>JABBOT010000001.1:32664889-33054997 GCA_016165875.1 Acanthopleura granulata | reverse complement strand
TTGAGCACCTCATAAAACACCATTTAAATAAATAAATAAATAAATAAATATTGTTGTTCTTGACTGGTCAGTGTTTGCTATGCTGTGTTGTGGTCAGAAGTCCTGGACCCCCTGGTTCCTGTCCTGTGGTTTGGATGTCTCCAGGTATGTCGTTATTACATCTCAAATAATCATCTTTGATCATCCTATCAGAGTGTCCTTCTGTTACACCAGTTGAACCATTTAGCTGACTGGTACATGTGTGTTAGTCATGTTATGGGTAACATCATAGTCTCATCATAGCAGACTCATGAGACGCTATGACTGAAGGGGGCTAGGAAGCAGTGTCATAACATGATGTTAAATGTTATCTTCTCTTTTCAGTCTGTGCCTTATGGGAGATCCATCGGATCTCAATCCAGATGAGAAAAGTGAAATAAAGAAGCGCACATTTCTCCTCTTATTTTATATACTGAGATCACCATTCTTCGACCGGTTTTCAAAGTAAGTTGTGATTGTGTCCCGTGTTTTTAGTTTCCTAAATTTCGTAAATCTCAGGTTATAATAGGTAGGTACATGCTTGTGTGGACTTGCTCGATACTCTTTATCTTTGTTATTTCTGTGACTTTCTCAGTAAAGATGTGTTTATTATTATGCATTAACTGATGTGGTGTGGACCATCTCGGTGATCTAGTGGCTAGAGCATCCACCTCGAGGTCGCGAGAACAAGGTTCAAGCCCGGGTAGGGTCATGTCAAAGACATTAAAAATGGTACATGTTGCTGCCACGCTTGGCTCTCAGCATTGAGTACTCAGAGCACTGGGTGGGGTGTCATGTCTGGTGTCTTCAGCATGATGTTCCAGGGGCAGGAGCACTTTGGCAGCATGGACTCTCCCTGCCAGAAGAGGATAAACTAATGGGTTCTGAGGTATTTCTGAGCCCAGTTTCGCAAAACTTTATATATTGGCAGGGAAATCTGACTTACAAAGTTTTGCAGAACTGACCCCATATCTCTACAACTGCCCACATTTCCGTAATAATAAATCTAACTGTCATTAAGTGCAAGAACTGTTGTTGAGGATGATGTATAACATCAGTATTATTAATACAAATGGGGTTGGTTGTTTGAATCCAGTTGAGGGGGGGCTAGCAGGCTAGTGCAGTGTGATGACCCTGGTGGCTCTCACCAATGCAGTCACTGTAAGTTCAAGAACAGCTGCTCGTACATGGGAAGTGGTCTGTGGGTGGTCATGGTTTCCTCCCACAGTAATGCTGGCCGCCATCATATGACTGAAATATTCATGAATATGGCGTAAAACACCATTCAAATAAAATAAGGGAATGAATCCAGTTGATAGCAACTCAGTCAGCATCTTCAGATGGGAAGGTAGTCCTTCGTTTTAGTACTACTAAAACTCATTAGTACTGGTTTGCTTTCCCCCTCAGAGCCCGAATCCTCATCCTCCTTCATGTGATTGCTGCTCATGTCCCAGGAAGCGGCCTCATCATTAGTAAGTGCTCAGCCATTTGTTAGCCATACTTAATGGTGGCTTATTGTACAGTGGTGTAAAGTGTTCTAAAGCTTTAACTGAATGTTGTAAGTCAAAAACCTTACTGCCTGAATGCGAGTGTACAGCAGCCAGTGTTTCAGGAGTCCAGGCAGCATTTTATCTAAACTTTCATAATCACTTTTCCTGCAAATCACATTTATATTTAAATATTTTTACCTAGGGCTGGGGGATTTTAATTAACTCAAGGTTGATGGAAAAAGCCTTTAAAAACAATTAAATTTGGAATTCTGTAGTTGTGAAAGATTGTGTTGGTGCACGTAGCCAGTATAGCACAAATTTGAGGAGAGTTTAATTCTGTAAGTAACAAAACATTGAGAGCATCTCAATTTGGAGAGCCTGTAGACATGTTTACTTATTTAATTTTCATGCTGCTCTGTACAATATTACAATGATAACACTTTTGCCAGGATAGTTTCCTTGGGTTGGGCATCAGATCAGTAGCATGAAGTTCCATTGAGGCAGCACTTTAAATGTATCAGTGTTGAGACCATCAACAAGATGACGTCTTGCTATGGGCAAGCTATGAGACGTTAAAAAGTGACATTCTGTAAGAGTTAAGAATTAAGTGTGTAAAGCTGGTTGTCCGGTTAAAGTATCTGTATCAGGAACGTTTTCTTTTGACAGAACCTCTGATGGAATATCTACCTGCCTGGCAAAAGATCTACTTCTACGTGTGGGGAACGTAGTTCATATCTCCAGAACTTTTTTCATGCTACATACTTTCTGTGCTTGGGGGAGAAAAATGCACCTTGCCTGATTGTTGTTGGTTTTTCCCCTTGTTTCAATTCTTTGTATGAAATAAATTATCAGTGTGGGAAATGTTGCTATGATGTATCATTTCTTTCACTTAAAAAAATTAGGATTTGATATTTTTCTCTGGCAGCATTTCTTCTTAAACCAATTGTTTCTGGGAATCATATCCTTTACATTTTAGGTTTCGTTTGAAGATGAGTGGCAGCTCTTCCAATGATATACTCAGTTTCTTCCGCTCCAAATCAACTTGATGTATATGCGTAGATAAAATACTCTTGATAATATTTTTTTCTCAAGTTGATATTACACATCTACATTTCTCGCAAGCCACTCTCAGAGGACATTTTCCATCTAATGTCATTCTTTCTCAAAGCACATAATATTCCTCTCCAGATTCTGATGTAATACGCCCGTCCCAGGAATTCCTCACTAATTTCTTGGATAACTATTATTTCCCCTTGAAGATGTTTTCACTTCCTATACTGATACTTACTAGCATTTTTTTCTCTCCGTTGTAAGTGTGTTTGCAATGTTCCCTGTATTGGACACAATGACATCAGTGTTCCTTTGCTGTTGTCACACTGTCTAATGCAATAGCTGTTGCTCAGTGATCTGATGAGCTATATCTGTCTGTCAGTTTTATCTCCTCAGTGCAAATCAGTGCTCTTAACTTTTCAAATGATTTTCAAGAAACAAGACAGGTGTGTAAAGTTCAACATCCACAAGAGCTCAAGGCATGACTCCACTCCACTAATCTCAAATTTTACTACGAAGTTGGTTCCAGCTGCTGATGACTGACGTCCAAATCCATTTGAGTTATCATTTCTCATACACAGTCGCTTGGGATCTGATGTAACTGTCAGGTGGAGTTGAGTTTCAGTTGGGTCATAAGCTCCCTCCTCTGAGACCCTTCAACAAAAGCATGTAGATGTGCATGAGCATTTTGGGTTTCATTCTGTGAATTCTTTTCCAAGCTATCGCTCTTTTGAATATAAAGTGAGAACTTGTTGATGCAATTCCTCTTGCAGTTCCTAGTGAAGTTTTTAACACAACAGATGTGCATGTACCTTTCTGGGTGTGTTTCATTGATAATTTCCCATATACCTAATGGCTATTGACAAATGAAATCTTGGCTTGAGAACAGCGAGGCTTAGTAAGTGCAAGGTTTCCTCCAGTTTTCAAAGGTTTTCATGAAAATTTGGAAAACAGCCATTGATTATATTACATGTAGTTGCATTTAATGAAATAATCTCATTACATTGGTGCATGGCATTCAGAGTCTTTTCAGTCATCTTGTCTCTTCAAATCAGTCAAAAACTTTACGTGCTTTTGTTTGTTTACACATTAGAAAACTGTCCTGGACTATACTGGCTGCATTTAGTGACATTATTCCAGTTCTGTGGTAATGTTCAGACCCTTGTCAATCATCTTATGACTGTGTGTCATTAAGTTTACTTTTTGGCCCGAAAAGGCCCTTTGCTTGCCCAAGAAAGATTATCGGAATATGGAATATTGAGCTCCTAGACAGGTGCTTGGGTGGGAAAAATTCTGCAGTGTGTAACTATGCTGTAGCTATGCTGGAGTGACTCTCTGTAGTTCAGGCTACAATGCATATAACTTGTACTCCAATAATATAAGTACCAAAGTGTTTTTGTTATTTGCATTTAGTTAAGGCAGCATGAGTTGATGGTGTTATTTTTGTATGGTTTAGTAGGCCTATATGTCCTCGTCCTAAACAATGGAAGGTGAATGTCCTCAAAATTTACAGCTGTGGAGCCTGGGGGGTCAGACCATCCTTTGGTAGGTCTTGTTCCATTATGACTGCGCAGTTCTCATTTCCTAACCACCACTATTCATTGAGCATTTCAGAAGGTATAATCAGTGTTATGGAAATACAATGTTAGCCACTAAAAATATCTTATTCAGACAAAAGGTATGAGAAGAGAACGGTTTTTTTTCTTTCTATTTTCAATTCTCTAAATTGAAGTCATTTTCACAAGCAAATATTTTTGTATTATATTGTGTAATAAATTACCATAAACATGTAAATGTGCCCAACTTCAAGGACCGATGAATTGAATTGTATGAGTCAAAGTATCATTAAATTGTTTTTAAAATATTCTACTGCTTTGTTGTGTTATGTTGTGTGGTGATTGGTTTACAATCCAGTCTGGTTTCAGCACATTAAACTCTGTCTGAAGAGTATGTCAGATTAGTAACAGTCGAGTAAATTCACATGTAAAACAGTCAAACTGCTGAGAATCAGAATTATCTTTGTGAAACTAGTAAAGTCTGTGTTCATTTTGCATGTGAATCCATGTGCGCCTGTCAGATACACAAATGTGTGATTGTCTTAAGAGTTTCCTCCATCTCATATTTAACCTCTCGGACAATTATGACCAAGAAGTATTGTCTTAGCAGGCGGCGTCTGTCAGTCCATCCATCCATCCATTTGTCCATATTCCTCATAAACGCTCTCTCTAGAACGGTTTATCCAATGTTCACCAAACTTACACCACATTTACACACTGGCATTATGAAGAACCCTATGGATTTTCAGTGACCTTGACCGTTTTCTTCACGCTCCTTGGGGTCATTTGAGTTAAATTTTATCCAAGGCTTGTAAACGCTCCATCTCTGGAACAGTTCAGCCCAATTTCACGAAACTTACAACACTTACACAATGGCATGATGAAGAACCGTATTGAATTTCAGCGACCTTGACCTTTTTCTTCAAGGCCATTGGGGTTACTTGAGTTAAATGTTTGTAAATACTCTGTCTCAAGAACAGTTTAGCTCAAGTTCACCAAACTTACACCATACTTGCACATTGGCATGAGGAAGAACTCTTCACCTTTCTCTGCAAGGTCATCAGGGTCATTTAAGTTAAATTTTATAAAAAAATTGGTAAACATTCTATCTCTTGAACAGTTTGTCCCAAGTTCGACAAATCTATACCACACTTACAAAATTTTATTAACGGCTGGTATTATACATTATATCTCTTAGAATTTGTATTTATTTGTTACATTGTACATGTGCTTGAGGTTGAGGGGTTTTAAGTGCATTGCACTGTAGATTTTCACCTTTCCGATCACAGGTAGAATTAGACTTTGTTTTAAACAGTTTCATGGGAGCAATTATGCATTATATATGTTGTACACAAGAGTCTTATAATGTGGGCATACTTAATGACTAGCCACACTAGACAGTCATACATTTTGGCCTCACTGGTAGGGTTTTGGATAATTCAGTCTGCGCACACAGCGATCTGGATACAGATGAGGTGTGCTTGAGTCAAGTGGTTTTTCCAGGCCTTGGCAAAGGCAGTCCATGCAGACTTGTCAGGTTATGAGCTTGACCAGACTAATGTGCACACTGATGATGTCTTGGGCCCGTGCACACTGATGATGTCTTGGGCCTGTGCACACTGATGATGTCTTGGGTCTGTGCACACTGATGATGTCTTAGGCCTGTGCACACTGATGATGTCTTGGGTCTGTGCACACTGATGATGTCTTGGGCCTGTGCACACTGATGATGTCTTGGGTCTGCACACTGATGATGTCTTGGGCCTGTGCACACTGATGATGTCTTGGGTCTGTGCACACCGATGATGTCTTGGGTCTGTGCACACTGATGATGTCTTGGGCCTGTGCACACTGATGATGCCTTTGGGGTCACACAGTTACACACTGATAAATGGTGAACAGTGACCATATGTTGAGTCAAAAGTCCTTGTACCATGATGAGGTCTTGGGTCACACAGCCTGTGCACACTGATGATGTTTTTTGGGGTCACACAGTTTCACACTGATGAACCGTGAACAGTGTCCATATGTTGAGTCAAAAGTCCTTGTACCCAGATGAGGTCTTGGGTCACACAGCCTGTGCACACTGATGAGGTCTTTGGGGTCACACACTGATGAACAGTGAACAGTGACGATATGTTGTGTCAAAAGTTCTTACACCATGATGAGGTCTTGGGTCACACAGCCTGTGCACACTGTTGAGGTCTTTGGGGACACACAGTCTCACACTGATGAGCTGTGAACAGTGTCCATATTTTGAGTCAAAAGTCGTTGTACCCTGATGAGGTCTTGGGTCACACACTGAACAGTGGCCAGATCTTGAGTCAGACTGGCTGTGAACACTGATGAGGTCTTGGAGTCACACACAATTTGCAAACAGACTGCACAATGATGAGGTCTCAGGGGTCACACAGTCTGTGCAGAATGATGAGGCCTTGGGGTCACACAGCCTATTCAAATTGATATGGTCTTTCCGACAGGGGAGAGGGGTACACTGTCCAGATCTTGTATAAACATGACTACAAGTGTCAGATTTTGATGTGTTCAATTTGGGCTCACTAATGATCTCCATGCTTTCGATACTGCACGTTTACACTGACTTGAAGTTGTTCTACATGTTTTCCTTGTTTGGGGTTTGATGACTGCTCGTTTTATGTGGTGATTAACACAGCCTAGCTAGAGTATATAAACTTAAGGGAGTAAATTCCGAACGTATGACTACAGAAGTGAGAAGAAAAACCTGCAATTAGATCATGCAGGTTGTGTATATTGGTGTGCGGATGCATCCACAATTAGGGCATTATTCCGTGCGAACTACGCCTCAAGGAATACAGCGTTGTTGATCGACGCGTCATCGTGTGTGCAACTACAACACAATGCCCAGCTGTCCGTGTAAGATAAATACTACATACCATATAGTGGTAAAAAGTTTGCGACGAGTAACTGTAAACAAATAGTGGAATCTGCGTTTAACCTTCTGTAAAACACTACCTATTCAGCACCATCATCTGTAAGAGATAAGTTGACACCGTTAAGCTGAGAAATTGGAACGTTATCAAAACGAATACCTGAGCACCACAAAGGTGTCACATTATTGGATGTGGATTGATAATATTCAGTTAAGAGTAGCTATTGGTTTATTGGCGCAATAAAGAAAGCATGTCTGACATTTGATCTTTGGTTTTGTTGGAGGTCGAATTCGTGGAGAATCAGTTTTAAGATTTTATGCGTAGAATTTTGAATGGTATATTTTTCTGCCAAAATTGAACACTGCTACAATGTTTTCGATTCATATAACAGGACCAAGTTTATACGTAATACATCATCGAAATTAAAAGAACTCACATTAATGACGTGTCTGATATATAAACCAAATACGGTAATACATAAATCATTTAATGAACCTGTGAACGGTTGGTTAAGTAAGCTATCTGATATACTGTAAATTACCCAAAATTTCGCCCCCAAAAGTGCAGTTTTAGAAGCAAAGAAATGCCTTAAAATATTACTTTTGGAGATGAAACCTACCCCAGTTCCCATTAGCATACCATTGTCCTTTCCAAACACAAATCAAATCAGCTTTTACACAATCAACTCTCAGAATCAGGAAAAATCAACAACTTTGTCCTGGATGAAATTTTAGATCGTTTAAGATATGTCATTGTCATTCGAAATTTCACGACAATGTAATCTAACTACTAGTAAATCAGGGATTTATAGCCTATAGCAATTCGGACCCGAGCTGTGTAATCCGTTGTTTATTCCCACTGTTGTTCATTTCACTGTTGTCAATACCCACCTTGTTCATGGCGATTTTGGCCAACTGGTATAACGTAGTACCCATGTATCACAAGTGAACAATGACCAATCCGGCTTGGGCCTCATTCGCAGTACCGCGGGAACGAGGATGTCAGTCCTGGCAGCGTAGGCCAGTTATGTCACCACGCTGAACGTTGTTATAAAGTTATTATAAAGAGTAAGTCCCTTTGAAGTTTTATCTTGTTTTACATAGGCAGAAACGGTCTACATTCGTGGTAAAAAAAGGTTGGTCTATGAAAATCTTGTTGACATCATCCTAAGACCTACGCCTTATTCCTCATGGTGAAGTAGCAATACTTCTGAAATGGCGAACGGCTTTAAAGTGCTTGTTTTTCAAATTAGCTAGGTCACACGAAACTTGATTTGTGTAACTAGGACAGGTCGTCTTCCTCAAGGCATTGATGGCAGCAAGCGATTGACAGTGCTTTCTCCTTTAGTGGGACATGTCACACGTTGAAAAAAGTCAGTGGCTTGTTCCGGGCACCACGGCTTCCACCACCCATAAGATACATAAAAAGCTTAATTAAGCACCCTCTGGTTTTCACAGTGGCGATTTTGTACACATGCCATTAATGTTCTTCTGTATCAAAATAGTGTAAAATGTGACTGGTTGTGAACCGCGTGATCCTTTGGCTAATGAAAAACGAAAAATTGAAAAAATGATAACAAAAAAAAACACACACACACACATATGCATTTCTATCTCCACTGGTTTTGACGTGAAACAATGGCTTTAGAACTATGGTTCTAGAGTGAGCAGTGTTGAATCAGTGGCTGAAATTACTCAATGAAAACGTCATTTGGTATCTCGAAAACCTTTCTGCATCAGTACCGGGTGTATCCGCCGTGTGCTTGAATGACAACCTGAACCCTTCTCCTAATACCATCTGCGAAGACACATTGAACACCTTTGTACACAGGCGAAGGGTTCGCCTGTGTACAATATCGCCACAGTGAAAACCGTAGGGGTGCTTAATTAAGTTCTTTGTACACTGGCCGCCCTGGTGTCGATGAAAAACTCTTGAGTGTGGTGTTAAATAACATGATGGTGAAAAAACCCAGAGCAAGAAATTACGAAACCACGGTATTTTCGCATACTCGCTGTAAGCTTAATAATATGCTAGGTCAAAAATCCGAGTTATGCCTTGCTCTAATCGGCCTCCGTACAAATCGCTGCAACATATACAGAGATGTACCTGTCACATCTCTTTTTTGACTGACCTCAAACACCGCGCAGATAGCGTTTAATCCCAACCTAGTTTGACATATATAGGCCTATTCCCTACACGCCAATTAATATACCAGTTGTTGGTTTTGGACACCTGAGAAAAAAAACCGACCTAAATAACCTGACAGTCTTGAGACTTTCATATATATATATAGGCCTACGCATTATCTATTACATGGCTAGCCCAGAAATGCTTAGTGCAAGAATTATTTCACGAACGTTAGAAAATGAGCCCTGGTATCATGGGAATGCTGATAACGATATATTTAAACGACATATATGCTGATAGGGATAAGAATTATCTCTTTGGTAGACCCAGGTTGATGATGTATTAGGGGAGCGGTGAGTTCGGTTCTATCTAAACGGTTTTTGTAGTGACGTCACCTTTTAGCAGTCTTCACTTTGGCGTTTGAATGGCACTCCCCCGACGAAAAACAGAAACGAATATATCCGTGGCCTATGTCTTGTATAAATGAATATTTATCCGTCCTTGTGATAATAGTATAAGATCAGTTTTAAAACCCCGAAGTAGCCGTATTTGGATAGTAATTTACCGTACGAAAGAGTTCACCATATATGGTTCAGTAGATCCTGCGTAAAACTGTATTTCAGTCAACGTCACTTAAAGCTATTTTTTTCAAAATCTAGTTGGTATGGCCTTCATTCTAATTCTTTTAAATTCAGCAGTAAGTATAGATCTCTGGAGGTCTTAATTCCTGGCTAGGGAATGTATAGAAACATCCCTCTTAATTTTATCGACATGGTACTTTCATGAAGATTGGCAGTAACAACGAGATTGAAATACCGAGATATATTTATTTATATATTATTTTTATGTACTTCTTTTCGGAATTGGTGTTGTGGGTTGTTTTGGAAATGAATCTTGCCATTATGCGAATGTCGATACTGAATGTATTAATATCAGACAATAATTACGATTGCCGAATGTTCCTAAGAAACTTAACCTTTTGCGTGGGAACTTGCCTATAGATACAACAACATAGTTTGTGAACGGGACAACATTTGGCACAGAAACCTTGACATGGAAACAAATGACTTTCACACGGAAACTTGTTTCTAGACACCAGAAACAATAACTTCTGCGCGAATGTTACTTCTAGAAAAGACAGTCTTTAGAATGGCAGCTTATTTTTAGACAGGACAATATTTGTATGAGATCTTAGATAAAAACATTTAGCTTTGGCATGGAATCTTAGTTTAAACAAGGCATCTTTTTCCACGGAAACTTGTTTCTAGGATAAGCAGTCTTGAAGACATGTTGGCAGAAACAGCAAGTTTTTAATGGAAAGTTTGTTTTAGGTAGCTATTAGAAACTTCTGCAAGGAAACTTTTGACTAGGAACGCTGGCTTTAAAATTAATCGACACTTGTTTCCAGAAACGAAGGCTACTGTGTTGACACTTGTATACGAACGTAGTTCCTTGCAGGGACACCACTGCTTGTTTCCAGCACCGATGGCTATTGGATGGAAAAGTTTTTGGAACTGTGAGTCTTGTTTTCCTGAAAATATGAATTCTGTTTGAACACAGACTTCGGGATTGCGGCACCATGCAGCCTGTGCTAAGCTTATGATTTATGTATGGACAATGTGGACGGGTGCGGAATTTAGCGGCCGATGTTTGGGGCGTGTTGCAGTGAATTTAAATGACTTACCTTGCTATATCATAACGCTTCAAGAGTGCATCTTAAAGCATGTTCTGCCAGGAATTGTTCAAATATTTTATATTAATGCATTAAAGTTACCATATTTTTTATCCTGAAGGTTCAGAACTATTAGAAGTTTTCACCGTCTTACATTGCATGTGTTTACGATTTAAAACGGCTTCTTTTAAAATCATCAATTTAAGCAAACTTTTACTCACACAGTCAGCTTAAATAATTCAACCTCGTGTGGAAAATATATCGTGTAAGGCAGTCTACTTCTCTGTAAACCTTAGTAGGCTGCGGCAGATGACCCCATTGATGCTTTCAGAGATATCACAATCAGTCATATATTGTCTCTTATCAGCGATGAGCTTTTTCTCCGATAACTACCAGGTCGTCTCCATGCGCCTTTTCCGCCTGTAGGAGAGTGACCCAACAAAATATACAATCCTTCAAACTGTTTACAAACTCCGAACAAACAGTTTGCCGTTATCTAATTGGACGAGGCAAACTTTCCCATTGATTTTTTCGTGCAAACAATGTCTGTGGGTTAGAGTGGGTTGCCCCGAGGTTTTCCCGGTGGTGGACGACCTAGTTCGGGCCAAACCTGGCCCGTGTGTCTCTAGTACCTCAGATATGTTGTGACGAGTCCGCTTGCAATGTGCCACACTCACACGTTCTACATCACACAGTTTACAGGGCCCTCTCCACGCAGATTTAACTTTTGCCATTCGTTTCGTGTGCTCTCTCGAACTTTTTTTTTTCGTCGCCAACCGTCTGCAGTAGATCTGGTTATCCGTTACATGGGCCTGGACAGCGATTGCGCACCTGGTTTGTCGGTGTCTCTGTAATTCGTTAACCTGGAAAGTTGCTGTTCACACGCGGTGGCTGTTTATAGAAACTTTAGCCGGCGAACCTCCTGATAATCTTATTCAAACACGTAACATGTTCTCTGGTGCTAGGCTTGCAGCCAGAATGTAATACTGCATCACAGCCTGTCCCACGAGCAGGGCGACGCGCTAACCTTGAGAGTGACAGTTTACCTGAGGTAGAGGTAACCCAGACCTAAGCCCCATTTCCCCACCCCCCAGGATTGACAATTGATCAGCGTAACCGGAGATCGAGAGCCCACCTTGACCACTGTGCTTTAAACACGAGTTAATTTACATCGTTCACTGATTTTGCCTCACAAGTGAGGTCGCGACCTCGGCTGTACTCTGGTTGGCCTCATCCAACCTCAACCTCTGAAGAATGGCTGTTCTCCGGATCGTAACTCTAGTGGCAGTCTGTGTAACTGCTCTTTCTGTAAGTATAACGTGTCTTTATACTTGTACAACATAACTTTGTCATATCTTTTTTCCAGGTCATCAACGGAGTTTAAAGACGTGTACGAGAAATAGATTTTATGTATATGTCTGAGACTCAAAATGCATTTGTTCGCTGCCCATGTGATTTAACAATTTTTAACTAATTTACTTTTCTATACAATCTGAAATACCAGCGTTTGAATTACACGCCCATTAAATTATATTATGGTATACGTGAGGAAGTATCGATGATCATATATACGATATGTTACAAGTTAACTTCTACTGGGATGGCCATCTTGAAGTAATAGCCTATACATTTCAAAAAAAACTCAGTACATAGGCAATCGTGGCTATGTGAAGGACTGCATGTGGAGAGACCGACTGGATTAAGCAGGACGTGTTTGTCAATCATCTGAACCCTGTCTCTGCCCCTGGCAGTTTTGTCAATCCACACACTTCCTCGTGCTAATCTAGCTCTGTTTGCTGTAACTCACAACCATCGGGCTGCAAAACACCAATCTTCTGATACGATTTTAATATAGCAATTGACAACTGTAATCAGATAAGATATTACATAAGTACTAAATAATTTCTCTGAACTATAGATATTCTCTGTAAAAGTGCATTGTCTGAACTGGAACTCAACAGGGTGACGTCACATATGGACAAAATCCCCATATCAAATCTTGTAAAAGTGGTGCGTCTCGGTATTTTACATCGGTACAATCTACTTAAGATGATATAATCATATATATGTTATATGCGGGTGTTGCGCCTTTATCTAGCACTCAAATCGTCACGAAATCCTCTATTATAGGCGTATACTACGATGGTATAGATGTGGTATCTGGAGTCATGTACAATGTAATAGCCATATATATCCTTATAGATTGTCACCGAGGTGTCGTAGCGGTGGCGGTCATAGCCATGAAAGTAATCTGGCCAAGATCTTATATATAGCCATAAATCTTCAAAGCTTAGCCATATTATCCCTTATATACTGTAACTAAACACTGTCGAATTGTGATTGTCATATGCTATATAAGTATCATAGCCCTACAGTAGTCAGGATGCTGTTGCCGGCTATCGTAGGCGAGTTATTATATATTATATATATACTATAGCTGGTATGATGTGTACTATTAGAATTCGAGTGGGAATGTTATACAACCATAAAAATATAGTAGTTGGGATGCTGTACAGCCATATCCTCCTGTACTTGGGGTTTTGCAAGGCATATATTGTAGTGAGGATGTTAACCAATCCAATACTGCAGTTCGGGTGTTGTACAATTATACATTGCAGCCTGGATACTGTACGACAATAAACTACAGGATGCTGTAAAACCATACAGGGCCTATTTAGTTGGGATGTTTTACAACCATTTACTGTTGTTTGGCATTATGTAAGCGTATGATGTTGCGGGATGTTATGCAACCATGTACTGTATTTGGGATGCTACAAATACATCCATTGTAGTTGGGATGTTACAATGACGTACTGTAGTTGGGATGATATAAAAGCATATATGCAGCAGCTGGTATGTTAAATAACCATATACTGCTTAGGGGGTTTTATATAGTTATATAATGTAGTCGGGATGTACAGAAGTAGCACTGTCTGAACTTTCACCTTAGCTCACTCCTTAATAACCTACACCGGCTCTCAGACAGACATCTACATGAAGCGTATATCCGGTGATCCAGCTCGAATTTTTTAGTCAAACTCTCAGCCGTGTGTTAAAGGGTATCTTTAGACGACATATGTAAGCCTCTAGAAACTAGCTTTTTCAATTTTGTTTGGATAAACACGGCTGCAGACTTACGTCCACGTGGCCAAAGCCACACTTCATGCTGTCCGCACAGCATGGCTGCTGTCTTTTATCTCAACTGTATGGACTTGTTTCAGTCTCGTACTATGTGGACTCATGTAACTGTAATTATAAGGACGGTGTAAATCGGCATTACACGGACAGCCCACAGCGTGGGCCATGTTGATGTATATATGTTTATACAGATAACTGATGTTGTGTCGGAGAGCGTGCAAGATGATCGTAAACCCCGTCATCGGAGATTGTGTCAGCACCGCTCCTGTGTTTCAGAGTGTAAACCCCGCGTGATGGCTCGTGTCATACAGCGTTTGTCAAATAGAACAGATTAAAATATATTAACTTTATGCTCACCATAAATCTAGTGTTACGTTACAACGAAAAGCCGTATCGAAGTACAGTTCATGATAACCCAGTATAGTCATATATAACCCAGTATAGTAAGTATAGTCAACAGTTGTGCATGACTTAAACACTGGTGGTGTATAATGGTGTATGACCCGAACACTGGTGATTTGACTATTGGTGTATAACACGAACACTGCTGATGTGTAACCCGAACACCGGTGAAGTATAACCTGAACACTAGTGGTGTATTTTACTCGAACACTGCTGATGTATAGCCCGAACTCAGCTGATGTGTAATCCAGCACTAGTGGTGCATAACCCCAAAACTGGTGATGTATAAGTCGAACATTGGTGGTGTATAACCCGAATAGTGGTGATGTATAACCAGAGCACTTGTGTATAACCTGAACTTTGCTGGATATAACCTTAACACATTGGTAAATAACAGGCACAAAGTGGCACACAGCATGAAACGCTGTGGTGTATAGCGTGAACATTCGTGAACACAAGTGGTGTATAACCTGAAGACAGTGACGAAAAACACGAACACTGTTCTGTTGTGTATCATTTGAACACAGTGGTAAATAACCTAAACACTACTGTGTATCACCTGAAGTCAGTAGGACCTGAACACAGTGTGGTGGCGTATAACCTGCAAATTGTGAAATATAGTCCGAGACGTTGTAGTGTATCATCTGAACACCGTGGTGTGTAACCTGAAGACACTGGTGACTTGTCCGAAAACACTAGTGTCAGGGGGTTTTCTGGGTAATTTCTCTTCAGAAACCCAATTTGAACAAAATAGAAAACTTTTTGCATCACTAATGCGTCAAAAAATCATTATTTCATGAAAACTCAATACAAAATTTGTCTAAAACTCCAGATTGATGCAAGTTCTCCCTTTCCTCTCCTTTTCCAGTAATAAACATATTTATGTGTTTCTCCATAGATAGCCCCATATATAGACCAATGGATAGGTCACGAGCGTGTCACCCATTGCCCACATTGCTCGATAACTGACTCCTTGCCCATGTCTTTCCAGATCAGTCTCTTCTTATTTCTCCCTATCTGACCCCTTACCCATGTTTCTACAAAACCTGTCCCCTTGTATAATATGAAACAGTTGTGCATAGCCTGAAGTCATTAGTACAATCTGAAGCACACAACTGTTACAGTTATATGGCCTGGTGACATAATTAGTATAATCTGTACACAATTGTATATGGCCTGAATACAGCTAGTACAGATTGTATACTTAGAGTGTTATTGCCTGAAAGGGGTGAGTGTGTGTGTTTGTGTGTTTGTGGCACACAGTGTCATAGTGTTGTGTGATCACGACTGTTAAAGTCGTACCCTTGGTGAGAGTTTGTGATAGCAAGCAGAAGGTTGAACAGGGTTGTATCGTCTGTACAGACTTGTGTCTTCGGGGAGTGAAGTGATCTGCTATTTTCGTTCACATTACCTTATTTCTTAAATTCATTTTGCAGTATATACATATTTTTTCAAACTTGTACAAATAATGGTCACAGGTTGTTCAACCCCAGTGTCATATTTAGTGTTTAGGCATGGTTATCTATATAGTTACTTATCTCCAATGAGCATTTTCTACATATGTAACCAGTACAGAAACATTTTGTGCATATTGATGTGTAATGCGCTCGTCTATCCTAGATTTTTGAAGTGTTAAACTTTGAACCCCATACCCAGAGCAATGGAACTGGATGCAGCTCCATTGAATGATGACAAAAAAATGGTGAATTATGATTTTTAGCATTGAATACACCCATTCAGTTGCGATTGTGAAGATTTTCGTTATATACATCTCAAACTCATATATTAAGACACAACTTATGTATACGTTCTCTTTAATTCAGTGTGGCTTTACCTTCAATGATTGATAGCTTCCGAAGTGAGTTGACAAGAGCCAGACTATAGAGACAGACAACCAATCGATCAGTCATTACACAAGCTAAGCTGTTGTCTGCAGACGATTGATCAAGTCAATTTTACACCAACGTCACTTGATTTATTCCTTCCATTCACAAGAGAAGCTCCTGGGATAAAGCCTATATGTCTTGGCTGCTAATCGAGCACATTCAGTATGTCTTATGTATAATTGTTACATGGTTTATTTTCTCTATATAACATCTCATAGGGAATATGCATAGCAACTTAATGACTTTGCGTGTTCATCACTGTAGCGCCATTGTTTCATTTTCTACTGAAGCAGACGACTGAAGTGCGCTACTTCATTTCAGACCGCCTTCTGCCAGGGGCGCTATTTCCAGGCATGCAGTCATTCGTCTTATCTTTCAATACCCCTCCGTCGCAAGTGTACACTGTACTCTACATGTAGTTGAATGTTTGATGAAGTCAGTGCAGTCTGGCTTGACTGAGACTCGCTCTTAAAATAAAACTATCCACGTCTAATATAACATTGTTACTCTATATTTAAATTTTATTTCACCTTTGCTCATTTTCAAAGGGACAAAAATGCGATTTCACACGACTTGAGACGCGACCTGTACTCTGAGGTTTAATTGCAGACGTCTGGTTTTCCTTTTTATCGGCAAAATAATTGTCTTAATTGCCAGTGATTGTTCTTTATGAGGTGATTAATGATGGCTGTGACGAACATCCCAGTTTAGTAGGAAGCTCGTTTGGTCTTGGTGAAAGGAGAGGTTCCACAATAAAGCTGACTGGAGTGCTTGACAAAATATACAGTGTTCAAACGCTCGAGGTAAATATGAGATAAGATTTTTAGAATTTTTAAATTTGAAGACAAAAAGAACACTTTTTTTTTAACAAACAATGTCTACGCCATATTCGGAGAGGTGTAAAAATAAAATCAAGTAGCGATGGTATTACTTCTTTATTTTGACTCAAATTTCTGATACACATACATGCAGAAGGGCTTTGCACATTAATTTATGGTCTCACAGGAATCATTTTCTAGTAATTTTCAGCTGGATACAGCAAAATTCTACCTTGGGCTTCACCCATAAGGGAGTTGTAAGGTCGCTCCATGCACAAACTTTCTGCAAGGAAGGGGTTACACCACGCATCTTCGACACCCCTGGAGACACCCAGCTCTCGCGATCGAGAGCAACGACTTTTTATCCAGCTGCTGCTTATCGATTGTTCAGCAAGTGAAGCTCGTAATCCCTGCGTGCGATGTTACCGCACTGCTATTCTTCCCTGGTTCAATGTGTGTTATTTTGACCCCAAATACAAGGTTAACACATGCAGGCTATAGCTTTCAAAGTGGGTGATTACATCTATTGTTTGCCTGCCCTTTGTTCACACGAAGATTCCGTGAGCGCTGTATAGCAATTTTTGTTCTCCATACAACACTCACATAGCTATAAACACGGCGGTTTGTACATTCCTTGCAGCTAAACTAAGCTTCAAGGAAAGATGCGAGTGTACCGTGAACTAAAAAAAAAGGAACGGGAAAAGTTTGGGAAAAAAGAGTTTTGCAGCTGTACAACAAGGTCATGTGACTGTTAGAATCTGGGGTCATGTATGGGAAAATATGGCAAAGGGGTCAGGTATGGAAAAACATGGGTAAGGGGTCAGATGTGGAGACATATGGGCAAGGGAACATGGAGACGGGATAAGGTATGGAGAAATATGGGGAAGGGGTCAAGTATGGAAAAGCGTGGGTAAGGGGTCAGATGTGAAGACACATGGACAAGGCATAAGGTATGTAGAAACATGGGGAAGGGGTAAGGTACGGAGAAACATGGGCCCTGGGTCAGATGTGGAGACACATGGGCAGGGATCTGATATTGAGAAACATGGCCAAGGGGTCAAATGTGGAGAAACATGGACACAGAGCTTTGGAGAAACACTTGTGCAAAATGAGTCCTGAAGACGTGTGTGGAGTTAGCTATGGAAAACAGGTGTATGCAATTGTTTTCCATAACGTTTACAGAGTTAACTATGGAAAAACATCATTATGGAGAAAGACGTGTACAGAGTTTGCAACGGAAAAGCATGTGTATGGAATTCACCTTGGAGAAATAGGTGTATGTATTTATCTACGGAGATACACGTGAGTGGAGTTTTATCACGGAAAAATCTTGTGTGGATTTACCCGTTTGTGAAACTTAGGTATGAGCTTTGCTCTTGAGCAGTACGTGAGTTTAAGTATGATCTGAGATATGTGTTTGAAGTCACTGGTGATAAATATTCCAATGGGCTCGTGTACGAAAGAAGCGTGTGTATGCAATTGTATATATTTAATTATTGAGGAACATGTATATGGGTTTAGCTAGCTATATGGAGATGCACATGTACGAGTTACGTATGGTATACATATGTATACGTTTAGATATGGAGAGGCAGAGTTTAGCTGTGGTTAACAGTACTTACAGGTCTAGTTATGGAGAAATATGTACGTGTTTAGTTAGCCGCGGAGTTGGACGTGAATGATTTACCTATGGCGTACAAATGTGTTGGCTGTGTTATGGAGCAACGAGGGTGTGGGTTTAGATACAGGTAAATATGAAAAGTCGAGTAAACATAATTATACATCTACTATCGTACACCATTCAGTAAAACACGGACAATAAAAATAGCTATTTATTATTAAACGTGTGAAAGTGTATAATATTGTTGGGTAAGTTTGTTATTTATTTCGTCATTTGATTAAATGGTTTGTGTCTCATTCAGAAATATTTCACACAAGCGACGGTGAGGCGAAATGGTGGAGGAAAACAAGACACAACCAACAGAAACCATTTTGCTCTCAAGTTGCTTTTGAATAGGCTTATATTCGGCTTCCATAGGGCGCTCCAGTATATGACCCGGGGCTTGGTTAGGATAATAGTTTGGGTAGAATTGTGTCCAAACAGGACAAGGTGTTGTCTATGGGACAGGCGTGTATTTAGGTTACGATTACTGATTATGTTATGAGCCAACGATTGAATTTTGGCCAAAAATTATATCAGGGCCAAAGAATAATTAATAAACGTTTGGAAGAAATTAGTACAGTAATTAGGGTGTAAAAGTAAGGGATGTGCCACTAAGGTCGAGTGTTCTAATCGAGCTCTCGCTTGGGATGGGACGATTGTCAGGTGCCTGGCGAAGGGCCGTCGTTTCCTCGATCGATAAGCTTGACTGCCATCTCATCCCAAATTATTTTCTGGAGTAAACGGTTATACCCCGCTGAAAACGATCGTATGGAACACTTTTCAAAGTTAAGATTTACTTAGGCGCATAATTGCCTGATGACACCACAACGACTAGCCTTCGGCTTATACACTTAATCCGGCTATCAAGATTGTCAAGTTTGCGATAAGTCTTGGGTATGGAATCTGCATATAAGGCTTATAATAATATAATCTGTCGGCCACCACAACATGTAAGATACTGATGGTGCCTATATATATATATAGTTATATTGAGGTTTTCCTCCCACTATAATGCTGGTCGCCGTCGTGTAAGTGAAATATTCTTGAGTACGACGTACAACGCTAATCAAATAAATATATAAAATATATAAATTGAGACAGAGTTAGCATATTGAAATCCTGGAGGGAAATGGACATTTTCCGTTATCAGGGTGGAAATTTAGTCGCTTGTTGATAAAAATAGAGGTAAAGGGTGAACGACTTAGCTGTAGATAAGACTCAGAGAATATAAATAGATATTTCATCGGGATGTAAGTTACAGACATGCCGATGTATCCAAATAATGATATGCCCAATTGCAAGGGTTTGTGTTTTCTTCTAGTGACAGGTATGGACAGGTTTGTGTTTTCTTTTCTAATTAATCGAAAGTATGAACAGGTCTGTGTTTCCTTCGGTTGAGACGAAAGTATGGAGGGTTTGTGTTTTGTTTGAATGTAATGAAAGTATGGACAGACTTGTGTACCCTTCGGGTGAGATGAAATCATGGCCAGGTATGTGTTTCCTTCGGGTGAAACAAAAGTATGGACAGGTTTGTATTTTCATTCAAATGGAGATGAAAGCATGGGCAGACATGTATATCCTTCGTGTGAGATGAAGCTGTGCTCCCAACTTGGTGTATCTTTGTTAGTTGAGGTATTCAAAGTTTGGAATATGATGATGGAAGAAAGCTGATGTATTCTAAACGTTGAAAAAATAAAGATGTAGGCAAGTTTTATGTAACCAAGTTGATGCAACATATTAAGGGCTGGTTATACCCAAGGTTTTATGAAAGATGAGATTTGTCTGACGCGGTGCATCACAGTTAGAAGAACAGTTGACATCTCTGTATGATCAACAAAGCCTTTCATTCCAACTCGTGAAAGCGTGTGACATAGTGACCCAGTCAGTCTAGACCAAACTCGCTCTATCCGGACTGTGCTATTTCTACCACGGATGCCGAATTAGGGCGTGCAAGAGAACGGTGCTATTCGTGACATTTTAACACATTTAAAGTGACCTGAACTTCACGAACCAAAATCAATACCAGTGAATATATCAGTCCGGAGTTTCCCAGACACTGCGATGAGCGATAATAGTTGGGAAATTACTGGGTCGCGGTGCGCCTACAGCGGCCCTATTACCTGAGCAACAGCCCAATTTACCTGTCGCTCGCAGGCTTATTGCGTCTCTGATGCGGCTGGTGACAGGGCCTGCTGTTGCAGCGTGTGCAATTTGCTTAGATTTTGCTGCTTCAGCCTCTGGCTGCTCCCAAACTGGCTTCCGCTTTACTCCGTGAGTAAATGCCGGGAAGCCTTGCTGACCCAGGGCCTGACATCTGTCCTCCTCAACCACATGGGGTTTACGTAAGGGAACCTGCCGGGTGCATGACGGGTCTCAGGGGTCGGTCAGGCACTGGAGATACGTCCTTTTCGGAAGTGCACGTGCACTTAGGCAAAAGATCATGACTGATGACAAAGGCAAGCTGAGTTACGGGCAAAAACTATATAAGATGAGCCCATTAGGACCGTCATATCCCCTTGTGTTTACTGGGATTCGCTCATAGTTGTTATACATTCACTGTAATCGCTGACAATTTGGACTGCGGAACAGACATCTCGACCAGTTTAAAACTCCGCTGGTTACAAACTCAGCCCTGGCTATTGATTGTCTGTGTTCTTTGATAGCGACCTTATCACTTCGTTATAACTAGGGTTTATCTTTTCGACTTTTCGATTTGTGGTAATTAAGATTAATTCTCTATACTGTCCGAGTATGTCTTATTGTATTATGTGTTCTCCAGCTCGCGATCAGAAGTGCTCGCTGAAATCGCAGTGAGAAATAGTTCCCGCCTCCAATTCTCTTCTCACACTTACATTTCCCTCTAGACCACTTCACACTGTCGTTTTTTGCCGATTCGTAAGGTAGGAGAGTGGTATTTAATCCCATGCACCTGAAAAGTAAATCGTTCTATCAGCAAGCACAAGTATCCCATAACGACACAAAGAATGCGCATGCACGACATTAAATCGGAGGAGATTTCTTACATCGTTGTACCGCAGTTTTGGATTGCCTGTCGATGTTAACCCCAATGTAAATTCCACAGAAGCAAAGGCCGAAAGGTTGTACAAACTGGCCACAGCTTTAATGTCATTGCAGGTTTTAACGAACTGCTTAGAATAAAAAAAGAAATGAAAACAACTCACACACAGACGATTAGCCTGCTTTCGCTTAAGGAATGAACATTGTAATTTTCATCTAATCGTGCAATGTTTGATCACTTAACCGAGTGATATATATTTAATATGGAAAGAATAATATTGTAGATTGGTAAGTGTGTGCATGTGAATACTTACACACTGTGTCTCGTTCAGCGAAACTGACAGGGCCCTCTGGAAGAGTTTGCCTTCATGCAGTGGGGGGCTATTTGTCATTTCGCACATTTCTAGCGAGAATTATTTGTATAAGTGCACTGTGTGTGGTGTTATCATCTGTTTCAACTTTCAACATTTATCCTTATTTTCGCCTTAGACGTCACTGGCTATTTACATAATACAAGGTATTATACTTTGACTTTACACTGTGACAGGATAAAGCCCCATGTCGGGCATGCTGGGCACAACGTTCTGGGAGACAGCATTTTACATATTCCGTCGTTGAGACCCGTATGTTGAAACGAGACATGAATTTGATATGACCAGAATATAGCGGAAAGTGACGTTAAACAGCGAGCAAAGCAAACAAATCAAATTATACAGCATCCGACATAAAATATGGCATCCTGCGTTTCCAAGACAATCCAGCTGGGTTTGGCACAGAAATACAGCTCCAAAAACAGAAGCTGCATTTATGTCGAAATAACCATCGGATTATTGGAATTTGACATTCTGTGGATTTGTAAAGCGTATGGAGATTTTAACTTTCTGTGAGCAATAGTTTTTGAGGTTACCAATATCGGATAATACTACTCCGATTCAGGGCTTATACGGTAATTTCTCTTGTTTTGATTTTCCCCGTTGTGACTTGGACTCTTTTGCGTTGTTCACACCCTGGATTAATGATTGAAAACAAAAGCAAACCGTCTTATTAATTCCAAAAAAGGGATTCATAAGAAGAAACGTTTTGTAGTATTAAAAACTATACAATAATATTGTATATGCGTTTTTTGTTTTGTGATGTGCAGTTGTATGGTTTTAAATAACATATTGTCTCATGTGTTTCAGAAATGCGCACTGAGCCGCCCAGCTTCAGATGACGACACAGACTTTGCTATTGACGATGCTCCCATGGCGGAGCCTGGACCTCCAGCCATGCTTGTTCCGGGGTCGGGAGAGGAGAACCCAGGGGCGGGCAGCGGTGAAGGAGATGCGGAGGATGACATGGTATCTTCCGGGGAGGAGTTACTAAGTGGCTCAGCCTCAGGTGCCTCGGGTATCGAAGTGGGAATCGCACGGACAGACAATAAATCAGCACCTGTATTCACCACTCTCCGGCAGAATATCCCGTCTTCCACAACTGTCCGTTTTGAGACATCCTCCGCGACAGTCCATTCAGAGACGTCCTCCGCGACTGTAAATTCAGAGATATCCTCCACGACTGTCCATTCAGAGATATCCTCCACGACTGTCTATTCAGTGACGTCTGCCACGACTGTTCCTGAAACATCATCCACGACTGTCCGTTCAGAGACGTTCCCCACGACTGACCATCAGGAGACGTCCTCCGCGACGGGCCTTGCAAGTGCGTTCTCCACTACTGACCGTGCACTGCCGTCCATACAAGGCGGATCGTTTATCAATCTCGAGGACGAAAGCGGCAGCGGCGTGGAGGACGATCCGGAGCCAGAGACTACCACTGAGGTCCCCGAAGATGTGGTATCAGGATCGGGCATCGACTGGCTCCTGGAGAAGTCTATAAACCGGTTCACATCTGACCGCCCGCCTGACGGGCTTGACACCACAGATATCCCTACCCTGTCTCCTGAGGTAGAGATTAAGGAGGACCTGATTCCCGTAAAAGTACCTAAGACCCCAGAACCTGCTCGCGTAAACACGACGATCGTGGCCAGTCTCATACCCACGACCACTCCGCAGTCCTCACCCAAAGAAGCTACGTTGCCAACCCCGACGAAGTCTCTGTATATAGATGGCAAGTCAGGGGAGACCACTCCCGAGAGCGACAGCAGCACGGGCTTGCCGGCAACAGATGCTGACAAGCCTCACAGTTCTACACGTGCTGAAAACCACACCAGACATATTGAAGGTAACTGAATAATCATCACCACTCATTTAACAGCAAACCTTTTACCCGATGTTCTAGCAGAAAACTTGAATATTTCTAATAAGATATACTGTCTAGTTATTAATATTAGTGACATCGATTTTTATGTCTATTTACACGATTAAACAGTTAATCATTGTTCACATAATTTCTTGCTACTCCTTGCTAACCTGGTTAGCAAACTGAACGATACAAGCTAAGTTTATTCATGCATTTATTTAATTTGACCCATTTATTTAATATTTAACGCCGTTCTGAATTTTTTTACTTCATGGCGGTCAGTATAGTGTAGTTGAGGACACCAGAGTGCTCAGGTAAACCACTGACCTCTGGCGTGATACTGACGAACTTTTCCATACTTGGCGTACAGATATGCACTCCATACTGGTGGAAGACAAGTCCTCTTCAGTGAACCTTAGATAAACTGCCACACGAGCGTCGTTGTCCAGTTACTGTCACTATGGCCCCACAAATCTTTCCAATGCCAGCTTGGGTTTATTTATTTATGTGATTGGTGTTTTACGCCGTACTCAAGAATATTTCACTCATACGACGGAGGCCAGCATTATGGTGGGAGGAAACCGGGGGAAACCCACGACTCTCCGCTGGTTGCTGGCAGATCTTCCCACGTACCAGCATTAGCTAGACTTGAACTCAGTGCGGCCGCACTGGTGGGGGACTTCTGGGTCAGAAAATTTTGAAAACGTGTCTCGTGTGTCCAAAAGATCACCAGACGACGGTCCACTTCCCCTCTCTCCCTATGCCCTTTCAAGATGATATTAATCGTAAAGACTTGCACCTTTTTCAGGTCGCAGGAGACGCCCGGTTCATCACGACACAACCCCTGCTATTAGTTACGAAGATGTGTCCGTGGCGGAGGCCAAAGAGGTAATAAAAGAATTTAACGTGAAACTTGTCCTGACCTTACTGGGATGAAAGCTACGCGTTATATGAATTTGCCAGGTGTAGGAGCGATAATGTAGTTTGTGTGATAAAGCGCAATCTGTATGGAGCGTCGATGCAGGGCTAACAGTTTTCTGTAGAGTGTGCCATTCCTAAAAGAGCCAGGAAAGTTACTCAGTTATGATTTGCAGGCCTATTCATTGAAAGCCTGTTAATATCACGAAAGCCAGTTAGTGCAAGGCCGAAAAATATTTTTTAAAAATATCCGGTAATTAACAGATAGTCTACTTGGCCTCTTGTTAATTTACCTCAGGAATTTATTATAACTGTACAAGTTAATCCTTAAACAGTAGTAACTTACGTTCTAATGTTGTATACTTGTACCCCGGGATATTAAATAAAATCACAGTGAGATAGCTGGGAAATAGTCTCAGAAAGCCGGTGATAGAGGGCCTCTTGTGAATTTACCTTATTTCTCAGTTCTAGTTTCATTCTAACCGTTCATGTAAATGCTAAAACAGTAGCCACTTGCGCTGAAGTGTTGTTCCCTTGTTTTTCCAGGAGGATGACGATGACAAAAAAGTCTCGTACTTTGCCGTCATAGCAGCAGCCCTTGTATCAGCCATAGTGTTTTTCGCGCTGGGGTATTTAGCCAGCATACTCAAAGATAAACGTCGGAGGTTGACCTTGCCATGGGTAGGTACACACACACAACTGAAACATTGTTATGAATATTCTTTGTAAAGATAATACTTGTGGCTCTTTACCAAAGGTGCATGTGTATGTAAGCCATCCATTGGATTGGTAGGATATTGTAATCTGTTGTCTTGAAGCTTTTTGTGCTACTGACATGCCAGGTTAGCCAGTGTGAGACCGGACTATATAACCATGTTGTCTGCTTTCCTATATCGGTCTGAAATTTGCTGTTTTTTTTTTTTTGTTTTTTTTTTTTTATATATAGTCTTTAAGCATTGTTCTATAAGACAAGAGGTTCCAAACTTGCCCTGGTAGCAAGCATGCCACTGCAGCAAGCTGTTGGGCAACCACACGATTCAGTGTATTGAAATTAACCAGCACCAAATATATGATGGTGTACCAATGAACAATTTTTTTTCTTGCAAATTCTTTTTGCTCACAGATTTGAAACCTCTCAGAAAGTATCAGTTTGATTTGCATTTTTGATTTGCACCCAATCTTGGAAGTTCGTTACCTTCAGTTTTTTCTATTTTTCTGGTATATTGTGGTTAAAACATGTTAAAGAGCAGACGTTCAGCAGTTATCAGATTGATACGTTATGACGAAAAATGACAGTGTTTGTTTTCCAAACATTACAGAAGAAGGACCGGGTCACTCTGGAGAGGTCGATAGCTGATCCTGGCAATGGTAGCGCCACCCAGGTCTACCGAGACACTAATCCTGACCGAGTCACATCTGTGTACGACCCAGTAAACGCCGGAAGCGGCAAACCAAAACAGAATGGCTCCACGGAGAAGATGCCCACGAACGATCTAGCGGAAGTTCACCCGAAACCCCCACATCTGACGGAGCCCGATACCGTGATGAACGTCTCGTCTACCAATGAGGCTTCGCCAAAGATCTCGTCCCCTTTCAATGAGGTGGCACCAGGTAAGAGCTAGCTCAGTGACGAGGTGTTCCCAATATGCACATTAAATCTTGTGCGGTGAAATTACTGTTCTATAGACCTAATAAAATGACTATTGTTTGCCTTTTTACCAGAATGTTAAACAACATCATAACAGACATTCGGATACAAATCGTCAACCGTAATGAAGGTTTTAGGTCAGTAATCGAAATGCTTCTTTCCAACACAACGTGAAAAACAAGCTACCAAAGAAGTATGAGGAAGGATGCAAAGAAAGAAATTATAACGGTGTTATGTTTCAAGAGAAGATGTCAACAGTTTACAATGATTCCAAAGTCCAAATCATTATTGCATCCATCACGATGCCCTTGTCCTGCCATGACCTTTTGTGGATCACATATTTTGACTTAACATGCAATATTGAACTTCTTTGTATTAATTTTGAAGGTTTCTTCTGATATGTTGAAATTTACAAGGTGGCTCTAAAACTCAGTAGATTCTTTTACAGGGTGGAATAATTAATGTTATGTATTATACGGGAAATTATGGTGTTTAGAAGATCGTGAACGTATTGAGTAGAAATGTGCAACTACAATAAGTACATTAATACACTACCTTCCTTCTACAACATGTGAGAGCTTCCGTGGTCGATGGGGTTCGCTCGCCAGGGCAGCGGTATGACCCCGTGCCTCTCACGAATGCGATGACTGTGAGTTCAAGCCCAGCTCATGCTGTCTTCTTCTCCGGTCGTACATGGGAAGGTCTGTCAACAACCAGCGGATGGTCGTGGGTTTTTCCCGGGCTCTCTCCATTTTCCTCCCACCATAACGCTGGCCTCTGTCGTATAAGTGAAGTATTCTTGAGTGCGGGGTAAAACGCTAATCAAATAAGTAAATAAATTCTATAGCCCGAAAGTGAATTTAAGTTAAATGTAAGGATGTTTAGACCCCTAAAACTGCTGACCTTTGTACATGATGGATTGGTATTAAATATAAACGACAACAGCATAAAGAATAAAGCCAGAGAAGCGACGACATGCGATAGTTGGCAAATGGTCAAACCTAACCGATGAAATATAGCCTCTTGTAACGTGTTAAAGAGCAATTAAATAAATAACCAAAAAAATTTGTTTTGACCATTACACAGCTCCCTCATCCGGAGATGCTACAGATGAGATGAAGTACATAGACGAGACGGATGACGACATGGAAGCTCCCGTGGCCTCTACCCCGCTCCTCCCTGACCAATCCCCGGAAGAGGCGGAACGCGGAGATCTGGCCTCCCAAGTCCTCAGTACAGTCGACAAGAACCTAAACACTGAACCGGACGCTGCCCCATTGCTAACGGATTCAACTAAAGACAATACTTCCTCGGGGAATCGATCACCTGTTTAGATTCACAAAACCTAAAAAAAAATTATGGTATTCAATCGAAAGAGAGTAGGCTCAGGGAACTGTGAGAAAACATGGCTGCTGAGGCAGCCATCCTGCTGGTGTACCATCCTTCTGGGAGGTGAAACAATTTGTGACATTCCTGATACAAGTGCTAGTTAATAAGCTTATATGCATAATGTAGCATCGATGTGTGTTATATTTGTGGTATAAAGACCACCAATTGTCAGTATTACTCGGGCTGTTTGGACTGATGAATTCGCTCTCTTTGAGAGATTTTCAGAACGCTGTTCAAGTATCCAGACAATGGGAGGTTGGTAACCGATATGGAGTATTATTGGCTCACGTGTCGTTCATTAACTTTTGTAAAGGCTATGTATACAAAAGGAGAAAAAGTATATGAATATTTCAATGCAAGTATTTTTGTTAAGTTGACAGTATCTGCAGTAGACTTTTAGGTCATGATTGTCGATCCACTGCATGCGCTGAATTGTTATGCAGAATGGTTCTATTCTCTACGGATGAGCATTTGTAAAAACATGGTGAATAAGAGAAAAAAGAGTATTGGCTAAGCATTTATGAACTGTATATTGTCATCGTGTACTTTATTTTCTTTTTGGTTGTACCATATATATATATATATATATATATACATATGTGTGTGTGTGTGTGTGTGTGTGTGTGTAAACGCCGGAAGCGTTTATACACACACACGCACACACACATACACAATATATATATATATATATGTTTCCTTTAAAGTACATGCCGCATGCATCACCATATAGTGAAGTATTACATGTAGCGCTTTGTATTTGTGCCTTAATAATCTTCAGCCTTGACTGATTTCTCTCCTTACACATTGGAACGACCGATGATTGCAAGACGGATCTATGACGGTATAAATGTGCCATTTCTTTATACTATATAAATCTTTGTATAAGTTATGTAAGATTATATTGAGCACGGCGTAAAACGCTATGTAATAACGTAAACACATCACTGTACCTAATGTACAGTAAAACGAGTGGAAACGTTTTGCATTATAGCTTAGTCGTCATGTTCCATTATCAGCACTGTATATTTTATCACTGCGTACATGTCTTGCCAATGTATCAGTTTTTTTTTGGTACACAGGATACTTCCATAAGGAGCTGCACATCGATTTTGCATCGTCACGCACTGGTTGTAAACTTGTATTACTGCATAATGTCACCTTAAAGACGATATGTATTTTATTTTGCGAAAAAAAAGAAAGAAAATTTACTCCAGTGGCGTATTCAGGCTAATGCCAATTACAATATATATATATATATATATATATGTATATATGTGTGTGTAAAGATCAACAAATAAGATTCACCAAAACATACCACACAATGAAAGCTAATGTTGTGAGCCACTCAGACGACACAGGGACATCGGAGTTCGATTTCAGTTTGAAATCGCGTTTTAATTTAACTAACTGTGTTATACTGTATGTCCTCTGTAAAAACATGAGTGGACATTTATCATGGGATTACTGATTGTAAGAAATACTTTTATTGAGAAAATAAAATTGCCTCGCCAAAGACACCACACCACCAATCCTCGTTTATTCGTTGGCTGTCTTTCTTCATTTGATTTTGTTTCCCTGTCGTCCGACAATGAATGCTATTTCCAATTCGTTTTTCATCACTATTTCTTTGTTTATTTTTTATAACGTCGGTTAGAGCATTATTTTCGGACATATCACAAGGTTTTTCCATGCGACTAGCCGATCTAAGGTGCTGACATATTTGTAGAGTTGTCCTTGCCAATAACATTGACAACACACTGCTGCTTTTTCCGTGTGTGAGCCTATCTTATATTTCTGTACATTTCTAAGAAGGAAGATTGGCGTGATTTGTTGTCTTGGAAAAGTGTCGAAACGTGTTTCAACGGAGGGGCCATTGCCATTCCACAACCCAGTCGTTGACATCTGCTGATTACCAGTATAATTCTATTTCCCCGTCCATCTGTCGTAGCGATAAATGCTTGTCCCATGCATGCGTTCATAAGGGGTATGATCCATTGGCTCAGCCTCAGAAATCTTACGGATTCGTGGAAAAAATTTAGCATATTAGCACATAAAGTTTCTTGGGTAAGTCTTTTTCATTACTTGTAATCACATTTCAATCTGACTGTCAGTTGTACAGTGACCTATACGTATTGTTTTCTTGTAATATTAATGTTTGCATGTAAGCATTTTGTTTGGGTGATAGACAAAAAATAACAGGTTCATTGACTGAAGAGATTATACCTTGCTCTGAGCCAATCTTCCTTAAAACGAAAAGGCAACACTTGACCAAATGTACATATGTATCGATACAGAATCTCATTTAAAGTTTGAAAAAAACGTCACATTTTATTTTGGTGATGTAGGATAACCGATATATCGCAATTCAAAGTAAGCAAAAACGCCCACGTAGTGAAATCGAACGGGTTGCCGTGTTAACAATTTTAACCAATTAAGGGCGAAATTCCACCCGGGAATGCATCTGTGTCCATTTTGCTGTTCACCATTTTGCCATGTAAAAATAGTGTTAAATTAGCTGTTTTCCTTCTGATTAGGAAAAAAATTCTGATACACTTTAAAGCCATTGTAGTAATGGTAGTGGAATACGTCTGCTTGACCTTCTAGTGTAACTGAAAGGAGACCCAGCCCCAAGGTGCTACTTTAACCTCTCTTTTATCTATTGGACTGACGGGATATCACAGCCACAGAAGCAAGCAAGCAATGGTGGAGCTTATGCGCGTTCACGTTAAGTCAGGTTAATCCTTCCTGAACGACGCTTGCAGCCCAAAACAGGTGTCAACTGTGGCTCTTACCTCACAGCTCGGCAGCACACACATCCCACGTATATTCCACTCGGTAATGGCACGCCAGCACAAAGTTCTTCGTGAGACAAAAGAGTGTCTCGACTGTAAAGGTGGGTTATAGAGTCACCAAGCACGTGGTAAAAAAAAAAAATACCTATGCCCGTTCAGGTCTGAATGGTTACCTTTTGTGAAATAACTTTGATTATATTTATTATTGTCTTTCCTGTTGCCATCTTATATACACAGAGTAACCGTCTGAACTATTCAAAAATTTTGGCTTCCGTATTTTTAGGACGTGATGTAGGCTCTTGCGATCACTTCTTCGCCATGATATGGCAGAGATATACTTCCGCTGTACCGTAAAGCCATAATCATTCACTCATTTGCTTATTTGTGCATTGGAATGACGAATCTGATTAGCGCTCGTGGTTTACCTTTGAAAATAAGATACGTGTTATCGGACGGGATGGAAGTACGTGTGAGTAGACAAATCACCAGTGTACTGAAGGAAGCGACTGCCAGATCCAACCTGGCTGAGAATGACCTTGAGCTTACATGATTTGGAACAGAAAAAAAAAAATTGACGATAAACATAATGTATTATTTTTAAGATAACGATACAATTCCAGTAAGCAAACAAAAAAAAACAAAAACAAAAAAAAAATATAAAAAAAACACACGTTTTAACAGCAAAATGATAGGATTTCATAGGATTCATAGGATTTAAGCAAAGCAATCATCATCAGGTCCTGCAATCAATCATCAGCAGGTTCTACAATAAATCATCAGCACGTCCTGCTATGAATCATTTGCGGACCCTACAACGAATCATCGACAGGTTTTACAATCAGTCATCAGCAGATTCTACCATAAATCGTCAACAGGTCCATCAACAGATCATTAGCAGGCCCTACAACCAATCATCACCAGGTTTTACAATCAATCATCAGCAAGTCATACAATCAATCATCAGCAGGTATTACAATCAACCATCAACAGGTATTGTAATCAACCATCAACAGGTATTACAATCAGGCACCAGCACATTCTACAATCAATCACCAGGAGGTCCTTCAATCAATCATCAGCATGTCCTATATCAAACATCAGCAGGTCCTGTAATCAAACATCAGTGGGTATGTAATCAAACATCAACATGTCCTGTAATCAAACATCAGCAGGTCCTGTTTTCAAACATCAGCAGGTCCTGTAATCAAACATCAGTAGGTCCTGTAATCAAACATCAACATGTTCTGTAAACAAACATCAAATAAATAAATAAATTAGTGAGTCCTACAATCAGGCACCAGCAGGTCCTACAAGCAATCATCAGGAGGTCCATCAATCAATCATCATTATGTCCGGTAATCCAACATCAGTACGTCCTGTAATCAAACAAGAGCAGGTCCTGTAATCAAACATCAGTGGGTCCTGTAATCAATCACCAGAAGGTCCTACAGTCAATCATAAGCATGTCATCATCAGTGCGTCTAGCAATCCAGCATTAGCGGGATGTGCAATCAAACATCAGAATGTCCTGTAATCAAACATCAGTGGGTATGTAATCAAACATCAACATGTCCTGTAATCAAACATCAGCAGGTCCTGTTTTCAAACATCAGCAGGTCCTGTAATCAAACATCAGTAGGTCCTGTAATCAAACATCAGTGGGTCCTGTAATCAAACATCAACATGTTCTGTAAACAAACATCAAATAAATAAATAAATTAGTGAGTCATACAATCAGGCACCAGCAGGTCCTACAAGCAATCATCAGGAGGTCCATCAATCAATCATCATTATGTCCGGTAATCCAACATCAGTACGTCCTGTAATCAAACAAGAGCAGGTCCTGTAATCAAACATCAGTGGGTCCTGTAATCAATCACCAGAAGGTCCTACAGTCAATCATAAGCATGTCATCATCAGTGCGTCTAGCAATCCAGCATTAGCGGGATGTGCAATCAAACATCAGAATGTCTTGTAATCAAACAGCAGGTTTTGCAATCAATAATCAGCGCTCACTGCAATCAAGCGTCAGCATGTCCTGCAATTGAAACCAAGGAAGACGTTAACAAATAGCACACCGGAAAAAATCTCTCTTCTGTCATAACTATATGTACACTCGTACACTTGTATTTTACCGGGGCCTGACGTTGTTGTCACTAACATGTCACTAATAAGACTGCGGTCAGGTTTTAGAGATGAGCCCACATAACACAGTCCCATGGGAACAGAGCTGTTACGCTATACAGATACCGGTACCTAGCCAGGTCCAAACTAAAACCAGTCTTCACTGGTCTGAGTTGTGCAATCCAGCCAGTGTAATTGCTATATGGGTCTATCGCAAAAAGCGACGTTTTAAAATGACACACACAAAGGAGTGTTCATGTACAAAGATGACAAGCAGTGAAGCCAAGCTCTATACAAAGGCATACCCGAGGATATTTATCTATTGACATGACCACTACGTTATGTATGGCCAAGGCACGTTGTGTAGAGAGAGTGTATCTAAGCACATAACGCCTTTACACAAGATTTCCTTTCAAACGCCAGCCCCATCTTTTTTTTTTTCTTTTTTATCAGAAACTTGTTTGTATGGACCGGCTGGGTGGGCATTGGATACTGTATTTTGAAACCTATACAAAATCCTCGTGAAATAACTCAATACGACCATTCTGTGATAACGTGGATACCTCCCTGAGGGGAGAATTAGCTAAAGAGCCATTGGCCGCTACATTTCAGATGCTATACCCTATTATATTACATGTGTATTATTACACCCTGTGACCCGCTGAGCCATAATGGTCCACTCATCAGTTATGCTGTCCTCATGTATTTACAACAGAAATAAACACTGCGGGTTTACGACTAACTGTTTTGTCAACGCAGTCCCGCATGCTGGTGTCGATCACGTATAACAGGCCACGTTGACATATAGCGTGCATAAAACAGAAGGGAAATATATAGGTGCCCTGAAGTGCTTTTTGCCCAGTAATAAACGCAATGTCAACATGATACATGGCACTACAGCCCGCCTTGTGCTCCAACCCGGCAGCAAATACCAACATCTTGTCCTCGTCACTGTACATTTCCATTTTATTATAGGCAAATTTCAAATAGCAGACACACGTTGTCCTTTCTCCTTCTTCAGCTGGGAGTAAAGCCCAAATTATTTTAATAGTACTCGATAATTTTGAGAGTTGTCAGTACGGGTTACACATTAAACATGTGACTAGTATCCCTTTAAATACGCATACCCCTTTAAAAATGATACCCACTTCTGATTTCTTTCATTGGTTTTACTTTTCTTACGCCGTACTTAATTAGGAGAATTCACTTAGAAGTTGAGAATCAGGCCTATGTTAGAATGTAGGAAACTGTTGAACCAGTCTGCAAGAAAAACACATTTCGTTAGTTAGTTGAACAGCCTCTCTTCCCTAATTGTAAAGCCAGAGCTCAGTCAGAGACAGCTACATTCAGACAGGCGATCTCCTTTGGTCGTCTTCGATAAGAAGGCATTGTCTATGCCACTTTGCCACCAAGGTTTCTTTCATAGCTACATGCACAATACTGTTGCCATTACATGTGCGCAATCTCAGTTCAAAGTAGATGCGCACTATCATTCTTTGGTTTTCTTTCATAAAATGCCCCCACTTCTTTGTCCGCAGATGACTGATTCAATAACACTGTTACCAGATTCCTCTGCCAGCCTACAGAACTACTCCAAAGAAACCCAGTCTGAGGTGAATGTCATTTTTGTAGTCAGAATGTAAAGGTTCGATCCGAGTCGGGTCAAGTCGGGTCAAATCGGATACGTTCAACGCAAAGACAATTAAGAAATCCATATAAATGTTAATCCATTCAGTCATGAAATTTGTTACAAAACATCCTTTCCACTTTGCTATACTTTTGGAAGGGCCTGGTAATATAGTGACTTTTGTTTCATCATCTAAGAGCCCTGTGTTACCCTACCTATACACAGTATACATGGCGGATGCATGGGAAACTTTGAGGTAGGTGTTGAAAAGTTATCTACACGTGTGTTACCCATGCCATAAGACAATCCTTTCCGAAAGAAACCGAGTAATACGAAGGATTTTATTATACAAAAGAAGACAATAACTGACGTCTTAAATAATAATTTAATGTTTCTTTATTAAAATACCAAGTGTCAAGCCATATTCTGGTGCCAGTTTCACGCAGTATACTTAGTGCTAAGTAGCACTTGGCCAAGTGAACTTCATATCTGTATAACATGCGTTACCATGGTAGTTAAGCCTTACTTAGCCTAAGAATGCATCATGAAACTGGCCTCTGATCTTTCTGAAAACTCTTTCGTCTTTATCAGTTTCTTAGATGCAGTTTCTGTAAAATAAATTCAAGCAAACTTATTTAAACCTGGATTTGAATCGTCTTTGAAGTTCTGCCTTTGATGGTCTTTGGACCTTGGCCACATTTTTTCGTAAGCCATCTGGCCTGTTAAACTTCGCCAAGTTTGTTTTGGCTTCCTGCACAGACACAATGTACCTCAAGAGTTTTATCAAATGACACGATTTGGGTTTCTTATAGCGGTTTTGCAGTACAAAGGCATTTCCTCCACTTAGATCTCACAGGGTTTTCTTCTTCAATTCTGAAGTCCATTTTTGTGTTCTTCCAGTCTATGGCAGCAAACATCATCCAGCGATACATTGCTGAAAAGGGGAAAAATATTGTTTGTTGGTTCTTCAAACGCTGTATTTTGTGTTACTGGAGTTCTACACTGTGCTCAAGAATATTCCACAGTCAATATTTCAAGGGTCATACATCCTCCACCTTCCACAGGCTGTGACAACTTGGAACTGGATTTGAATATGCCAGCTAACTGGTTAACTATGACATAATCCCTTGAATATCTTATGGACCACATTGTCAGTAAATATTCACTTCGAGCTCTCAAAACGCCTATGACTACAAAAAAAAACATCTGTCAGGAATATGCGGATGATCGTGGGTTTCCCTCCCACAATAATGCTGGCGTCAACCTGTAAGTGAAATATTCTTGAGTACGGTTTAAAACTCCAATCAATAAATATTAGATTAGTAACTGCCAGGCAACCACTATGATTGGAATCAGCAAGAAATCAGAATTCAATGTCAGGCACATGGGATACACAGGACTACATGAGCATGGATTACACAGAAATTAGAAGCTTTTTCACCTATTGTCATTGTTGCCTCTTGGGACAGAATTTCAGCAGGGCATGATAAAAGGATTCTAACTCTCCTCTGTGGCAGAACTTTGTCAACTCTGTCATAGCTGACAAGAGGCTTTAACTGGATACCACTTCTTTTACAGCAGCAAAGGCAGCAGAGTTGGGTTTCAACCACTTTGTCCGGTGTGTTGGGAGAGGTGGATGATCACATGCATGGAACATGCTGTTTCCAGTTCAGTGATGATGGTTAGTTGCATGCTGGAGCAAAGATAGCCAGTTATCTCTGAAATGCATCATGGTTACAGAATTTAATGAGTAGTCATAAACATACAAGGCAAAGCTTCTCCAAACTTTGAATACTCGCTCTACCCTCACTTTTTGTTTTCATAATGCCAAGGTGAATGATGCACGGATATATGTGAAAAGTTACAAAAATGCATCCCCAAGGGTTTGTAACAGTAAGCACAGATTTCTTAAGAAAGCCTGACAATCAGATCATTTGTTTCATCAACTGGACAACTGGTGTACTGTATACAATAAAATGGATGCAAGGGATTTGCCAATTTAAAATATTACAAAAACTTCAACACATTTCATCTCTGATATAAAACTCTTATTCATGTTATCCCTGGACTTGGGAATACTGTTTTGTCAGGACTCCCTTTTGCAAGCAGGAGAGCTGAATATCACACAAGTCAATGACTCAACAGACTGAACAGGAGAAACATACACACCCTAGTAATGGCTTATTCCCTTTACATGCGGCAAACCACCACCACGGGTGATTTGAAACGCTCGGGATCCATGGACCATGGACAGGACTTCTTCTTTGCTTTTGCCGAAAGTTTCTTCACAATTCCCCGGTTTCATACCTGCTGACCTGAAGGAAATGCAATAAATAATAATTAAGATTATGATGATTCATACATAAGTTAATCACTGTGTATGTTTCTGTCCTAAACATATATAATTTCCAGTGTGAGGTTTCCATGTCCTCTACTGGCTATTATAGGTAATTATGCTTATACATGTTTAGCCTTTATTAACACCACTTTGCTACCTACCCTAAATGACATAAAATTTCGTTCCCGACTAAGTTAATCATTTTTCCTGATTCTGACAGTTCTGATTTTAGTAAGGCGTGTTGAGTTTTGTTTGGTTGATAGCCTACTGGAAAAACGGTAATGTTTTATGACATTAATTTGCCTCTAAAAGTGTACTTTTTAGGTCATTTAGGGTACATATAACAAAAAACTTGAGCAGCAAAGGGCATAATCCTATTAAACGTGCACAACGTCTGATAATGAGTTCACAAAAATAACAACTTCTATCAGCCAAAATAACAAGATGCACACTGCCTCCAGATGCATATTCACTACACATGTATGTACATACATATACATGGCCCTTTTTATAATCTGTTTTCATCAAGCTATTTACCATAATGTGTCCATTTGTGGCAATTACATTGACATTTAATTTGTCACTGGTAACTTCCTTCAAGCAACACCTCAGTCCTTCTATCTCCAAACGATTTAAATTTTTGACGTAAAATAAATATCAGAACACTATCACATGTGTGCAAACGACAATATACTGTACAGCTATTGTTCTCATCAGAATACAACACACGGAAAGTCTACTGTTAGTCAGAAGAAGTAGAAAAACAATGAGCCCTTCAAAAGCAGCATAAAAACAGTTATTTACATTTACATGTACCATTATCAACAACCTGTCCTACCCGAGTTCATACTGGCATATTGAGGACTAGTGTTGTTTGATACCATAGTCAAGAATTATATAATGGCGGATGGTTAATTTTCTGAGTTAAGGAATCCGGAGTACCCAAAACCACTGTCCTAAGGTCGGTGTAAAACACCAATCAAATAAATAAAGTAAACCCCTGACCTTTGACAAGTGACTGATCAACTTTTGTCATGTATAGGCTAGGCTACTTTTCATTTGTAAGTTTTTGTTACAAATCTTGTCACTGTGACATCCCCAGTAAATGATTTGGTGTTATGACACACATTGAGTGAATGGGCTATGTTAATGGATAGGATATCTATAACATGAAAGACTCATTGACAGGACAACTGGCTCCTGAGAGCTACTTAGTCACATTGCAAAATATCACCCAGAAAGTGCAGAATAACTCAACAAACATCTAGAGCTCCAGGACCATGAAAACTATGAAGATTATGAAGTCCTGGAAAACTCACCTTACTGTGCACCACTCGGACTTATAACACATCTACACTCAGAATTTAAAAGTTTTCTGAAGTTATAGCAAAGTGGTATTAATAAAGGCTAAACATGTATAAGCATAATTACCTAATATGTATAACAATAATTTATTAACTAACCCATGCACATCACTTCGACACTTTGTCTATCAAAAAATAAAAAAAACTATTAACATTATTACTAAATACTCGCCATTTAAGAATTATTTTGCAGTTCATAACATAGTTTAAAACAGAATATAAAAATTACGAGCACCATGCACAGTTAGATCTATGACCAAGGTTTATATAGACCTATATATGAAACATGAACTCTTTTACCGACTTCACTCGACACAGCACACATAAAAGTGAATTTAGCAAGCCGCATACCGGTACTGAATACTCCTAAACAAGTGTTACATGTAGGTTAAAACCATTTTACAATTTTAGATGACAACTATACAGTTTTCACCCACCTCATCTCGGCTATCAAACGCTTTCTATTCTCCTTCTCGACCCTTCTACCTATACTTCATCGAACTTAAGTTGTCGCTGTCAGAAAACTCCGTGGGAACTGCATCTTCCTTCAAGCATCTCAAGCTCTCTGTGTAGTAGACATTATTTTTGGCGTACATATTCCCCTCAAAGCATTCTTTTTATGTCAGAGCATAACCTTGAATCCCACGTGGGCGTGAAGAAATCTTAGCGAGCGAGGTTGTGCAAGCACTACTTCAACAACGACGGCTTTTTTCATTGGAAATTTTGTTGATTTACCCCGTCTCTCCCAAGCCCCGACGTATTGCTGCATCCGGCATGAATTTACGTGCCTAAAGTACAACAATGTATCTGTATGCGCTGTCAACGAAGTAGCTTCGCCTACAGATATTGTAATTCGCACAGAATAAACTTTCACTGCATACAAAAGATACGAACAAATGATTTGGACTAGTAGCTCGACTGTCAGGTGACTACTAGGCGAAGTTTCATTGGCTAAACCTCTCGGCGGCATTATGTCATGGGCGGATCCTTTCGAATTTGAACATGCATCTGATCAATGCTGTATAATGCTATTTGAAAAGCACTCGTGCGAAGTCAAATTGAAAAAAATGTTTTAGCTAGAGAATGTTACATATATTACAGTGTTTATCACAGGTTACATCAGCTGTCCTTCACTTTAACGCCACATCGGCAGTATCAACACACATCGTTGAGACGAGATGATTAAAATGTTACATAAAATGAATATATCTATATCTATATATATATATATATATATCAGCCATATCGTGTATGTGTGTGTGTGTGTGTGTACTTGTTAGCGTACATCGGCAGACAAATGCGCTCAGCTATCCACCGTGACACGTTCACGTACATACACTCATACATACATACATACATGTACTTTTTGCTTTGCCATTTGGACTGGTTTAAAACATTTTAACCTGTAACCCAAAGCTGTGACGTCACGCGGCTTAACCCGCTTGGGTGTCTGATCACTGGCCCGGGACTTTAGCCTTTAAACACAGCGCGTCCAACTCTCAAGCTAGCTACGAACCGATCGCACCCGGCTCTAATTATAGCTGCTTCCTGGCCGGTGAGCACCCTGCCTAATACCGCTTCTGCTTGTTCATTCTCCATTGGCTTGTTCTAGCTACGTAGAGCGTCAGTCATCAGTGCACATGGTTAGCGGATGCGCAGAACTCGGCCTAACTCAGGGAGATGGATACTTCAGCATACTTTGCCCTTGCCTTGTTCCTCGTCGCTCTGGTATCATCAGGTATGACGCATTTTATCTTTTATAACGGTACGATTGTTAAGGCATTTGGAGATATACAAGATGCAACAGTTTGCCGACAGAAGAAAGTCCCCCGCTAGGTATCACAAGCGCATGTCAGCTTGACACACTCTCCTTGGAAGACGCCATTTATAAGAAGAAAGTTGTAAATACTTTTCGCTCGGCGTTTCTATTTTAGCCGAGATGTTTGTGTGAAAGTTGATGGATATAGGGTCGTGTGCATGAGACATATGCATATAACCTACTTATTTACATACCGATTACTACTGAATAAATTAATGGCGTGATTAGTTATATTTGCAAACTATCAGTGCTCCCAGAAATCACCTCGCTTTAACCTCCGCAAGTTCAGCAGAGCATATAGAGTGCAGAGTGGGACTCGCTCAGCGATGCACAGTCGAATCGCTCTTTTCAAAATACATTAATAAACGTTCACAAGAGCGACCATGTGCTGCCGAACAGCTGTCGCATCGTGCAGTGTAGTCTTCACCACAGATTATCCTTTGATCATTATATACTTGTGTCTGCATGTTGCTGTGGACTGTGTTGGAATTTCCCCGTGCATACCGGCACAGCTGCTGTAGTTAGTATGTATAGCACATGGTCATACAGGCACAAAATATTTCATAAGTACGTTATTAAGCTTTTTACAGTGGCACATATGCCGGATGCATGTTCACATTTTTCACTGGGGGAGGGGGGAGGGAACCACAAGCTGCATTGAGGTACATTAATCATATCATGTTTATTTTACCTACGTCATGTGTCTCGCGGGATGCAGTGGGTTATAGATTTTAATGACATCCGGATAGAGACTGTAGATGATTTACAAGTCAAACATAGTTAACACATCGGGAACCGCTGCATACACCGCTTTCAGAATCTGTCTCCTATTATCATATCGAGATATTTCTATATATTCTAACTATTTGCTAAAAACATACCGCTTTCCTTGTTCATTTGGGTATATAAGTGACAATAAGCGGTTGATGACGCTCGTGCATGTGTCCTTTTATTCCTGTGTCCAACATTTCTTGAAGACCACTTATTTGTTTTTTGCCAATATGGCGTGCATGTTGTATCTACATACCAGGCGTTGGAAAGTTAGCCAGTAGCTTGCCATAGGTTAGTTGTTTGTCTCCGGGTACTCTGGTTTTCCTGCACACATAACGCTGACCGCCTTCGTATATTTAAGTGAAAAAATCTTGACTATATGACATGCAAGAAAAGTTAAAATCATAAATAACTATAATACGTTAAGGTATATAGCGGCCTAGCACTGGGTTTACGTCTAGCAACCGGTATTTCCAATATACGTGTTGCGGCAAGTCGTCCAACGTCCTCCACGCGTGACTGTGAATTCCTGCTCAATACAGTATAGACGTTTGTACGTGTCGTAATTCAGCTCCAATAACTTTTGAGCTGACTTTAATCTGGTAAACTCTTGATGACGATGATGACAGTGTAGAAGTCTTTGCGGAAGTACGGAAATAGATGCCATCTTCGTAGGGCTTATACACCTTCTGCGCCAATAACAATTTGCCGACTTTGCGAGTTTCGTACATTATAGCATTGTATCCTGGACACTTGCATTTTTTCTTTGTTTGCTTTTTTTGCTAACTGTATAGATAAATATATGCAACACCCCTGTGTAAGAGCTACCGAATTTATGCAACTGTACGCGGGCCACTGACTTTCTCACTATGCCCGCTGTTTTACATCACAAGGGCTTGGCCCATCGCTTGGGGCAGCGATTATTTTGTTGTGTTGTGCACGCCATACATATTCCACAGTAAAGTGTGAGAGGTTCGGACTAGGGCCAGGCTGCGGTATCAGTATTGCGGGCGGTGTGTCAGCGTCGTGTTACCCTACAGTTTGATATTTGCCGGTACATATGTCGGCGAATTGGACTGAGACCCCAGCTGTCTGCGAGTTTATACCAACGCCGAATGATTATGGATTCGGCAGCGGTGGAATTGCATGGCTAATGTTATTACTGCTATCCCCTATGTATCTCCATGGACGAATCTTCAGACAACCGTATATGTATAGGTTACAAGGGCACATGTCAGGAATGCCTCCTAAAACATCAGACAGTCTGTACTCTCGTTTCCAAAATTATTTGGTTTCCATGGTTCTGTAATACATGTATCTGTAATGAAGTGACCAATGTCATAAGTAAGGGCTTAACTTTTGGGTGATATTACTCTGGGATTGTATCATCCGTCATAGCTGTCAAGGGACGCCGCCGGGTATATACAAGTTACATAACCAGGCGAAGTCCCGAACAAGGGGCGTGGGTTCGAATCTGCCCCAGTACAATGTAACCACAGGTGGTTGAGGTCGAAACAGCCTCTAACCATGCATGGAAATCGGATTTCTGTGAAGTTAATTGTTCGGGAAGTTCATATAACCAATGGCCATTGCACCAACCTGTCTCTGGCCAGTGGACAAGTATTTCTTCCATGCTGAATGTTGAGTGAATGACTTCAGCTCGCCAAGAATTTTTAACATGTTCCCAGTTGGCCGAAGACATAAACATAAAGACAATTTTAAGAAATATATATTAAGTGTTTGCATTCAGCTCACATTACTTACATAGACGTCGCCCTGAAAACATATACTCTCTAAAAACTACTGTGTATGAGTGGTACAAATTATTGTGGCAAATTGCAGATCAACATAATTTTTTGTGTACCACTGATGTACATTCACATAAGGATGTGAGTATTTGTACACATTTGTTTTACACTGTATATTCGTGCATCTTAATGCAATAGTTTTTACTTAACCACGACGATAAACTAGATGAATCTAAATCGATTCTGTAGCTTACATGAACAAAATAATTCTAAGAATAGTCTATCAGAAATGTGCTCATGCCTGTTTTAACATTGATGTACCCTATATAATGCCTATTGAATGTGTTGATTGACCTATAAAAAAGAGCACGCAGAGCCACGTATAGGTTTAAAACTGAACTGTTTGTAAATATACCAGACAGACATACATCATGAGATAAATCATCATGTTAGAGGTAAATTTAGGGTATACTGGTGATAATCCAGTCACAAGCGTGTTAGTTATTGCAGTATAAGAAAGTAAGACATGCATGGACGTAGGGTACTTCACTTTTCACATAGTCACTTTGCCTTTCACCTAATCCGACACGATCAGGATCTGCGCCTGTATGCATATTTAATATACTGACAGGTCTTGCATATTCAGACGTCAGATCGAAAAGGCCAGTAGATATGGTGGGCGTCTGGGGATCGCTTGGTCTCTGTGGTATCGCCAACATCTCCAAAACCACAGATCCTTTTCTCATAACATTGGCGCGGTTATGTTCCTGAAAAATTTGCTTTTACGCTGGTGTATAATATACGCGTAGATGGCCAAGCGTAGATACTCCAAAACGGCCACAAATGTCTCTTAACGTTACGAGCACGTAACTACCATAGCACAGTAATCATTACCTCTCCATGGCAGCTACAAGCTCGTAACGTTAACAGGGCTTCGTGCAAGTGGGCCCAGCTTCGGACAGCATATATATATTGCGTGCAATGGAGCCATCGCGGAGCCCCAGGCATATCTGACATTCCCTACAGAAAACAGAGCCTGTCAGGAAACGTTATGCCCTGTTATAACCTGCCCCCTGCAATCCCCCACTTCCCATCCCAGTTGAAAAAAAAGGTAATAACAGTTACATATATCACAAACAGTATCTCACGATCATGTAATGAAAAATATAATGTAAAATTTGGATTTCTGGAGAAACACAACCTGCTTATACTGCAGCGCAGATGTTTGGTTTGTTACTTTTCCCGTTACTTATATGCATTGTATCCCTATATTACACACTGGCCGACACAGATGTTTTGTATCCTACATATTACTCATCTATATTGTCATTTGAAATGACCTGAGAGCAATGCAGGATCCATATAATGTTATATGGGGTGTGGAAAGCCTTGTGTGTATAATAAAGGAGCCATTTTGTCAAAGGATTATGATTTGCAAAGTGAAAGTCCATCGGAATTCAACCGTCGGACACTCTCAGAACAGAGTTCAGCCTGCAAACTAACTGCCCTGTGGAAAGGCGAAACTGGAGAAAATATAGACTGACTAGAGTAAAGTCATATAAAGTTATAATCCCGTACCTGGACCTTTGTTAACTGCCCTGTTCAAACAACAATTTACCGCCAGTGCTCTGCCGACATTGTTTTACTGGCAGATTGACTGAGACGTTCTCCAGTCAGATGACAAGAGATAGCCATGGCTGAAGATGACATTCTACGGTCAGATGACTTTAGGAGAGCAATGGCTGAAGATGACATTCTTCGATCAGATGACTCAGGGAGAGCAATAGTTGAAGATGACATTCTCCGATCTGATGGCTTAGGGCGAGCAATGGTTGAAAATGACGTTCTCCGACCAGATGATTCAGGGAGAGCAACGGTTGAAAATGACATTCTCCGATCAGATTACATTGGGAGAGCAATCTCTGAACATTTCTTCTTTGAAAAACATAACGGTGCCCACTGTAGGCTAGGAGATACTGCATGGCTTTTGAAACAATGGATTCCCGCTTGCTTGGTTAGAAGTTCTGCGTGTTTCGGTTTGTTTAACAAGCTTCTTTCTCATTTTAAGAACGAGGCCTGGAGATCCGACGTCTTTCTCGGGTCAAATCATACCATAAACTTTAAAATGGTACTTGTTGCTGCCTCACTTAGCACTCAGCATTGAGAGGGTAGAGCAAAGCAGCAGGACTGATCGGCCCGGCATCAGTGTAATGTGACTGGCTGGGGTGTCATGCCTGGTGTCTTCGGCACGATGTTGCAGTGGCGGCAGCACTTTGGCGACATGGACTCGTCCTGCCACAAGGCACTAAGGGCTCTTCGTAGTAACATAGTTGAAAAATTGTTAAATACGACGTCAGAGCCCAAGAACACATAAATACATACATAAATACATTTTAAGAACAAATGCCTTCATGTCAAGGACGGATGAGTGTGATAGTGATGATAATGATAGAGGTACAGTGGTAAAGCTATGGAGGGATTCCCCACAGCCTTCGTCTCGAAATAGCAGGCGCGTGTGCGAAAAATGGGTTCTCATGTTTTATAGATAACTTTATTACCTGCCAGTGGGAAAACGTCCTGGAACAATAACGGCGGTGAAGGTGGCTTGATACTATGCAACCATCAGATCAGTCGCGTGAACTGATGTAGGCTCAGTTATTGTCCGTATAATGGCAACATTGTCGACAAACAATATCAAAAAACGTAATTTTTGCATTGTATATAAGCGAAATAATTGACTATATTTAAGGTAACATCTGAAGGTTAACGGCCATTCTACGAGATCTGTATATATTTTGTTCATTTTGAACTTAGAATTGCCCAAGCCATGTTTCTTGGCATTGTTTTCATGTTACTGTTTATTAAGTGTGATGCATGTGCGTGATTCTAAAACAATGACATCTGTTATATGGCATCATCTCATTTTTATGGGTAACCCATGGTGCCAAGGTGTGTGTTGGTTAATTGTTAGCATTTAAATACACATAGATCATGCCGTTTTGAAATGAAATTGACTGAGGTAGTGACAAAAGGCTGATGGATTTCCACAATTACGTGTCATCCTTTGTCAACTCTTATACTGTCGTCGCTGCTCCGCAGCCAACTTCATAAACTGCATACGGAAATATACGCTGTCTGTGTTGTAGCTCCATAAGTTGTCTTCACCTTCGGGAGAAAATGTTCGTACGGAGTTATATGCAATTGGGCCCCTGTTTTAGCCGACTATATTGTGGTATTTTATATTGCAATCAACCCACACTGTTATACTCACTGTTTTTGCAGTGCATGGCCTGAGCTGTTATGAGTGTAACGTGGAATGCCGGAACAGCACACAGGGATGTGCGGGTATGGCCGACTCGGACTTCATCAACGACACGGAATCAAACAGCTCCCGTATCTCCTGTGACAACGCCGCCAAAGTGGACAACTGTGTTTCTTGTATGAAGATTAGGACCGGCTACAGGCGCTATGAATACCACGGAGAATTTGTGGGTAAGTAGTAAAAACTGGACTCAATCCCTTGACCAACCTCCAGTTTAGATGCCGTCATCGGTTAGGGAGAAATATAAGCTGCATTGACACATTTTACTTGTCAAGAGATGGAGGATCGAACGAGATTTACCAAAGAGTGTTCTTTGGCAGACGATCCGGCCCCGGTGGAGTCCACTGTGCTGTGTACGTGAAAAGACTATGGACATGTTGGTAGAGCTTGTATGTTGTAGACGAAACTTTCTTGCTAATGTTACTGGTTATTTATTAGGCTGTGAAAACTCTTTAAGGCGACGAATTAAATAGGCCAATTTTAAAATTGAAATGCTTTTTATTCATCGAGATTCCCTTGGCTCTGAATGGCTCTGAGCAGTTACATGTCGTCTTCAGTTGGTGTCCCATTTCAGAATGCGACACACAGTATTGATGTTTAGTCCAGGATTGAGTGTTGGTGGACTTTCTGTGATGTAGTGTTCCATTCCATTACTATTATAGATTGAGCGTCAGTCTGGGCCTGTAGTTGGTCAAATTATTAGTAATACATTACCCTTATAGTATTGTTAGTCTACACTTAGGTTACATTGGTTATTTAGTAGGACCGGATTTAAAATAAAAAAAAAGACACAAAAAACAGAAACATTTTATTTACTTGATCAAATGCACTGTGAAATGTGTGGATTCTGTAAGCTGGCTTTATGGACCACACTACACCATATTAATAATGTACGCTGTCAGTGAGGTCGTACAACTTTTTCCACACTTTAAATTAATGTTCAGATCTGAATAAAATTCTCATGAACGTGTGTAACTCGTGTAAAATGTACATGTGTGTTAGAAAACCAATCATAGAATTAGACACCTATTTTGGGGCAGGAGACAAGTGGCTTGGATGTCATTGTCGCCATATATTATTAATATGTGGATTATTTATTTATAATAAAACCATTTGAAAGCACTTAGTTCAGTGTAAAAAAAAATTTGTGAAAAGATAAGCAACGGTTCTCAATTGTGTTCTGTTGGTGCTTACCGTATTTTTACATTTTCTTTCCCTTTAAACTTGTAGTCTGACCTCATGTTTAATTCACCTTAGATCTATTATTAAAGTGTAAAATGTGGGTGCTTTGGGTGAGCCAAAGCATTTCATGTAATACTATAATGTTGCCTGTGTGTAACCAGGCATGAATTTATTTCCCTCTCATTGGAGGAATTCCTCTTGTTTTATACGAAAACTGTTTAGGAAAATGTTTTTGTTTTGCTAAAAATGGCCAAACTGTGAGCTGTCACATGCTTGAGATTAAGCTCCTCTTTTGTATCCCAGGATGTATGTCCAATCACTTATCACTATTTTCTGCCCACAGAGGGTGAAATTATAAGTAAAGTGTGCCAGAAGACTGAGTCGCGTTACTCCGAGGATACCTGTAAAGAGAGAGGCCCCGGCTGGTCCCTGGATGTCGTCTGCTACTGTTACTCCAACTACTGCAATTCAGCACAGAGACTTCGCACGCTCACCATTCCCATCCTGGCTGTACTACTTCACGCTTTACTCTAGGAACCCAAATGCGAATTATAGTAGTATAATACTTACGTCTGCTGGTTGTACTTCTGTGGCCTGGTATACGTGTAGGTCTAGGCCCTTCACTTAGATCACAGATACAAGGCTCTGTTGTGACCTGCTTTATCTCTCTCTCCCACAAAGGCATTAGAGGAATAGTAATAGGAATAGTAATAGTAAGTTAAAATACCACCATCTTTGTTTTAGTAAGGCGTCACGTCTCCTCTTCAACTTCATCTTGGGTTACTCTACGGTTTACTCATCAGATTTATCAATTACATTTTTTCCAAACTCTTGATTAAGAACAGAAACTCATTAGCAAAGCAGTTAGACCCTCTGCACCAACGGTGATGAGTCACCAACGCACAGTTATTACTATTTTCCTTTAACGTTTTGGTGTATTGCAGGTGGTATTGTAAATGCCCCATTGTTCATAAATTATTTAGGAGGCTGCCTAGAAAAGATCCATCTGTGCCACGAACCAATGATAATGACACTGATTTGCAAGAAATTACTCTTGCACTGACAACTGTGTATTGACGTGAATTTACATTGTTTCTGAACAAGCCTGAGACATCGAAAGTTGACTGCAACCAACATGGCAGTGCATCATTACAATATATGTTACCAGGGTCCATTTGATTGCCTTTTTAACTAAATATAGACTTGGCATTTACGTCTACTTAGTCTGTGCATGACCGATGTAACTTTGATGTATATTTCTGGTTGAACTGAAGGCCTATTGACAAAGACGCTGTTGACAGTTGTGTGATGTGTAACTGCTGCGCATGTGCTGTGAAAACATCGGCTTGTATGTATGTATGGCTCTGGTTAGCAAACTTCTACTGTTAATGTATTACATCAGTGACGTTAACATAGGTTTTTATAGTAAGACAGCGAGAAAGTACACAAATGTACATATAAGATGTAGTTCGTTTTTGCTTATGCTTTATTCAGCATTTTTTGTGGTTATGTGTTTGGAGTTTAAATCAAACACTTGGTGCATAACTCAGTTGCATGGCAGCATGCTTTAGTCAAATACATATTCAAGAATGTATAAGAAAGGATCTCTTTGTAGCAATGTGTAGATTCATAAAAGTGTACCAAGCTGAAAAAAATATTGTTAAATGATCGGGCGAGTGTTGTGACATGGATAAGATGTAATTTTTTTTAAAAATCTGTCCATTTCTTTACAATTCATATCATTCCTTTCCTCTTGTTTGCTGTTTTAGACATTTACCATTGTGTGTCATTAACCCAGATGATTTAATTTTTCATATCAAAATAAAGTTTTTTACATTTGGAATATGAAATGCGTGTTTTGCGCTTGGGGTAATGTTGGGCATTTTTTTTTTTTTTTTGAAAGTCATTTATTTGTTTGATTGATTGGTATTATAGCCCATGCTCAAGAATATTTCACTTATACGACGACGGTTTTAAACTGATTAAAACTTTAATAGTCTAACGTGCGATGTTTGAATGGGGAACCTTTCCCGCCTGAAGGAGTTCGGGCTGTGCAGTCTGTTGTCCATTGAGAACAACGGTATATCTAGATTGAACCCGAGTCGCATTCTGTACTGCGTCCTGTGGCTGTCGTGCTGGAGCAACAAGTGTTTCTTTTTAACTTGTTGCTTATATTCAGCTTTGGACCGCCTCGGTGGCTTGGTGGTTAGAGTGTCCACAAAGGTGCCGGGAGAGTCCGGGATTAAACTCGGGTCGGGTCATACCAAACTCTTTAAAAATGGTACTTGTTGTTGTGCACCCGAAGGTTAGAGGACTGGTCTGTCCTGGTCAGTATAATGTGACTGGATGTGGTGTCAAATCTGGTTTCTTCGGCATGATGTTCCAGTGGTGGCAGCACTTTAGCGGCATGGGTTCCCCCTGTCACAAGAAGACAGTATGTACGCATTCTAAAGACTCCTCGTCGTCACATGACCGAAAAAGTTTGGAGTACGACGTTAAAACCCAAGCATACATACATGTAAACATATTCAGCTCTGTAAAATCAGTCATTCATTCCTTTTGTCAAACTGTGATACGTAACAAAAGGCGTTCTACATTTTGATACGTTGGACGTCCGAATGATTGCAAAGAAAACTGATACTTTTGTTTAGACTGCTAACCTCCATAATGTTTTCTTTTTTCCATACAAAGACGACATTGCCATAGACGACATCCTGGCGGCGTGCAGTAGGTTATTGAATGAGAGCGAGTTCAGATATCCAAACTTCAATGAACATTATTTTTTGGAATTCATTTTTTGTAGTTTCAATGATATAACCTTAAGAATGAAAGTTATTTTAGCTCTTGTAAATTTATTTTTCACGGCAATGTGGAATCAGAGTTCTATGTTTGGAAATTATGTTTAAAAAAAGTAATTAATTGAAATTATGTTATAAAAGAAAAATGTAATCTATTCGCGGAAACCAATGTTGGCATGTTTCCAAATAATTGTGATACTGGTACAGATTAAGGAAGCCTCCTTGGCCAATGTTGTTAGCGCGTAGCAGAGCGTAATGACCCAGGAGCCCCTCACCAATGCCTTCGCTATGTTCAGCTTACGTTGGCTTCCTCTCTGGCAGTGTGTGGGAATGTCTGCCAGCAATCTGCCTATTGTTATGGGTTTCCCCCAGCCTTTGCCCGGTTTCCTCCCTCCGTATTGCTGGTCGCCGTCGTATAAGTTAAATATTCTCTAATACGGCGTAAAACACCAATCAAATGAAACAATGAATCAGTTGACAAGATTTCATAAGATGGAGTGTTCTGAGCTGTTAAGATTTCAATAACAACGAAACAGTCAGATGCACGCTTGGGATATAGGAATGATATTTGTCAAAAATCATTGAATTCATTCTGAAACTTTGAATTGGTTCTTGTTAACATATCTCCTTTTTCTAGGACAAAAATTGTTACAAAGTATGTCGACATACTTGTACTTGCATGCCAGCACTGCAATGATCAATGTATGGCCACCTACATGGGAAGATCTGCCAGCGATCTGCGGAAGGTCGTGGATTTCCCCCGGGCTCTGTTCGGTTTCCTCCCACTATAACGCTGGCCGCCGTTGTATAAGTGAAATATTCTTGTGTATACGACGTAAAACATCAGTCAAATAAATAAGTGAATAAATAAATACAGGCTCCTTGTAATATGTGTATCTGGTGTACCATCATGAGTTACCTCCCCTGGGTATGTGTTCTAAGAAGCTGATCACTGAATATCAATATCATCTTCCAGTTATTAATGACTCAACACTATCAGCCTGCCTTGTACAATTCCGTACGGGGTGATTATAGTGTGTTTAGAATAACAAACACGATCATCTAAAATCTTATGAACAAGATAATCCAGCTCCTTTAAAGCTTAATTGCGATGCCATACATTTATTGTTTTCAGCCTTTTGTGCCCATTCAGTGTAACCTCTCTCATCCCAGGTAGGACATTTCCGAAATTCTCTTGTCTCATCCCAATTTCCCCCTGGTTTTATTGCCAGTGAGCTCGTATAGTCGTAAATCTGGTTTTGCATGGAGTTTCTTGGAGCTGCTTTCTGCCATGTTTTGACGACTAAGCAATCGGACGTTAAACCATGCAAGGGAGGCAACTACCCAACATAATAAACTTCAGGTATAAAAACACTAAAACATAGCACTGGTAGGGTTACAGTCACCGAAGAGTATACACTCTCAAAGGAGGTAATTTTTAACAACCAACGTTATACCTAATTCTTTACGTTAAAAGACAATAGCCGGTAATAACCTGTCAAAAGTACACTGGTGAGCTGTATTAACTCGGGCCACTTTATAGGTAATCTGGACCGGTTTTTCCCCAGTAACTGGTCATGTCTCATCAGACACTATACCACAATATGGAACCCGCGCCTAGCAAAATAGTCTGACATAGGTTATCTAGTCATATGTATCATTTACCATTCAGCTAAAAGACGATATCCTATGAACAATGTCACACACTCAGGCATTCCACCCCTCTAATGTATGTTGCAAAGGCGACAAACACGAAATGTAACATTCAATATCTTAAGTCATGTTCCTCCAAGACACGAACCAGTTTACGTGATCTTCGCCGAGAACATCGAATTTTCATATGACTGACATGCAGTTTAGCCACAAAACGGACACACGTACTGTCGTGCACAATGCAATAGCTCATTCCTGCGTATATGAAAATGCTGGAATCTGGTCACCCATTTTGAGTATTCAGCATCAGCTTTTGCACAGAGCTACACTGTCAACGCAGACTAAAACAGCATTTATTAATCTCGTCTAAATCCTCTTTGTCGACTGTAAATCTGTGCTCACTACTGGAGTTAAACTTAACCCGCCCTCCTCGATGTAGTTGTAACAAACAATTGCTTTACTTCTCTCGACAATGATCGCATAGCCACGACGTTCCAAGCATAATAGTGTACGTTGTAACTTTTTGGACGCACCAAATAGAGAGAGCGAAACCTGAGCAGCTTCGACAGCGTGATCATAGTTGGCAGATGGTCACATATCACCACTGAGACTTGATTTAGTCGGATAAGGTTTTATTCGGTTCACGTAGGTGCTTAAATAGTAGCAATATACACACCCTCAAGCACCTCGACTTCTGTTTATCTGGCATCACTGATCTAGAACAGCTTACAACATGGTTTGTTGAGTACGGCGTAAAACACCGATCAAATACATCAAGTAAATAAATCCTCTGAATGGGATACAGAGTTTTGTGATCTGATTGGACAATTCCTGTGTGTAAATGTATCAAACATTTCTTTATTGCAAATTTTGACAACCTTTTCTCTATTTGTGCGCAAGGCTGTTCACTCTAACTAAGTCCTCTAGACATAAAGGCCGCACACTGCCACCAGCCGCCATCCTAGGTAGCGTCATTGTGCACCACTACTGGAAGTGACGAGGACAAATATATCAAGGTAGATGAAGTAGTTATCACCTGTTTTCTCTCATAAAAAGCACCTGTTTTGTATGTCTGAATCCCAGTCAGACTTCAGAATACCAGACCACAAACTGTTAACAGGAACACATCTGGTGCAAATTTCTGTAACTAATTTAGCTTACTAATAATCCTCTGAATTCTTTCTCTTCCGGTGGATTGTGGGATATCTACTACTGCCTGTATCTTAGCAGAATCTAACTGCATCTGTGATGGTGTACTTCGGTCAGTCCGGTATCATCCACTTGTCGTGTATGCGTGATCTTCTTGAACGCGGCGCGAAACATTAAACAATCAACCAACCAATCAATTCTGAAATCAGTGCCTACCTGGAATTGTATTATAATCGTATGGCATAAATTTCCTACGTATGGTATTTTTACAACTCACTTAGTTATGTTGTCAGTTTTATTAAACCCACGTGGGTATGGATTTATTGTTACAATACTCCTGGGTGTGAATTTTATGCAATTCTCCCCGATATTATAGAACTGGTATGGGTGTGTACAAATGATGTCACTTTTAAGCTCTCCTATCCATGGTAGAAGGCTAACAGAACTCACTTGTAGATGTTTCTAAGTGTCAAGTTGGACATTCGCATACCACTTGTGAACCGTTAAAGGATGTTCCAAGTCGTTCATTCCAAGACCCATGTCCAAAGCAAGCTAAAACACCAGTTTTCAAAGAAAATTTTAAACATAATACACATTTAATAAATAAAGCTGGTGATATGTAGAAAGAAGCAGTCAACAGTTTTCATGAAAGCATCATGAACGTATCGTGTTAGTGTAATAAACATGAGCGCTTATACTGTCCCTAACTGTGTCACTGTTGTAAAATTATCTTTATTACACGGTCTCCATTTTATAAAACTATCCCTGTGAGGTGTCACTTTTACAAGTGAATACAATGCATGTCAGCATTGTAGAACTTGCATGGGTCTGTGGATGTCATCGTGACTGGAGAACTCTCTCTTGGACCATAGACCGAGTGACTTGTCCGTTCCACAAAAAATTACATACTGATGACCAACTTAACCTTATTCTTCATCCCATGACCACTGACACGAATGCAGCTAATCTGTATCTTCAGATAACGTACCAGTAACACCATTATAGTTACCCGAAGTTATCACGCACTAAGAGGATATGTAGGACAAATTGACGTTTCTGGACATCAATAAATTGAAGGAGGGTTCCACTGGTATCTCGATCAGTCATGTTATTTGTATAAACACTTCTGGTATAAGAACCACTAAAACATTTTGTGGAGCCTAGCTGATTCAGATATTCAAGAGGCTGGGTCTCTGCGACTATCAGGATCCTCGCCATTGAGGTCGAGTGTTCGAATCCAGCTCTCGCTGTTCTGCTAAGGCTTTCAGTCAGGAAGTTTGTTATGTACCTGGCGAAGGTCGTTGGTTTCCTCTGGTCTCTCCGGTTTGCTCGACGAGTAAAACTGAACGCCGTCATATAAGACAAAAACTCTCTAGGATAGGTCGTTAAACACAAGTCAAGTAGAGAAATCAATAAATCAGAAACATTCCAGCCACTCTAACCCGTCATCAGCAAAGATAAAAGTTCGACTCCGATCCCAACCGAAACCACAACCGGTTGCCATGGAAATAAACCAGTTCGCTGTTTTCACTATCGGATTTATATAACGGCTTAATAAGATTAAATGAATCACATAAATCATGTGAAGTGTTTTTAAATAAACAAGCAAACAAAGAAATAAGTATACAACTTTAAGTGAGATATACTCAGGTTCTTCTAACACATGCAGTTGCAAAACTCATGATGATTCGGCTAAAACTGCTTTACGTACAGGTTACTAACTCAAACAATGCTTAATCAGGTGAACCGAACAGAATGGACTGATACAGGGTCAGATAAAAAGTAACAGGCATACCTGACCCATCCAGAGCCCCGGCACGTGCTGCGAGTACTGGTAGAGTCTACACGAGAGAGTTGAGGTCTGCACGTTGACAATGGCAGGTTTTTTCTGTGGAATAACTGTGTTGATTCTGTGGACGTGTGTTGGTCTAGCGCAGGCGGCCCGACCCCACATCGTCTTCATTGTGGCCGATGACTTAGGTGAGGCAGTCCTGAGTCACTCATTATAGCTAATCACAACTTCTCGTCTAATTTATCAATGGGCTCATCTTGATTGCGTGTTGTGTGTCAAGACCTACAGCTGACAGGGATTTAAGTTCACGGTAGTTGCCTATGCATAGATGTCTGTATTGTTGGTTATTTCTCAGTGCGTACTCCCGTAAGCCTCTCACCAATGCGATCAGTGTGAGTTCAAGTCCAGCTCGTATTGGCCCCCTCTCCTGCATGGGAAGGTCTGTTAGCAAACTGTGGAAGAGAGTGGGTTTCCCCGAGCTATGGTCGGTTTCCTCCCACCATAAAGCATAATGGTGCCGGTTAAAATGGCGAGTGTTAACGTCTAACTAAATCTCTCAAGATCTGTAAAGAGTTAAAGTACCCCAATTCTTTTAATTTTTGGGACATTAATGTGGCAAGAACATTTACTTTCTCTTTTCTTGCATGGTTTGTCTATCTAATGAACAACATATCAGTGTCCTCACTTTTCTGAATAAAGTGGGAAATGTAATTTTTTCTTTCAGCACCACTGATATCTTTACTAAAACTTACGAGAACTAAGACAGTCAAGATATGACTGAAATACACCGATGATGCATTAAGCTATAATCATTCATTCTGAGTTAAAGAAAAACTACCCAGAAAGCTTTAAAAAAGCGGAATAGAAAAACTAGCTCAGTGTATAGATAAATGTTGATGTATTATATATTGATGAACAGATGTATTCAGATGTTGTCTTGTTCACTTTCAGGCTGGAATGACGTAGGCTGGCACAACCCGGCCATGATCACACCTAACCTGGATCGGCTTGCCCGGGAAGGGGTGATACTCAACTCCTCCTATGTACAGCCTATGTGCACGCCGTATGTATGCAATGGAAAACTGTCTATATGAGCGCACCTTATGTGTACACTGGAAACAGTCTTTATGAGCGCACCTTATGTATACACTGGAAACAGTCTATATGAGCACACCTTATGTATACACTGGAAACAGTCTATATGAGTGCACCTTATGTATACACTGGAAACAGTCTATATGAGTGCACCTTATTTATACGCTGGAAACAATCTATATGTGTAAACCATAAGGATGGACTAAAAAACAACTTATGTGAATTCCGTAATTGCATAAATTAAAATCAGCGCATGTGCTCATTGTGTATAAAGAGTGTATAAAGAGTGTAAACAGGGTATGTGCACACGGCATGCATAAACTCAAAAACAGCGTATTTTATTTGCTTTTGTTGATGCATAGCTCAGAAATATTGTTACAATTTCACATGATAGGCCTTGACTTTACAACCCACCATTCTCAACTGACTGCAGATCTCGGAGTGCCTGGATGACTGGACACTACCCGTTCCACACAGGAATGGAGGTAGGATTTCTCTTCTTAATTCTTTTAAAATCAATCGTCCCAACCTGTAGAATCCTTCTCTTTTCTTTGGAAATTTATACAATGTGAAACTTTTCCAGCCAGTGGTATTTTCTACCATCATCAAAGCTTCAATAGCATTGTACAACGGCCTGACAAAGGTTTACAAATTTCGTTGTTTTTTATACTAAACTCTTTGCCTATGATAATTTTGAAACTGCATTATCTGCCCTTTTCAAAAATATCGTTATTAAGGTTTTTGATACCTTTCTCTCTTTCCTTTTTACAAACTGAACTATTGCAGTTGTTGGCACTAGTTTTTTGTCCTGAACTGTGATATTTGACTCCAAATCCGGCGCTCCCTTCTTTCTTTTAGCACTGGGTTATAGTTCCCACGCAAGCCACTGGGCTTCCACAGTACTACACATTGCTTCCACAGCGGCTCAAGCTTCTTGGATACCAGACACATATGGTTGGAAAGTAAGTTCGGGAGGTTGTTCTACACGTCTTATTCCTTTAAATCGCCGGAACAGAGAAAAACCATAAACTCAAAATTACAAATGAGACACGTGCAAGTTTGTACATGTTGCTGTATTCAAAGTTTTCACTCCAATTCGCACTTTTTGCCGTAACCCTGTTAATGAAGACGACAGAGTACTTTCCAAAACTTGGAATACAGCTTGGAATGGAATACATTTTCCCGCACAATGGCGATACGGTCCTAAGCTGACTTGACTATTGTTCTCTTGCAATGTAGGAGTGAGGTCTTATCACTTTGCCCTCAAAACGTCATCGTAAATGCCGGAATGAAGAATAGACCAAACAGCTTTGACCGGAATTACCTAAGGAGGGAAATATTCTCCATATAACAAGGAATGCAGAAAAGGCACGCCACTGGTGAAAGTGAGGATGTAGGACCCAGGATGCATAATCTTTATGTGATGCTAGCCTGAAATGAACGGAATCGTGAACGTTGGTGTAAAGTTATCTGTAGTTAATACGTCCAGTATTCCGTAAATGGTAGACAAATGCAGGACTGAAATGCTGTACATTCATTTCATAGAGGCCAACTGGGAAGCTTGAGGCTACGTACGTATCGATCCACTGGCCACGAGAGGCTTTCCGAGGCGTCATTGCCACTAGCTCCACTGAGTTTGACGTCGGCGGAGTCAAGAGGCCTCCATTACAGCACCTTGGCTGAGGCTATTTGGCGCCATTTCTGGAACATTGGGTCATAACACCGAATGTATGAATTCGGCAAATCTGAACCGACATCAAGGCAGTATCAACGGAGACTGTTGTTTTCCACCATTGAACTTTAGCATCTCTTCGATAATATGTGGTGTGGGGTTTTTTTCACATCGAGGTGTAATATTATTATTATACTTAATACTTATACTTGAACTTGTTTTGTCGTATATATCTATTCGTCTAATTCAAATTCAAATAGAACAAGCCCTGTTTCTTAAGTCGCGCCGATCCGGATCTGTGAATTTGAACAAAGCGTATGTTGTACTGTTCGTCTTATTTCCGATGAGTCAAAGGCATCACAAATCCTTCGTTCGAATTCATCTTTACTTTTCGTATTACAAAACTGAAGGTGCTTTGAGCTCTGATAAGTCGCTTCTTTGTACAAGGCTAGACTGAGAGCTGTGTGGATTGCTGTGTCATACGCTCTGATTGAGAGGAGGGTTCCCCGTGTTCAGCACAGCGTACCAGTCAATCAGCTCTATATATGTCAATGTTCATATCAAAGTATCATTAATGATATGAGCGCAATACTCTCAACTTTAAGTGAACCAACTTAACCGGTAGTAAGAATGGTCTGAGTGTGTCGACGTCATTGCACTCATAGACAAAAACATAGATGCATGTGTTTGTTGATTTGTTTTTGATATATGCTTTGAATACCTGTAACACGTAAATACATTTGGCCATGATGGTTATCAAATATTGGGTTATCTCCCGTGATACTTGTAGGTGGCACCTGGGTTTCTGTGACTGGGGGTACACACCTACGTACCGGGGCTTTGACAGCTTCCTGGGTTATTACGAGGGTATGGAGTACTACTACAACCATACAAGAGGTAAGCAGTAAGTTATAGAGTGACAGACCTACGTACCACATCAACACTCTATATACACCAGACTATGTACCACTACAGCAGGGTTTAGTGCTTGATCGGCGGGATCGTCAGCTCCTTGAGCAAATAGGTTGCGTGTTCGAATCCAGCTCTCGCCTCCGGCATGCTGTAAGTTTGGCTTCTGTCGTACCTGGTGAAGGGCGTTGGTTTACTTTGAGAACTCCGTTTCCCTCCACACATTTATTTAAGTGAAAAATTCTAGAATACGGCCTTAAATATCAATGAGATAAATAAATCGTCGGAGGCTGATGGTCCAAGGTAAACTCCAACGACTCGGGATTTTGCGTCATGACGGTTTTATTATAACGCAAAAGTAAAGGATGTAACGAACACTGCGAGCATAATAAAGCATCCAATTAGCACATCTGAAACACCATAAGGCAACATTACAAAACAACTAAACATACATAAATTACTTGAACCATCACGTGACTACTGTCCAATCTGCAGCATGCGTATAGTGCTACTTTATGTGTGTATCACAGCTACCACAACATACTGAATATGGATAAATTTCAAATCACCCGATTCAGTTGTTACTTATTACAGCTTAGAACAGAAATACATTATCCATAACAGATAAGCAATGTCCCCACTCTCTGCTTACAAAAGCAAGTACCTGTGAATCCATGGATTAGAACATTTCAGATTCCCAAAGAATCCCCCTCACTGCACATGGTATATATCGTTATGCAGCATTAAACCAAAAAAAAAACACAAAAAAAACAATAGAACACAACGGTTATAGTAAAGATGAGGTTGCTGGGCGTGTCACTTTCCAAGCGGCACGTGACGTCAGTTCGTTCATGCTTCCCTGAATGAGTCTTGTTGAACACTCACTGTAGCATGGAGGATCCCCTTTTCAAATGTTGTCCACGTGCCAAAACCATGTGACATAAGCACATGCGCACTGAATCCTTACTAAATTCATCTGTCTTAACCTCGCCTAAAGAACATCTTCCCACAGAACAAACCGAATGTAGTAGTTGTATAGACGTCTGCCTACGGATCCAACGCTGATGTGTGGTAGGAGTTCAAAACCAGCGGTTCTCTCGAGAAATTTCAAGGCAACACATACAGTAACTCTACATACACCTATGTGTAATCGGTGCGATAAATACCTGCCAATATCATGTAAGACTTCCCATACTGAGCAGTGTCCATGTTATGTACACAATTTTTTTTCCTAAAATCAAAAATTCCATATCCTAACCAATGAAAACACAGCAAAAGCACATAACCGTGTGAAAATAAGGAGTTCATACAGAACTTGAAAAGAGACACGGTCAGCAACCTCAACTTTACAAATCCCTAACACAACACAAAAATAATCTCACAGCTACCCATGACTTCACGTGGCATACCACCACATGACTTTAAGTTTGCCGATAGCACAGTATGTACACGGAATCTTGTCACAACACCAACGGCACAATAAATCAAAATACTCATTACAAACGTGTTACAAAGCATACAAAAGAAAATAATAAAGGAAAACATGCAAAAAAGTTGTTGACCTACTGTAGAGTGGTCCCATGGTGTCTAGATTACACATTCATCCCCCAGCCCTGGCCAACATGCATGTACAGGTGTGACCTAGTTGTAGTAGTACCCTAAGCTAGCTCCAGTTATCCAACTGCCTGACAATATAGTTCTCAAAGCTGAGCGCTATTACATACCTTGTAAAGCTGTCTACGGCAAAGAAATAAAATATCATTACTTCACACATCAATACAAAATAACATTTACACTTTACATCCAAAATCTCCAGCACGAGATCATTTGCTAACGCTCATGCATAATGCATGTTGCCTAGATACACTCAACGAAAGGTAGACAAACTGAACTGCCTTAAGGCCTTATTATCAAATAATCCAATCACTCAACTCCTGCCCACAAAATACACCAAAAAAATTGTGTACCCGACAAAATGTACAAATTCACCTGTTACATTTAGAGCAGTTGAGTGGATCTGCTGTATGCCTTTGATGCTGTTAGTGATTGAATACCTCTTTTATTGAGAGAGAGAATCTGTATGAGAAAAATCTGTATGACTAAATCTGATCTGTTTGACGTTTCAGTGTTCAACACCATGAGCGGTGTGGACTTCCGGGAAAACGAGAAACCGGCCGACTACAATGGCACCTACTCCACGGTATGTCAATCCAATCTCGTTTCCTCTCTCAGTCCAATATTTGTTGTTTTCGGAAACTGGTCTTGCGATTACTGGCCTTGAACGCCCATTTTGGTTGATGGCTGGTATACCAATGTCGGTTTCCATGCCTAGTTTATTAATCTGCTAACGCGGTATTAATTAGTTGTAACATTGAGTTGCTTTTCGAACTTTCACATAGGTGAAACTTTCTGTTACCATGTGAAATCCATCACATTTACCACGCTTTATCTGCTGAGATATTCTAGTCATTGGCTTTTTTTTTCTTTTATTTGGTTGTTGCTCGAATGATTATGACTGTGACAGATAGAGGCATTTGACAGAAGTCACCCCTTGTAGTTAAGACTCTAAACATCAAAGTAAATTTTGGTAGATGTTCGACAGTCTACAAATTGCTATACTAATTACCACTCAATGCGCGCCACTGTTAACCTGCCAGTTATGCGTGTTTAACCATCTTTCCCAGTTGCCAGTTATAAAGGTACGAGTCTCCCTTAACATTGGCTACCTTTGTTTTCTCTTTAAGCACCTATTCGCTCAGAGGGCTGTGGACATCATTTCCCAAACAGACCCAAATAGTGACCCGTTGTTTCTGTACTTACCATTTCAAGCTGTACACTTGCCACTGGAGGTATTTGAAGACGTCAACCAGCTATGCCCTTAATACTCTGACGTAAATGAGACTTGCGCAATTCAGCTCTTGTTTTCTGCCTTAAGTCTGGGGTTTTGATAGACTTGGTGTGGCAGATTCCGCTAAATTCTATCTGGTTTCCTTCACATTTAATTTTCCTGACTAGAACCTGTATTGTATCTAATAAATGTAATCCCTACCAAAGATAGCGCTGTTTACTGTCATTAAATATGGAAGGTAGTAGTTTGTACAATATGTTAGTGTACCATAAGTGTACGAGCTTTTCTTTCATCACTGGAAAGTTTTCTACATTTTAATTTGGGATATATGTACACAGTGTTTGCCTCACGATGGGAGATGGTGTTATCCTTAATGGATAGGATGATCAAGTTTAAAATAGCCTTTTCTACCATTTATACGATGAGAAAGAAAACCAAGTTTGTTCATATAAACAGTCCAGACAGGGTATGTAATAACAGGAAATAACGTCCTCGCTATGTGAGCGCTATGCTGCAATTTTAGCCAGGCTTTATAAGTCAATCCTGAAACCAAGATTCCATAGAGACTTAACCAGCCATTTTCCACAGCCTCTGCCTTCAGGTCTGGTACGGTCAATACCAGCCAATCCGAAAAGCAAAGTTTTATAAATGTGGTACTTTAAAATCCTACCTATCAATCCAGGAGCCGTAAAGCCACATCCTTGTCAGTAGTGTGTCATCTGCCGTCATCTGTTAGGCACTTAAAAATCCTATTCACCAATTTAGGAACCATAGTGCCCTCGAGACTTAACCAGTCTCCGTCAGCGGTGCACTATCGGTCTTCAGCTAAGTCCAGTACTTGAAAATCCTACCCATCAATCCGGGAGCCATAGTCCCATCGAGACTTAACCCGTCGTAGCATGTCAGCGGTACTCCCTCCCTTTCATTCAATGAGTCTGTCAGACGTCCTATGTCTCAAGCATGCACTTTTTAAAATGCTAATAAATATACTCAGCAAAGTTAAAAATACTTATTTGTCATGCGCACAGGTTCCTAAAGAGTACGAAGACATGTACTCCACTATCCATGATCAAAAGAGAAGGGTCTACTGTGGTAAGACTATCTATAATTCTGTAAAAATACTGACATATTTCACATATAAAAATACAGAATTTATTCATTTATTTTTCATTCCCTTGATTCTTTAAGCCGTACTTAAGATTACTTCACTTATATGCAGTGAGCATACACTAAATAACAATTTACAGAGGACATCTTTGAAAACGTAATTCCGTTACCTTTTAAATTTTTACATAGTTATTTTGCGTTTACTCAATATTTCACCTGTGTGTGGTTCCTCTAAACTGGAGGAAACCGGTCAAACCCCGAGGAAACCGGTCAGACTCCGGGGAAACTACAGAGGCTTGTCATATATACAAACCTTTGATTAAAATCCGTGATAGCTTTGTTGCCTTCAGCGACTCTACGCCATTAACCACTAAGCCAGTCATGATGCTCTACAGTTTTACAGACGTGACAAAATGAGATATATAGATATCAACTTCACCAGAATTGTGTAGACATATAAGCTTGTCTTATAAGCTATCGTGGGACAGTTCCAGATAAATGAAAATATAAAGTGAAGTGGTGGTCCTGCAAATTTAATTGGTTCATTCTACTTTAGTGACATATTAAATAAAATTCTAAAAACTATTTTTGAGATTTGTGAACTCGAAAAACTACGAATTAAGTATACGTTTGAGTTTTAAAACTTATGATCACTTTATGTACGTAATTTATTCCTCCAGCATCCTACAGACAGCTTCCCAACGTCTAAGCTAATACCCACATTACTTGGTTTGGCAGGGATGATGTCGGCCCTGGACGAGGCAGTGGGTAACATTACAGACGCTCTGGACAAAAAAGGATTTTTGAACAACACGATCATCATTTTCACATCTGATGTAAGTTATCTTAACTTTCCTCGGAGAGCGGGTTGTAGCTCACAGATTGAGGTGCGTGACTTCTAAACAGGAGGCACACGAGGTGAGCTGCACCTTTGGCAGGGAAATTGTAGATTCGCCGTGCTCTCGTTGATCATAGGGGGCTTCAGTGACAATATGCTGTGTGGTGGTGACGTTTGCACTATTTCATGTTCTTGAACGTTCGCTCGCCACCATATATATGTGTATATATTTTATTGGTGTTTTACGCCGCGCTCAAGAATATTTCACTCATAGCGTTATGGTGGGAGGAATCCAGGCAGAGCTCGGGAAAACCCACGATCATCCGCAGGTTGCTAGCAGACCTTCTCACCTGCGGTCGGAGAGGAAGCCAGGTTGAGCTGGACTTGACTCACCACCATATAATTCATGTGAACCCGTTAACCATTTTTCATGTCAACTGACCTGCTAACCTGTACACGTGTGCACTTATGCGCTAAACTTATAACCACTGTCCATGCATATGCCCGCTAAACTTACCAGTTATATCGGGGCCTCTGTGGCTCAGTCGGTTAGCGTGCTATCGCAGCACAATAACCCGAAGCCTCCCACAAATGCGGTCACCGTGAGTTCAAGGCCAGCTCATGCTGGCTTCATCTCCGAGCGCACGTGGGAAGGTGTGCCAATAAACCTGCGGATGGTCGTGGTTTTACCCCGGGGTCTGCCCGGTTTCTTCCCACCATAATGCTGGCCGCCGTCGTGTAAGTGAAATATTCTTGACTACGACGTAAAACACCAAGTAAATAAAAAATAAAATACCTTTTATATCCACTATCCATGCATGTGCCCCCTAGCCATATCAGCTTACCCGCTAACTACTATTTTTGTCAACTGGCTCTCTGCAACGCCACACCGGAGACATCAGACAGGACACTCCACTCAATGACATAAAACTGACTCCGGATCGACCCATATGCTTGGCCTAGCTCTCTTTTGCTGACCATCACGCGCCAAGTTAGTGCCAAGATTACTAATGTTAGTCTTAGGTGATTCTGTTTCTTAGGGCTAAATCCCGGATCAACCGTTTACGAGGCATGCGCTCTACCCACTGCTTGAGAGATAACTAGTTAAATATTGAACAGCTAGTCTGACTTTTCACTTCAGAGCTTTTATCCAGTATACCCGACAACCGACTACATTTGTTTCTTTTTTTCGCTTTTTGTATCTTAACCTACCGCCATCGTATCCGTTAAATCGTACTTATTTAAAGAGAGAGACTAGTAAGTCCCTTAGTACTTGTTCCCAATCCCATTGTGTACTACGCAATTAAATGTGGTGAATTCCCTTCAGAACGGGGGCCCGACGTACGCTGGTGCCAACAACATGCCACTCAGAGGCGGAAAAGTCACCCTGTGGGAAGGTGGCACGAAAGCTGCGGCCTTCGTCTATAGCAAAACGCATTTGACCAAAACTGGATACGTCAATACCGGGTAATCGTAGAAACCATTTGGTATTCCGACAATTCTTATCTTTGTAAAAGTCAACAATGTGTCAATTTAATCACTCATTCCTCGTGCGTCAAGAAAGTACCTCCATTATTATATGTGTGCAGCGAAGTGAAACGACATGCACATGTATGACGCATGTGCAGTTACAGCTTTCAAGAGACAGATGCACGCGGTTCTCCTAGGCGACAACTTACCGTCAATACAGATGATTTACTTGTTGGTTTGATTTGCAGGATGATGCATGCGGTTGACTGGTTCCCGACAATCTTGAGCGCGGCTGGAGAGCAACAAGGTAGTTTGCCAAGGGTAATCACAAGTTAAATCTGAAGTTATTTCATCATTGGAGCATCACTGAGTGTTCTTGGTGTGCTTGTATTTAAGCCTGTTATATATAAACTTACGTGGAAATATATTGCATTTTTCTTTGGTGAAATAATTCATAGGCTGGAATGAATTGGCGGCAGATGCATAAGTCTACTGTGTATTGCTTTAAAACCAACACCCAAAAGCATAATATGTTGAATGTTTAAAAAAATCATGAGACCCTGAGTGTGGTAAAGGTGTTTGGTGGCCATAGATAACAGTACTTTGTGATCAGATGTTGCTCATTGTGGATTTAGGAAGCGAGCCCAAGCGGAGTATTCTTTTATTCTTTTTTTTAAAACGTCACCATTTCTGCGTAGTTGGAATCGTAATGTAATGACGCAATTCACAAACACTGCAGTGTATAACAGCCTGAAATGGTCTGTTTTTACACAGATCAGAACCAGCTTGTGGAGGCGAGAAATGTTAATCGTCACGTCTATTATTACCACACCTATGCCTCTGTAATCGAAACAATTGTATTTAGAACCCGAATCTGTCAAAAGTTGCATGGTACAAGAGTGCTCTTTTTATTACAGACGGACAAGGCCTGGATGGAGTAGATCAGTGGGACATGATCTCCAAGGGGGCTTCCTCGGCGAGACAAGAGTTTGTCTACAACATCGATCCTCTGATTCCCAACGCTGCCATCAGGTATTTATTTATTCATCTGATTGGTGATTTACGCCGTCTTCAAGAATATTTCACTTATACGTCGACGGTCAGCACAAATGGTGGAAGCCCAAGACCATCCGGAGGTTGCTGGCGGACGGCCATCAGGTTGGTGAAGAACACACAACAATGAGGCCAGCGTTACATTCTGTGCTACGCATCCGAGATCATGCAATGAGAAAATGAGGCAGAATATGGATATAGTTTGGCACATGTTTATAAAGGGTCTTAGGAAGATGTATAAACAAACTCATCATAGCAGCAGACGAGGACAGTATGCTGCCAAGTTATAAATAAATCTATATCGGTAACAATTTGATCGCCACATTCTACAGAACGTATTAGACCTCCTTTTCAATATGTTTCCAATTTGTCTTGCATTAAAGGTTTGGTCAAATTACTTTACTAAGAGGTGTACATAATACAGTAAAGCTCTGAGGAGAATAAATATTATATGGCTAGTGTTTTTAAGTGTCTGAATGGCCTATGCGCACCAAGAGCTGTCTCCGGCAGAGCTAGACATTCACTTACTCGACTTATACAGCTAACTCTTCGCCAATAAGAACCTATGCTCGATTGGAGTAGCATACTGTATATAGTAACAAAGCAGTGAAATACTTTTTAACACCAAAAAAAACCCCCCAAAACCCCCAAAAAACAGAAACAAAACAGGATGTCTCGGCTATATCTATAGGATCACGGCACCAAAGAGAAAAGAACAGTTGTAATTCAGGAGTTATACTTTGTAGGAAATTTTTGTTTATTCTGGCCACCATGTTATGTAGGCTAATGGCATTTAATCTCTGTGCAATTAAAAACCTGAGTATTATGCCTCCAGAATGGGTGACTACAAACTGCTTCTGGGAAACCCGGGCGTCTTCCACGGCTGGTATCCTGTACCGAAAGTTCAGGAAGAAACCGGCACGGAGTTCATATCAGACTTGGATGTGTTGTCTGCCACGGGCAGTTTGTCGTCCTCACTGAACCAGACACTGCTGTTTAATATTGCTGGTAAGCATGAGTAAGCAACTAACTCGCATACATGACACATCTACACTAACCATTGTTTGTGGAGGAACACCAACCTTCAGGGTATGTTTACTCACTATGTTTTACACCCTAAAGGCCTACTGATTGTAATGGATAAGTTGAGAGATCCCAAAGAAAATCACACCATCTAGACAGTCATTTACATTAGAGAACCCATTCTAACAAAACCTCAATCGTAACGGTGAAGATGGCTACAAAGGATTTAGCATGTTATTGTCATAAAATAAAAAATATAAAGATAAAATATTATCTGTTATTTCACCATCTTTTCTTGAAACTCTCAGAATATCTTAGGCAAAAAATGAAAAGTAGAAAATATGATCATTATTGATCTGCAGACGATCTTCCCCAGCTTTGAAGACAATAAATACTGATACCAATTTTGGTTGGTTAAATTTTAAAGTTTTAAATTCTTCAAAATGATTTGTCTGTGACAAAGTTTGCACATTCTGTTTCCATTTGTGGCGAATAGCAATACCTTGCAAAACCTAAACACAGAAACATTCAACTGATATAGCGGAACTGGAGTACATGTATATAAGAGTATATATATTTTCAGTTCTTGCTTTCTTTGTTTCTTCTTATTTTTAATATTTTATTCTCCGCTTTGCAGATGATCCAACTGAACACCACGACTTATCACAAAAGTATCCAGACATCGTTAATAAACTGCGCATGCGTCTTGAACAGCATTGGAAATCTCTTGTTGCTCCTCGTAATCCACCGTTAGACCCGAAAGGTGACCCGGCGAACTTTGGTGGTTACTGGACCCCCGGCTGGTGTTAAAAACTAGCTCAAATCGCAATGTTATTTTATGCGAAGTATATTAAGTACCCTTATGGAATACAATGAAAGAAGCAACTTACAGTTAGCTGAACCTAAGTGTCATTTTCCAGATACCGTAATTTCGCCGACCGATACAACACGTTCTGCATGTAATAGAGGAATCTGTTCAGTGTGTGCCTTGACGCCTTGCATTGGCGCTACAAACTGTTTAAATAGGCCAACAAATTCAGCCAATGAAAGCCGTCTTGACATGGACAGTGAAAGTAACTCTGCTAATTGGTGTTAGGTTTTCCTTGTAGATCATCAGATTCTGTGCTCTAGTTTCACAGGGAGAACAAACTGCTACAAAATTAACGACACAACGACAAACCAACTATAGTTCAGTGCATTCTTTCGGCGCATTCTTGCGGCGAGCTCTAGAATCGAGTCAACTCTTCATGGAATCATCGTTGTTGCTCCTTTCACCAAGATGTATAAATGAATCTTGACAAACGTGGTTTATACCCTTACTCACTAGAATATCCAAGTAATATGAGCGGACATAGGATGACGTTACCACCCTTTACCATGTATTTGCCAAGAATCCAAGCCGAGCCAAGGACATTTGCGACTGCTATCTCATTGGTGTAGTACATCTCGTGTCCAGAGCTTGCGATGCCTCAAGTACTATAGCCTGAGAAAAAAAGAACATATCTCTTGACTTCGTTTGAACTCATGGCAGTGTAGAATAATTAGGCCATTGGAAAGCGTGATGTATTCCGCTACACACCTCAACTCTGAAATAAAGATTTCCACAGTTAGATATATTTTTGTTTTGTTCCATTTGTCTTCTTTTTGTTTCAAAGATACTAATAATAAGGAACAGGAATTTCTATATATACTCCGTCATCAAAGAGAGACATGTATATTTCCCCCACACAACCTTGCGGCTTCATCACAATCCTATTGTATCATCGTGCACTTTGCGGGTAAATGGGAAGAAACGAACCTACCGAAATTGTCATGCTCGGAAGTTGTTCGTTGGATGACATTTTGCATTTAATTTGTAAACAGATATAAGGATTTGTCCATTGACCGACTTGATAATACTGAGCATTCTCATAATAGCTAAAGAATCTATGCTTCTGGGTAATTGCACTGGGGGAACTAATTTATCAACTTAGACGTGTAAATCATACTTGAATGTATTCTTAAAAACATTGGACAATTCTGAAAACACACAGACGTAAAGATATTGCCTATAACACCGAGTTTCTCCCAGTTTGGAAATTGTCGTAATTTGTAGTACTTTTGAATGTCATTATACCAAACTTTACATAACACCGACAACTTTCCAGTTTTAGGGATAACCTCGCTGATTTGACAGTGTCCAAACGACTTCAGTTTAGTGATTGGATCGAACAACCATCATTCCGAAGTTCCTCAGTATCACGATCTTGTGTTAGATCTCGTGGTAAAATTCGTCAGAAACTTGTCAACGGTCCATGGTTTTACTCCGGTACTGTGGTGTCATTTACCCATAGATCTGACCGCCATGGTATAAGTGAAAAATCCTGAAGAATGTGGTTAAACATGTATAAAATAAATAAAAATATACATAAATAACTAAATAAATCCCACAGGCATTCTTCCGACCATACCTACTGTATTCGTGAAATTTCAACAGAACCATGTCAATAACATGACGTATAATTCTTCCGTTCGTTAAATATCCATATTGTGCAAACCACAGAATAAAAAAAAAACAGTCGTGAAAATTTTCATAGTTGTGATATATTTTTTTCCATTTCAAGAATTTGTTTTAACTATTGGAACTTCAAGTGATTCTGGATATTTCCCCGGGATGTGATGTCAGTTTTATAAAACTCCAAAGACTGGGTATGGTGTTGCTTTTATAAGTAGACCTGAGTATGGTGTAAATTTTATGAACCTTGTGAAGGTGTGGTGTCACGTTTGTTGGGTACGGTCTCGTTTATTATAGAAACCCCAGATTGTGTAATTAAAAACAAATTCGAGGTATAGTGTCACTTTTATAAAACTCACGTGGATATGGTGACTTCACCTAAATATGATTCAGAATTTTCAGTTTACAGCATCATCGTCAGTATAGATGACTCTCTTGGGTTACATAGGTTTGCAGTATCATCGTCAGTATAGATGACTGTCTTGGGTTACATAGGTTTACAGTATCATCGCCAGTATAGATGACTCTCTTGGGTTACATAGGTTTACAGTATCATCGTCAGTATAGATGACTCTCTTGGGTTCATTGTTTTACAGTACCATCGTCAGTATAGATGACTCTCTTGAGTTACATAGGTTTACAGTATCATCATCAGTATAGATGATTCTCTTGGGTTACATAGGTTTACAGTACCATCGTCAGTATAGATGACTCTCTTGGGTTCCATACGTCTACAGTATCATCATCAGTATAGATGACTCTCTTGGGTTACATAGGTTTACAGTATCATCGTCAGTATAGATGACTGTCTTGGGTTACATAGGTTTACAGTACCATCGTCAGTATAGATGACTCTCTTGGGTCACATAGGTTTACAGTATCATCGTCAGTATAGATGACTGTCTTGGGTTACATAGGTTTACAGTATCATCGTCAGTATAGATGACTGTCTTGGGTTACATAGGTTTACAGTATCATCATCAGTATAGATGACTCTCTTGGGTTACATACCATGTGACTTGTAGATGTTGACATAAATTTTTTTCATATATTGATGTCAAGCTTATAGCCATATCAGTAATGTTTCCTTCTGAAGATGTACGCCGCACTCAGGTTGAAGTACAAGGATAGATTGTCTGAGGGTGCTACTGGGTCTCACGCACGTGAGAATGACCAAACCTGGCTCACTTGCACGAAATCCTCTTAACGTTAAGAGGACGTAACTATCATGACGGCCAGCATTGTATGCATTACGTTGCCAGGATGCTACGTGCTCGTAACGTCAAGAGGGCTGCAAGTGGGCCCAGGATTTAACTGTCGCACGTTATCAGCACGGGTATAGGTTCGAATCCTACCCCAGTCAATTTGTTCCTTCCTGAAGGCGTAAAACCATTGCCCTGGGAAAATGCTGGATCAATACTTGCACTAACCGGTTTAATGGATCATTAAGACCTTGCACCGCCGCATGAAAGAAATTATATCGCTTAGTGTTTTTAAACAAGCGTGTTTCATAAATATACACATATATTTAAGTATTAAACATATAGTTCTAAAACATGTATATAGGTCTGTACTATAATGCTATAATATCCAAATGTTTAATATCTGATGCGTACAAGTGTTTATACAAGTAAAACATCGTAGTTTACAGTGTATCCTGTGTGTACTCAACTAAACAAATAATAAATAATTATTCATCTAAGTAGAAAGGGCGGAGAAACAAACACTTAAAAATAGACAAGAGTCAGACCTGACCCAGGCGCGGTCAAAATGGACGCTATCAGCCACCATAGAAGCCTGTTTCGACGATCGCTCCGTCGTTCTATCTACTTTGTACCTGATCAAGACAGAAACGCTCCATTTTACCACATCAGTTGTTAACGTCTGTCTCCTGTTGAAATAGGGTGGGGAAATGCCCTAGTGGGTTGTCTCGGGCCGAGCAGGTATTTCTGCTAGGACTCCTGGAAATATCGTTGGTATTTGCTCATTTTTAAGGCGTCGGGTGCTACAGGTAATAGGCTTTATAACGGTATACGAACTGCTGTGATCTTTTGATACTGTAATGTGTGCAATTCTCATCTTATTAGCACTACGCTGTAATTCCTACACAAGCCAGTGGGCTAAATCTCAGCAATACGTCCGACATTCATACACCACTTCAACCCTCACCACTTTTTCTCTCACTGAAGCACGTAGCACTTCGGTTTCTCTTTTCCCCATCGAAGGTCAGTGGTTTATTACCTGTGATTCCCCCTTTCATCCTTTTACCGCCGTCGTATAAGTAAAAACCTCCTTAGAATATGGAGTTCAAAATTAGAATCAAATGAATAAATAAATCCAAAAATTTGTCCAAATATATTATATGACGCAGTTGGATGCCTTTTCAGTGTTACTGGCTGTAACTCATTCTGTGGAGCGAGTTATTCTTCTACAGAAATTTGATTAAATCCTTTCCGCTATAAGTGTGTAATTATATGAGCGGTGTGGACTTTCAGGAGAATGAGAAACCTGCCGAGTACCTACTGGCGTCTACTCCACGGTGCGTCCTCCCTCTCCCCATTCCCGACCCAGGAAGAACAGTTTAGAGCTTTCGCGTCGCACAATACTGAGCTCCACATCACTTTGCTCAGTAACATTTCAACGTGCCTTAGCTCTGAAGTATTCCCATCGGTAATTTTTTTTAACCGTGCACGCCTCGGTTATTATTCAATATTTACAATCCTCATGCGAAAAAAGAATGATGCATCATACTCCGAAAGTGTCGCCTATTCAGCACGGGGACTGCAATACTGCAAGGTCATAATTGAAACAAATTTCCATACCAGAGAGCTTACAAATCGATAGTAAAAATCGATGGTAAGCATAGATTACGTGTGTGTTTCGCTGAGTCATTAGGGTAATGTGAAATTTAACAACTTAACTCCAAAGTGGAGAGTTGAGATGCATCACACAGTGAGTCATGTTATGAACTGAGATATGGCAACAACATGAATAGAATATTAATAAGATTTCAGTTAAGATGAAAAAAGTAATTATTTGGGACAGCTGTGGAAGTTACACCACTGTACCACCAACGGTTTATTCGTAAATGTACCTATCTGCACAGACGGCTGTGGACATCATTTCGCAGACACACCCAAATACTGACCCCTTGTCTGTTAATCATTCCAAGCTGTACACATGCCGTTGGAAGTAAATTAACACGTTCACCTATAACGACCCATAGTCTACTCTCACTACGCTATAACCAGCTCTTGCCAACAGTCTCTGTCTTCAACTAAGTCTGGTCGTCAGAATTCCTATCTATCATTCAGTAATCCTTAGTCCCAAATAGACATACTCAGCCGTTGTCAGTGGAACACTCTGCCTTCATTTATCTGGTAGTCAGAAGTCCTACCAATCATTCAGGAATCCATTGTCACACAGAGACATAATCAGTCCTTGTCAGTGGTACACTCTGCCTTCATTTAATCTGGTTGTCGGAAGTCCTACCTCTCATTCAGGAATCCATAGTCACACAGAGACATAACCAGTCATTGTCAGTGGTACACTCTGCCTTCATTTAATCTGGTAGTCAGAAGTCCTACCTATCACTCAGGAACCCTTAGTTCCATGAGACATAACCATAAGATGGTACACTCTGTCTTCAACTATACCTTGTAGTAAGAATTCCTATCTATGACTCCTGGAGCCATATGGCACTATACAGGCTTTGTCTGAACTATCTTCTACCTTAAGCTAACTCTGTGTGAGGAGCCCCATTCTCCTATTCGAATCGGGGAAACACAGGCTCGTATTCACACAGACATAACCAACATTTATCTGTCGTCTCCTCTGCCTTCAGTTAATTCTTCAGGTCAGAAGTCTACTGTATAAACCACTGTTTCAAAATGCTTATAAATATAGCCAGCAAAGGTTTTTGTCCTGTGTACAATTTCCTAAACATTAAGAGGACACGTACTCTACCTTCCATGACCAGAACAGAAGAGTCTACTGTGGTAAGATGATCAAACGCTCTGGATCGTGTCACAGATTTATTTATCTATTGCTTAATTGTCTGGTGTTTAACAGTGAAGCCAAAATTACTTACCGTAAAGATGCAAGCACTAAATGTTATTTAATGCAAGCACTAAATAACAACGAACCGGCAACAATCCGGAAAACATTTGCGAAAACGTAAGTCAGGTAGTTATTTTATTGATAAACCTATTTATTTCTTTGCCTTACGCCCTTCAATATTTATTGTTGTGCTTGCATTGATATGTATGAATTTTTCATGAATTTTTTGTCAACTCCAGACTGGTGTAAACTGCTAGTTAGTGGACCATGCCCTCCTCGAAGTTCGAAACGACCTTGTCGTATAGCTTTGTGCAGGCTATCCACCCGCAAAAATGTAGCCGAAATTTCGGAAGTCGGTTACGAAAAATGCGCTGCAGCATCCAGACACGAAATGCGTATTTGGAGTACAAAGATAACCATGAAAGGTAGCCGAAACTGAGGTAGCCGGGTACGAAAATGCTGCACAGCGTCCAGGTACTAGTTGTATGTTTGGACTGCCAAGACAACCGAAACTGATAGCCGAAACTGCGATTGCCGGGTACGAAAAATGCACTTTAGCATCCAGGCACCGGATGTGTGTTTGGGCGACCAGGGAAATCAAAAATGGTAGCCGAAACTGCGTTAGCCGGATACGAAAAATGCGCTGTAGCATCCAGAAACCAAACTGTGGTTGCCGGATACGAAATATGCGTTTTAGCATTCTTGAGTGTATATTCATCTCCTCGGCCACAGGGGCATATTTTCTGGAGATATTTCAGGTGAGTGGCGGTTCTAATGGCCCAATGGAAGCAATTGTCGTCTTTGTTTTTTACGCCCTAGACTGCTTTTTGGATATGATTTGTCTTGGTAGCTGTCCCCAACCCGCAAACGACGAGTCTTCTAATGTGTCTACAGCAGGGCTGTCCACCTATTCTGAGGGTTTGCTAGGGGACTGATGCTCTGACGTATTGTCTTTTGTGTTGTTTCCGGGTATCTTATTTGCGAAGGAGTCACTTTTCGCTATAGGTTCTATGATACCTGGATCCACAGCGGCATACGGTATCGAAATGGCACCACCCTCCGGACTTTTCGGAAATAGAAGCCATTCGTATGCCACAAAGGAAGTCTCTCTTGTGTGGATTCGCATGTCTGCAAATTCCTGTATGTACCCGATTGACAGGCAATAGAGATATTGTAGCCTGTATATCTCGCGATGCTCTCAGGGGAAGTCTCGGAGATGGATGGATCTGCGGAATCGATTTGAATCTTTCGCCCTTGTCAAGATCTTGTATTCTTCATGGTATAGGAAATTGTCCGGGCGAGTGTGCAGCAGTTTTCGGAAGATTTCAAGAAACTTACCACTGGTATCCTTTTCGCGTTTTCGGAAGAGAATAGGTTGAGGTACATCTTGTGTGGAGGGACGGGCCTCTTCTCCTTGCTGTATCTTCTCGTATCGGGCATGTCCAATCCCATAGCTCCTTCTGGCTTCTCAGTTTACTCGATCATATCTCTCAATAGGTCGAAGGTGAAATGGTGATTCGTTGTTGGCATATATTTATTTATTACGTGTTGCGTTTTCGAATTGGATTTTAGGCGGAGATTGTGAAATACGGATTTATTTCTACTAAATATGCCTTGTGCTGAGTGTTCTCACCTTAACCCCCATCATGTATACTACTTTTCCACACATAATTGAAACACACGAAAACAAGATTAAAATCATTAATATATTCCGCAAAGAAGTAATTGAAAATAATTTGCAAAACTGCATTCTCACTTGAACTGATAAATGCTGCGACTGATTTAACATCGAGGTTATTAGTTTTGCACTTATTTGATTGATTTTTTTTCTTTCCACCAATGAGATCATGTTTTCCCATTTATTCTGTTTATTCAAATTCACTGCCATCCACATACATTTCCAAAACATTCAAACACCGGCGTTTATATTTCCAGGGATGAAGTGTTTAAGTTTTCCCAACACTGGTTGTATAATGCAACTGGTTGTTCAAATGCTGCATGTAAATACAAACATCACTGGAAAAGGATGGTGCTGTAAGGCGGGAACTCTGATGCAAATACCCAGAATTTTCGTTCCCCCACAGATAAAATATGTTTCAGTTAGGCAAGGCGCGAGACACAGTTGTCAGGCACCTTTTTGACTACTCAAACAAGACAAACGCCATTTATTTAGCGACAGGTTTTACTGAATGGTTTTCCTCGTGTTATATGGGCCTTGGACTTCCAAGATGTATATGGACTTACCCTAAGGGTAGTCCTGTGAATGATTACATCGACCCTGCATTTTGATCAGTGAGTTATGCTACCTTTATCGAGGCAGTGGCAATGGTTCAAAGTTTAGGTAAGGGTACTTTGTCATGTATAGATGTCATATAATCAACTTGTAGGCTGGTGCCTGTTTCTCCTGATGACTTTGATAAATTAGGCTTCATGTTTGAAGTGCATTACTACTTCGACAAATGCTTACCAATGGGATGTTCCATCTCATGTTCTGTCTTCGAAAAGTTGGCTTCACGTATTAAATGGCTAGAGAAATGTAAATCAGCCAACAACAATATCTTTCATTACTTACATGATTTTCTATGGAGTCCCAAGAAGTTAGGATGCTGTTTAGCAATATTCTTCAATTTTCATAGATGTTTGTCAGGAGTTGGGGGTCCGGATAGCTGTAGAAAAGAAATGATTGTATAAATGCCCGTGGCGATGGGGTGGCTTAGCAGTGAGCACAAACGTGGGATAACTATAAAATGTACTCAGGCAGAGGGAGCCACCACCAGGAAAAGGACAGTTTGTCATCTTTAAGAGACAGTATATAGGAATAAAAAAAAAAACCCTCGCTTAGCAATTAGTTGTTAATGCACACAAGTGCCAGTGAGTAAACAACGTTCGATACGAGATGACAGCGTCAAAGGTTACCACCGAAATGGCGTTATCAAGTCAACAATTCCATTCCTTATATATACGCATTCAGCTAAAAACATGCTGAACTGTATTTTCGAGGACGTCGTATTACATCTGCATGGAAATTCTTCTTTGTATGAAATCAGCTTTAAAAATAACTTTTCAAGTATTCATCTGTGTTACTTAAATTAGGTTCCAGGCAGTGGTTGCCTTTAGAAACCCGCTCATCTTTGCGAATTTTAGTTTCTATCATAAAGATTTATAGCTTGTGCTTTCTTCGTATATGTAATCCCTGCATTTCTATGGCTACATGGGATCGGAGGCCTCAATTTTGGACAAATAGATAGTTTTATAATCAATCCTGTTGCTAAATTCAACAGTCCAACGAGGAGAAATTCGCCTAAGGCAACATATGATCACCGACATAATTCCAAAAATATTAAGGAAAAAAATGTTTTGACCAGCTTCAACAGTTTTGCTCTGAAAATGATTGCGTTGGAATTCATCAGAGTATATACTTCGGTTTGGTACGTCTGATTTTTATGGTAGAAAAAGTGAACATGACGCTGAGGTAGAGATCATAAAAATTACTGACACACAAGAAAATACAATGTAAAATCTTCATCTCCACAAAAGAATACTAAGAATTCCACAGATGTTCTGATGGCCGGGATTGCATGTGTTCATCTCTTCAAATGGAGGAGTTTAATGAATGCTTTATTGAAACTATACCAGTAGAAGGAAATATTTCAGTTTTTACCTCAGAATATGCATTCATTTCTTTCTTATATCCGAGTTTTCCGTGGAAAAACCCGTACAAAAAAGACATCATCCAGCCATACACTCATTAGCTAGAGTACTGCATTGTAAATTTTCGACAAGTGTGTATTAATACACACCGTGCACAGCGTAACCAACGCGGTGCAGTCTTTTATGATTTCAGGTTTATACCGGTATGATTCTCTCTTTTGTCTCTTTGTGATTATATAACATATTCAGGGGAAGAATTAAGCGTGACAAAAATATGTGTTCTTATGGGAATTAAGACAGGGGAATAAGTAGTGGTTTATCTTTGCTCGGGTAACCTACAGGTGGGCTTTCCGAGGGGGGGATCTACACCCCACTCCCCCTGATCCTCGCGGATCCTCTCGGATTGCATTGTCTGGCGCAGATATACACATGAGATTTGGCATACGTTGACACTATGCATACAATGAATGAACAATGTGTTTTCTAATCTATAATATACATGTGTATACATAAAAGCAAATATAGATTTAACATTTGCGCAGAGTCAGCGTTTGTATATAACGTATTTTCTGTGCCACAGGTGGAGAATAACAGCTGTGAACCAGATGTGTCACACTCATCGCCTGGAGTCCAGTTGGATGATACTGGCAGCTACAACTACTACAGCTTTGTGAGAGAGAATTTCCCAACAGTTCATTCAAGCTAGTCTGATTTAGAATTTGAATTAGAAATTCTAACAAATGTATTATTGATTTGTAAAGAACTAAAAAAAAATAACAAAAACAAAAGATATCAGAGCACAGAACAGCAAAGGATATAGGGCAGATGTAGGGCAGGGTTATGGCGGTGGGTTGTGAGGAAACTAGGATTAGGTTAACCATTGTTTTACTTGGATTCCATGGTATGATTGCAAAACAGTTGGGGGAAAATCAGATCGTTACATATGAAACTGTCGGCGCTTTCTATTAGGCCCGCATAACATCAAAACTGTTGGAGGCGCGCTGTCTCCAATTTCAAGGTTGACACCATAGGTTTTTTCACTACTTGATGATGCCAACAATTATACGGTGTCGCCCTCGAGTGAAAATAATGCGGTTGTAGTCAGATAACAGATATCTACTGTAACTACGTTTTTGCCCATTGGCAAACTGAGTTCCCGCCAATATATAATTACCATCATGAGCCGCTCGTAATCTGTGATACAAAGATACTTTGTCATTCGCCCTTGACAAAGTTTTTCTGGCTTTTAATTTAAACGGAAAGGCCTAGTAAAAATGAACTTATGGTGAGTGAAAAGACTTTTTAGATTCCCCCCCCCCCAAATAAAGGCAGTCAAATGTTTTGACTGTATAGTAGGTTTTATGGACCATATTGATGACGTGGTTCACCAGTGACGTCACACCGACTTTTCTATGACCCTAAAGCAGAGATTTAATGTCATGTTTCATACACCGACAAACAATCCAGGAGTACTCTTCACAAGACTCAAGATTTTAGTGAAAAAAAATCTAAAAAATTTCATGACAGTATTTTCACATACAGTTTTTAGTGGTCTTTTCACTCACCATAAGTTCATTTTTACGAGGATTTTTCCGTTCAAATTAGTATTCCTCTCAGCATCGGGTTATACTGGTGAGAGTCAATCTAGGGCGGATCGTGTGTACCTTACTTCCGTATAAACATAACCGAAATGAAAATCTATCCAATTCAGTGAGAAAGCATCAATAGTTGTAGCCTCATGACCTTGGCTGTACGAGACATATAAAGCATGTGCCGTTTCAGCAGTCTGAGTGCAAATAAAATGCTAAAAAATCTCATTAAAATGTTTGCTTACAATTTCCAATCTTTCTTATCTTGAAAATATCTAGAATTCTTGTCTGCTTTTGTCATTAATATCCCTGGAATATTATATATGCTACAGACAACCAGAGGTTTTTTTTCATTATTTTGGTTTAAAATAATGATGCAACGATCACAATGGCCTGTCCTTGGCAATGACTTACAGGTTGTTCTGATGATTACCGTTATCCCTATCCTTTCAGCCTCACCACCTCTTTTTCCCACATTCGCCGCCCGTTCCTATCAGACTGGCATTGTGGAGGACTATGACAGGGAAGGTAACTCAAAAAAGCCCAAGTACTAGTTGAGAGAACTTGTTCACCAAACCAGCGTAACTCGGGATTCTCCCTTCAGAAAACCATTTCACCATAGTTTCACCATATTTACCTATCTGTAGAGTGTTTAACAACCAAACGTTTGTATGCTTTCAAACATCAATAGTATTGCGATGCATAAGAACAGTACTGTAAAAACAATTATCAATAAAAATTGATAACGAACTACTGCCATATTTCCATTGATACTCGGGAATGAATCTTAATCCAACATTATCACTGAAATTAATATGATACATGGTTCACAAACACAGAAATAAAGTCTCACAAAAATATTTGTTTTGATAAAAGAAGAGTACTGGCATTGTAAACCTCTCGCAACATTCATAAGTGAAACAATTAAAGAACGTTCATATATTCCAAAACATAAAATCGAAGTCATCTATGTTGTAGGGGAGTAGAGTGGAGATAAACAGGCATCTATGTGATAACAAAATATTTACTGTTTGGTGGTCTTATTCTGGGGTTCGTATTCTCAACATTTGCTTCTGTTTATTGGTTTCAGGATGAAGCCAGAGATTTGTGCGCTTTAACAAATAGTCACATTCCGGACTTGGACGCTATATATGGGCTCAGTCGGGAGACGCTGATGACCCACTACCAGCAGTAATTACACGTTCACTGCAAATACCACAATGTGTACTCTGTACATCAACTGTTATTTACTATCACTGATCATATAACTGATGGTTAAATAGGTTGACAAAATGTTTAAGGCGTACAGAAAGCATAAATAATTGGTGAATCCAAATTTTCTTTAATCTAATAATGGCTTTTAAATTCACAGTAAGTGGATCTGTTATAAGTAAAATACATTTGCTGTTCCCACGCATGTCATCTAGTACATAAGCAGATTTTCTGTGTATGTGTATCATCTTCTTTAGCCATAAGTGCGATTGCTGTTCCACTTCCAAGCAGTATAAGCATGTAAGTTTAATTTCCTTAAGAACTGCAGGGTAATTATTCATGTCAAGGGGTCAAAATTTGAAAGCCCCAAGCAAAGTTTTTGGTTTTGTTTTGCCAGGTTCCGAGGGATTGGCATTGCACGATATTTCAGAAATGTGTACAAGCAACGTTCTCCTGAAATGTCTATTTGATGCCTACGATTATTGACCATCCGAATGCCATCTGGAACGATACCTTACGAGTACAGCATCACTCTAATTTCAACAAAAATGAAATGCAGGTGTATTAATTAAAGTTAATAACCATCATGAATAAAACCCAATTTACGGCTTCGTCCATGTGACTAAATTACATGGCGCTACAATGTCGTTATTTCCCATTACAGTTATGGCAGTAACAACGAGATAATCTGCAACCTGATGCTGAGAATGGGGAACAGAGGAGATGGAGGTTGGGAGGTGTGTGATGACGAGTACGTCAGACCCAAACCCGACTGTCTGGTCTACTCTTTCGGGTAACTATATACTATAGGGCTAACGGAACCCGGCCTGTCTGGTTTACTACTTCGTGTAACTATATGTCTGGTCTACTCCATTTGGTAACTTTAAACTATAGGGTAAAGGGAAGCGAGTCTGTCTGGTCTACTGCTTTGACAACTATATACTATAGGGCAAAGGGAACCCGGACTGTCTGCTCTACAATTCGGGTAACTATATACTACAGGGCGGAGGGAAGCAGCGCTGCCTGACTTACTCCTTCGGTTAACTACTTGTATATGCTATAGGGCGAAGGGAAACAGGACTCTCTGGTCTACTACTTCAGGTAACTCTCTACTATACAGCGAAGGGGAGCAGGACTGTCTGGTCTACTCCTTCGGGTAACTTTTTACCCTCGGGCGAAGGGATTTTTGATCTACTATTGGGTGTAGGCAATCAAGGGTGGAGACAATGGAGGCAAGAAATAAATTCTCAGATAATGGAAAGGCGGGTATAGGGGGGAATGAAGAGACACATTATACAATGTTTTCCTGGACCGTCACCATCCTGCACGGTATGTAATTATGACGATCATGTAATAGTGTTTTGGAAAACATGCATGGAACTTGCACGCGAACCAGAAAATCGTTTGTTTTCAACTGTAAGAGAATGTAAGACAAAAGAAAAATATGACGAACATTTTAATACTAAATCCCATAAGTGGTGGTCCCATAGGAACTACAAGGAGTATATGTATTTCACTGTAATAAAGGTGTAATTAAGACGCAATCATGCATAATGGAAGAATTCAATTATCGTACAACACGCACTGTCAGCATGCACAACACCACCATATGCACATGATACTGTACTTCAGCGCAGTTGTTAGCCTACTTGTTTTTGTTCCCTTCTGTTTCAGGATAAACAACGATTTTAGTTTTGATGACATGATCGCTAAATATTACGGATGCTAGGTACACGCATTTGATCCAAGGTAACGAAAATAAATAAATAAATTTGTAAGTGAAAATAAGAATTTTACCCACGGAGATTTTATCCAGATTGCTTAATTGATGTCCCATTACGATTTTAAGCCATGTTATAGCTTGTTATTAATCTCGATTTCCCCGTCTTACTTGTGCAGCCCTTGATATCAAGCGTTAACCTGAATGATGACTTCTGACGTCAGTAAATTATTATTAAATGTGCTCTTTGTATACACGCAGCATGAAGATGAAGGATACTCGTAGGAGTGAGAAGGTCATCTTCCATCATTTAGGTGTCTACGGATCTAACACAGTCATAAAGACAGGATGGCCAGTGAGGAGGTTAGCCGAAATAAGACGGATGTTGGGGCATACAAATGTAGGTTATGTTAATTTTGTAATATGGACGATTATCTCATACATGCATGTATCTGCGGACGTTCTGGAAAGGAATAGTATTTTCTTTGAAGTCTAGCTCCGCGAGGACCCATGTATTAATTTACTTGATTGGTGCTTTACGCCGTACCGGTACTCAAGAATATTTCACTAATACTTCACGGCGGCCAGCATTATGGCAGGTTGCTGGCAGATCTTCCCGCGTGAGATCGGAAAGAGGGGATCCATATAACATTGCATTATCAGTTCGTCGTACTGGGAAAAGATGTTTCACTAAACTAGCATCACGACATTGCTGAAATACTACAAATGTCACGTTAAGGCCCTATCATTCATTCAATATATATATCCGGATATATCAGGTTTGCCAGGACAGCGAGCATGTGCAACTTTTGTATGATATAGCTGGGGCAATTCATGGCAAGAATTGTGTATAACACATGGGCGATAAATGTCACAGTGCCCGCGTGATTCGTTCTAAGTCAAGTTTGCCGAAAAAGTGGGACAGTATTAAGTATATTTTGGTAAAGTATTTTTTCTAACCGCTACTACGGCAACTGACATCTGACTGTGCTCCATCGACTAGCAAGAAACGCAGCCATTCTGTCTGAGCTGTGACGTAACTCTTCCAAGCACGGAACACTCTTGTCACCTGAGACTATAGTAAGCTGCTTGAGTTCTGTTTGTAACTGAAGTATATATGTAAATTTATAACATGAAATGATCAAGAAACGTACTGCCGCCACAGCACAATGGTCTGGAAATACTTGGCAGAGTTGTTCACAGATGCACTTGCTATAATTAAAATAAATAACATTAAATCAGTGTGCTGTTCCTATGTTACTACATGTTACATTGACATTCAACTCGGGGGATTTACGTCACAGTTTATATCAGCTGATATCTGCTGGCTCTCTGATTGGTCATTCTACGATAAGCTTAAAAGCCTGGACGGCACCAATCGGCAGCACAATACTCCACACTTCAAATGAAGATAATTCAGCAAGGAATTCACACAAATTCAAACAGATTTTTGCACTCAAGAGAGATTTTTGTATTTTTTTTCAGTGAACAGAGCGTCAATAAATCAAGTTCAGTCCTACTGTCATCTGAGTGAGTGAAAATTGACTCAAAAGCGACGGTAAAACCTATAAGGTACACATGGGCGAGGCTGTATGTTTGAACTGTTACATTGATTACATAACAAAAAAGATCAAACGCATCGAATTGTGTGATGTTGTGTAACAGCGATATCGCAGTTCGAAGTAAGCTAAATGCACGCATTGAGAAAATCGAAAGCGCCGTCATATATTATCAGTTAAAAAAAAAGCTGTCGACTCGACCTGTTGCAAGTTACTTATACTGCTGAACCTACTGCACGACACAAATACACACTGCAGGAGGACAACGCCCCTGGGGTAGAGTTGACGTGGTCTGACCTGAGTCTTGTTGGATATTACTGTTAGCGAAAGTCTATGCGTTACAGACGAGGAAACTCTTCAGATGCTTGCTAAAAGAGGCAAGGGCCGACCGCAGCCAAGTAGGCTTATTTACATGGCGTTTACGTGTAGGTACACTTGTAGTGTATACGTAAACACCATGTTTATACTCTGTAAAACAACTGTGAGTAAATTTGCACATCCACATAAACGTCATCATGGATGTATTACACACATTACACCTGCTGGTGTACTGCTGGTAAATTATGTTGATGTGCATTTTGGCCATAATGATGTGTACCTCTTGTACACAGTAGTTTTTAGAGAGTAAGCCTATTTGGCTATAAGGTAGGCCTACCGTAGTTTGTGCAGTCTGGCTTCTTTCGCCCATGATTCTAACAACCGCCATATGCATGGCGTTAAAACCCCCCTCATATCCAATGACTTCAAATATATAAGACGAGTATAATATTCATTTATTATATTATAATAAATATATATATATTATTATATTCAATATATTATATTTCATGCTGTATAGGAGGGAAAGGTCTATACATGTAGGCCTGGGACACGCCGCTTCGTGGCTGGAGCATTGTAGAGGCGTTCTGATTGGTTAATATTCACAAGGTCACACTGTGAGCTCCTTTTTTTCTTCCTTTTCCTTTTTTGGGGTTGGGGAGGGGGTGGGGGGTGTTTTTTGTAGTTGTTGTTGTTTTGGTATCTCGTGAACTTCAAATGCCTCCTTCAAGATTCAGAAAAGTCATAATCTTTCCCACAAAATGTGGTATGTTTTTTAAACTGCATATTATGCACAGTTCATTAAAGAAGCGCGTACTATTTCCATAACTTGATGTCTTCTACGTTTATGAAGAGTTGATTTACTCATGCATGTACCGTGAATGATCCCAAGTACCGTGAATCATCCCATGTACCGTGAATCATCCCATGCCATGGTGAATATCTGGTTCTATTATAATATACTGCTATACGAGATAATATGAAATAGGCAGAGTCTATATGCGAACGAAGTGGATTACCTTGATTACATTTGTCAGAAATCTGATATCTTGTGCATGACTGTATCTTTGTTCCAAGAGTGATTAAATACTTTGAAGGCTAAAGCATGATGAACGTAATACATTTCCTACTCATACTGACTCAATGCGTTTAAAAGCAAGTCTCCAGGTATCTCTGTTGGGCTGTGATTACGTATACTTTATCACAGCCCTACAGAGCTAGTCTTTAGGGTACCGTCCAAACATTTTTGTTTACTTTCTGATAGTACCTATTTCGTCCAATTTTGGGGACATCAGGTAGGCCCTTTTTAGCCAATACTGTGGTACATTTGGCAGGCTACTGATGAACTTTAAGGGTATGCATCTGTTACATTCGGTAGAAAATTTGCAAATGTGTACATACTCTATGTATCAGTACAGAGATACGGAATTATATCAAATGAACACCACACACATCTGTTATTACATAATAAATAGGTAAACCAAATAACTGTCTATTTGGCCAGGACAACTGTGTACGTATATATAAAAAATGAAATGCAAATCACTGCACAACGCTAGTTATTTAAGTAATATACTTTGCTAAGTCACAGAAAATAAATTTATTACCACATTCAGTGAACTTCCCAGTCAAAAGATCAATGAAAACGTCATAATTACTATACAAAGCATGTCTAGACAAACAGTTAACTTTGCAGATCACAGTGCACTGACTACCCTATCTGAAACAAGAGAGAACGCTGCTGTGGAAATATAACAAAACTATCTGATTTACAGAATGAAAATATGCGTATAATGTATTGACGATGTGCAAAAAAAAAATAATTATAATAAATAAATAAACCAAAAATCTACATTACCTGAAAAGTAAATCTGCTGGCATTACTGAAAAAGTTTTACTACCAGTGCAGCAGTGTTTGCATACTGCAATATTGAACAGTGCTCAGCGGGGAGTAGTGGTCGCGCAAAGGGAAATAACTCAAACATACACAACACAAGAACCACTCTATCAAAATAACACGAATAGACAGAATATATCAAATGTATATAAGCCAAGTAATTCATTTCTAATACTGTCTCATCTTGTAAAACAATCACATTGTCTGGAACAGACTGGGCGTTTGTAATTTTCCACTTAACATACCAAACTAAGAAACAAAGCCTTGTATATCCCTCTAGGGTAGGCTGCCCACATTTGGGGGAATATCTGACAATAGCTGAATCAGATGAATCGCTTAAAGATTATTGTTTATGTCAGTTGCTTGGCTTGAGCTGTTCAGTGGTATAACCAATATTGTCCAAACATGCATGTGCCGTGCCCTAGATGGAAACATGAAGATCATTGTAGCTGATAATTTATACATGTATGAAAACATCTCTGCATGCTTATTTCCAGGTCATTGTCATAGGACATAATTAGGTCAGTCTCAGTTACTGATAATGTTACATATATTGTGTATATTTGGTGCTTGATAAGGATTTTTTCGCCTTTCATTGCTGTGCTATGTTTAATATAAATAAAGGTAAAGTCAAATACAAATTTTCAAATATTGGTCATCAGGAGACCCTAAGTTGATTTCCATGGGTGATGTGTACAGATTTGCACACAATACGAATGGTCGTAAACAAACATTAGACCGTACTGACCACTTTAATATCATAGAAATTGACACCACTCACCACGACACACTCCCAGCCCACTTACTGGTTTGATGGCAGAAATTCACAACAAACATGTATACTAGGAGCATACAGCAGGAGCGAATGAATTGTCAAACAATCAGTTTTCTGGGTTATTCTAATCTGTGCTAAATCTTATGAGTGTATGATTTTAATTTACTTATGTATTTGATTGGTGTGTTACGCCGTACTCAAGCATATTTTACTAAGGACTATACGACGGCGGCCAACATTATGGTCGGAGGAAACCGTGCAGATCGCGGGGGAAACCCACGACCATACGCAGGCTGCTGACAGACTTTCCCACGTACGGTGTGAGAGGAAGCCAGTGTGAGCCGGCGTTGAACTCGCAGGAACCGCATTCTTGGGAGGCTCAAGGGTCATTATGAGTATATACTCATAAAAAAATTCGGGGTCACCTTTTTGTGCAGCTAAACACCATAATTGATTTTTGTGAATTTCAAAAAAAAATTCTGAAATAAGAAAATGTCAGAAATTATTCGACTGATCAGGCATGAATGTTTTCTTTCTTACGAGACAAATTTCAGTAAAATGAAATCAACATAGTACTTCAGGTCCATGCATGATATTATCTCGTTGTACGCGGAATAAACTTCAAACATTTAATCTTTCTCGTATACATTATTAAAGTATCAGTCATTTTTCTGACTTGGCATCTTCTTCTGGTGCTCAGATGTGTTAGACCTTCGAGTCAAATAGCAGCATACCCAAAGCATTTGTTCAAAGTTTGTAGATAGTAATCATACTGTTTTTGCATTCGGGTGACTCTTGACTGGCGTGTAAACTGATGTCTTTCTCATTCACTTAGTTAATTTAGTGTGTGGATCCAAAACGTCGACAGATATATCTTCTACTTTACGAAATGAAAATTTTGATGAATTATATTTCTGTGTTGACAGATAAACAAGTCGCATAGGGAGAGAATGATATTTGTTTTAGTTGCACCTATATTTTGCGTTAGGCACCCGACTCAATCAAAGTGAACAAGCAATATGTAATTAAATAAATTTCGCAATCTGTTCGTACGTGAAAAAAATCACAAGCAAAAATACGATTCACCACTTGATCACACACATAACGCAAGTGAAGTTGTCATGAATTTGTTTGCAACTGTTCAAAACCTATTTTAATGCCGTTGCCTAGCGACATGGCCCACAGAGGCGTGTTCAGGTACCAGGGTGGCTGAGGATTTTGTTTGCATTACGTGATTGGCTGGGAAATGAACCTGATAGTATGTGGTGTTATGAGACTACATAATCAACTAACAATGCATTATGGTTGTGCGAAAGAACATCTAGAGACTAATGGACGCTTTCGATTTAAAACTTTGGGAGATTTTTTTCTCCGAGCACATGTACAGCCGAGCTGTAGCTCCGCGGTTGGACAGTTTTTGAAGGAAAGAATATTTTCTTTGATTTCTATTGTTCTAATTTCCGGGAGGCAAAACGCATTCTGAACTCTCCTGGGGCTTTCGGTCAGCTGTCACCCCAATAACACCGAAGGCGAACGGGCATTGCAGATTTAAGCGTGGGTTGGACTGAATTCTTTGAAATGTTGCTTGACAAGTGTAGTTGGATGCAAGGTGTTTTCGTGAGCAGACCTTTGACAAGGCTTTCTTATTCCGCAGAATGAATTCACTTTGTAGATGAAATCTTCCAGATTACACTAGATTCAAGATAGATGCGAGGCCGGAACTGCAATGCCGGAAGGATAACCTTGTGCACGCAACATTCAACGCTTTTTCACATCCCAAAGGTGTAAAATAAAAGTGGGCACGTAACTATATATCGTCTACCATCTCACGTGTACGTGTGTGTTGTTTAAAATCTTCACAGCAAACCTTGTATTCCTCACAAGATGTCACTAAACTTGTGAAATCTGGTGTTGTTTATTTTCAGAGGCGTATTGATGTGATGAAGATGGACGTGGAAGGAAGCGAATGGGTTACCCTGGACACAGCCCTGATGGACGGATCCCTTAACAATGTCACACAGTTCTTATTTGAAATACATAACGGTGTGAACGATAAAAATGTTATTGCGAACAAACTAAAGATATTACACCGGTTACGAAGCCGAGGTTTTCGGATCTTCTATGCCCACAAAAACCCTCTTTGCTACATGGGTAAGAATACAGAGATCCCACTCAGGGTGTCCTGTCACGAGCGTCAGATGATTTATCTCCCCGCATGCCGTCAGATACATGGAGGTGCATAAGGTACCTGTACCGAGCAAGGGCCATTTCTGGGGTTAACGAATTTCAACCCGAACCGACAAAACTTTAACCCGCTCCCAAACTAGTTTAAACCTGCTCCGAAAACAATTTCTACTCGTCCCAAAACTCCTTTCGCCTCACACAAAAAATAAATCCACAGATAATCATTTCTACCTGTATAATAGAATACCTGTATATTCTATAGAATATATAAAGCGTGTATCACAAATACAGAGTCAATCAATTACCGTCGATCGTGTATCCCTTTAACGTTAATTGATTTTAACATAGGAACGACTGAGGCATGAGTTTGTGATTTACGGTAACTCAAAAGCACACACTCTGTGGGTTATGCATCATCCACTCCTGCCCTCGTGATGTCGTGCATGATCAACCCGAGCTCACTATATTCTCTACTTCTTTGAAGATATCACTCTTGACTTCCACATAGAGGGATGCCTTAACAGTGATACTATTATACAAAGATTTAGTTATGAATTTTGTAATTCATGGTAGTGCGTCATGGTAGAGACGCACGGGACATCAAACAACCCCGACGTATCACCGTGCTTTAAATGTACACATATACGGTATGTAAAACTTGAGCCTAACATATGTAGTAGGTTTTGAGATACCATCCTTATAACATTCCAATAACTGTTACTGGACGCCGACAATTGGGGAAGGATATCAGCTTCCACTCCTCTTGATTGCAGCTAGGAGTTTAACATATATGAGAATTCCTACCTCGCCGTACAGGGATATGATCTAACATTGCTGTCTCGGTGGAAATTGGTTTCATGGCGGGTTGAGATAATTTACGGGTCTAATTATGCAATTTTTTCTTTCTTTTTTTTTTTTTGTTGTTGCATTTCATCTTACCGCGAATATAATTATACAGGAAATAAGTTTAACCCCAAACGAAAATAACATCGACTACTCCAACATACACAGCAGATAGGGTCATATATCCTGCAACTATACACCATCAGGGTCCGCCAGCAACCTGTGGATGGTCGTGGGTTTCCCCCGGGCTCTGCCCGGTTTCCTCTCACTGTAATGCTGGCCGACGTCGTATAAGTGAAATATTCTTGAGTACGGCGTAAAATACCCATCAAATAAATAAATATATACTAACAGGCTAACAAATTTGATCTTTTAAACACCCCAAATTTGCTTCAAATGAGCATGCTAACATTTCTTGTTTCCTTGCAGGTTAAAAATTATTCAAGACCTTTGTTAGTCGCATGAAATCAACAATATGATCATTTGAGGGCACAATAAAATTAATTTTGGGCCTGGTAGTAGGCTAATAATCAATCAGTGGTGGTATAATTAGTTCAAGGCGGGTATGGGTGATTTCGTTATACAAGGACTCGAGGTTTAACGTGTACCCACTTCTCGGCGAAGATTTAATTTTCGTGAGAAGTCTTTATTTATTGAATTTATTATTTGTCTAATGTTTGCATGTAAGCTATACGTTGCATAATTTCCACAGAAAGGTGCAGTGCTAATTTAGGGAAATACAATAAAAACGGTACAAACACGCAAGTTCTGTCGTTATAGCCTTGTTGTTACGAATCCATAATTAATAGCACACGAGAACATTTATCATCGCTTATGCGGGAATTACCCCCCAAAAATGAAATCATTTTCGATTATCGTTGTTCTTTTCAGCATATGTTAACATTTCTTTCAAAACACCACTCCTCCTACAGCTCTCATCCCTTTTAATCGAAACTTGGTCCAAGTGCAGACTACATCGAGGTAGTTAATTCGTAGTATAGATTTTCAGTTTCGATGATTGTTTATTCGTCTGTCTGTGAGTTAATCCAGAGTATGTTAAAATTTCTTTCAAAATGCTACTGGTGGCCTGGTGGTTACCAGGTCGGGATCCGTGATCAATCCCGGCTCGTCTCATACCACAGACTTCAAAAATGGCGCTTGTTGCTGCCTCGCTTGGCGCTCGGGACTGAGAAGTGAGAGCCAGAAAACAGGACTGGTCTTCACGGTGTCAGTATAAAGTGACTGAGTGGGTTGTCATGCCTCATGTCTCCGGCATGATGCTCCTGTGGCGGCAGCACTTTGGCGGCATAGAGTCGCCCTGCCTCAAGGAGAAACAGCATATCTACATTCTAAGGGCTCCTCGTCGTCAAAATTGTTGAGCACGACGTGAAACACAAGAATACATATGTACAAAATGCGACTATACTGTTGCAGTTTTTGTCCAATTTCAATAAAATCTGGAAAAACGGTACATCAAGACACATTGCTAGAAGTTTGGAATTTCCGCTGTGATCAACGGTTATCCGCCTGTGTCAGCTCAGCTAGCATATGTGAAACTTTCCTTTCAAAAGGCTAGTACTGTTACAGTTTTTCTTCAGTTTCAAGGATGCTTGATACAACTGCAAACTACATCAAGACACATAATTCCTGTGTACTGATTTTGATTTTCGAGGGCGAGTTGTCTGTCTGTCCAGCGAAAGTTAACAGTTGTTCAAAATGCTACTCTTCTAGCTGACATAATAGGATTTCAGTGACACATGGTACAAGTGTAAACTGCATTACGATACATACAAATTTGCTATATAGTATTGATTTTCAATTTTTACTGCCCATTGTCTGTTATATTGCCCGTCTGCCCTGCTTTTGGTAACATCAACTGCCAAGTCCTTCCTCTGAGGTATTTGTTTAATTTCAGATAAACCTGCTACTTGAGTTGGAACTTAAGCTCAGATGTACAGTGTATGCCGAGCTTTCTTCAAACATGTCTGATTAAATTGTCTTCATTCAGAATATATTTTGACCCACTCTGGAACCCGGTTTCGAAAACACAGAATGATTGTAGCTTTGCTATGTTTCACCGTGATATACAAAACTACATGCACAACACGTCTGTAAGTTAGGCACCTAACAAACCGGAGCCCTGTTCCACAAAGCAATCGTAGTCTCAGTTGACCGTAACTACCATGGCTGCCTATCTCTTCAACATGGGCTGTCATGGTAGTTACAATCAACTTAGTCTACAGCTACTTTATGCAACTGGGGCCCTATACGTTCAATCACGAATGAAACATCCATAATCAGTATAGCGTCGTTCATGTCTTGGTACTGAAAATTGTGACGGTCTGAAAAACATCATGGATGACACGGCCATTATTGCTACAATGACGTGACAAGACGAAAACTCTTGGATGTTGAAAGCTGATGAGACTACTTCTCGTGAGATGAGACGAACCATCCATTACTCAGCTGCCCGACATGTTGACAGTGGCAGAATTTCTCTCTCCACCGATAATGCCACTGAATTTAGAGCGTCCCGGGCTGTGACTTCAGCGCCTGTCTTGCCATCTCCAGTGCACCTTCATACGAGACATTGCCACCAATGAAACCATTGGCGTGGACAAAAATACATCCAGGAATACCCGTCAGTTTGGATAACTCTTCATCCCGAACCCCGCGCCACTGTTCTGGCAAAGGTAACCTTAAAAGAAAAGACAACAAAAAATATTTTTTTAAAGTTATTTCAGAAGAGGGGCCTGTACAGAAGTAAACGCGCATGGGTATCTATTTATGACGTGCTTAGTAACTGTATAAATCCCTTTTCAATCAGGAATTCGTACGAGGCCATAGGATATGCCATTTTACCGAAACCGGAAACACGATGTCGAGCAATCCGAACCCTACGCTCTTCAGTATTAGGGGCGAGAGACACTTTTGTGTGCGAAGTTCGGTCCCGTTTAGTTATTACAATCGAAGGCCACGCATTGTGGCCTCCTGGTTGTGATCTTGGGGAATAGACCCAGATGTATTCCACTACCACTTTCTCATTGAAAATGGCTTCAAAGTATATCACAATTGTCTAATAATCACAAGAAATGCAGCTGATTTAACACTCCTTCTATATGGCAAAATGGTGAACTCAGTAGTGCTGACGTCACAGCGGTAACAGATGTCTTCTCGGGTGGTACAAATATCTCGCCCTTGAATTGTTAAAATTGAGAACGAGGCGGCCCGTTCGATTTTCCCCACGTGGGAGTTTTTGCTTACTTTGGACAGCGATATCTTGGTTATCTTACATCACAAAAATAAGAAGTTTTTGAACTATGAATAGGATTCTTTATAGATACATAGAACATCTGGTATAATGTTGTCTTTTCTTTTAAGAGAAACAAAAAACAAGGCATCAGATAAATTTGATACCAGTAGTCCAGCATTGCCAACATCTATACAGTACACTGTGTGGACTTGAAAATTAGATTGAGCAAAATCCTCCACAAGCACCATCTTGAAGACGAAATAATTACTCTTCTCTTTTAATACACCACAAGTACTACCTTAACAGTTTGCCCACAAATTGTCACCACAAAAAAGCAGGTATGAACATACACAGCTTGGACCGAGGGTTACTTTAGGCAGGAAAGGTTCCCCATTACCATGACAAGATTTCCACACTGCCAAGTAGACCAGGCAGGTACAAGAGTCATGGTCGGTTACCTGTTCTCAAATGAGCCCAGCCGGATGGGCACACACTGGACTCGCCACTTGTTGTTCGAGTCTGAGTAGAGAACAAACTTGACCAGGGGGTCAACAAACAGTTCTGTCTCCAGGGAGAAGAGGTGGTCCTTCCAGGGACAGCCACCTTTCTCCAGCACGATCACCTCTCCACTGGGGTCAGTCTGTATTAAACATAGTGTTAGGATCGCTAGGATATGAACACACATTATGAAGGAAAACAACAAATTTTTGCAGGAAATCACCGCACATTGTAATGGAAATCAACATACATTTGCATTGCTAGGTAAAATGACACAGGCTTCTAGTACATGTAACTGTTCTACTCCATTCTGAAAATTATCTTACTGTCACTACTAGAAAGGGGTTATGTTTAGTAAGGAAATCACCACACATTACATGGGAAATAAAATAATACATAAAAGAAGATATGTAAACCAACACAAATTATTGGGGATACCAACACACATTACAAGAGAAATTCCCCATTACCAGGGAAAACAAGACACACTACTAGGGAAGCCAATACACTGCCCAAGACCTGCAAGACTTCCTCTCAAAGGCATCGAGTTCTACAAAATGCTGATAAAAGTGAAACCCTTAAGATTCAAAGATCTGTATTCCTGCCTCATATTAAATAAACACATTTTTACATCCAAACCAATCAATGAAATAAAATGGTATCCTCATAGTTATGGTTAAGTGTCTGAGGATATGCCTAATTGCGAAAAGTTTACAGAATTTTATGATACCTGTAGTCTGTTCTTCACTGCCTCTTCCACAAGCACCCGAGCTGGCAACCAGGCATTTTTGTAATATAGGACCCTATCCAGAAACTCGTCTCCCACCAATGTCATTGCTTTTTTAAAACATTCCTGCAATAGGAAAAAAAACCCTTGAATGAACTAAATACCCCTCAGCCATAAGTACAGTGGCATGAGACAGTGTCTTCACAAGGTAATGGAAGAACACTCCCGATGACCTGGAAAAATTTCATCAATGTCAATACAAAAACAAATTTTCTTTTTCCAGGACTACTTACACATTCGAGAAAAATTGAAGATTCCAATAAAGAAGAAAATAATCATCAATTACAAACCTCTTCATCAACGTTTGGTTCATTCCACTTTGGGTTTAGATATCCAACACGATGGCTGAGGGTTGTAGAAATAATATATCTGGAACACAGCACAAAACATTTTCACATAACACATTTGTTTCCATATGACAAAGCATGAGGATAAGTAAATTTAGTTTTGAGTTTTGAAGTTTTTATCTGCAGTGGTCGCCTAGAGCATTGTGCTTTACTTAAAGACACTTCACTTGACAATGGACTGCTTTCTGAGAGAAAACAAAAGAGCTAACGACAGGTCAAAATGATTAAATCACTGCAATTCGACAGACACACGTGTGATAAGATTGAACCGTTTGTTGTGAACTGGTCGACACAGGTGGTCAAGCAAGTCATGAGGCCAAATATGTCACAGCGCTGGGCAACCCACGGCCTCTAGCTGGCATATCTCAAAACAGATGCTTTTTTACCATCTGCTGCACACATCATCAGTATAAACAGGGATTTGCAAAACAATAACAACTGTTGTAATGATGAGGACTTTGCTGTTCTCTTGCTTGTCACCAAAGTCTTAAACACACATTCAAGGAATTCTTTCGTGGACAGAATGTCTTGCCTACAGTTGAATTTGGTTGGCATTTACCAGACATTGTATACTGCTCACATTTACCACATACTGTCTACCGATGACGTTAGCAATACACCCTCCTAAATACTGCTGACATCTTCAGTGCTCCAGATAAGTAATTTTTTGTGGCAGCACAGTACTCTCAGCCAAATTTTAGCCGAGGAGTACTAGATTATATCATAGGAGTGCTGGCTAGTCGGAAAAAATCAGTTAGCATAAACAAATCATGCACATGTACTTAAGCAAATAAATTAATTAAACTAACATCAGGTACTGCTCTCCAAACAGATCAAGCTTTACATTATTTCTTAAAGGTCAAAATGTATATGTGATTCAGCAATCTGTTGTCATTGTTCATTGTTCACGCTGATACCAAACAGCCACATCTGACTAAAACCAAGATTTAAAACCTTGTCAAAAATGCTGGTTTTTGGGCCTGAAAGCAGAAAACTTGACACACTGGTTTTATGGTAGCTTCAATGAGGTGGTTGAAATTTAATTTCTAGCTCTAAAATTTCAAATTTCAACTTCAGTAAGAAATGGCTTTGTGGAATCAGAACCTGCACTGGCTTCAATTAAGGCTCATACATGTTTTTATCAATCATTCCAACATTTAATCAAGTCAATGTCGCCATTAACATTGCATGTTTCCTGACAAGTTTTACTAAAAGAACAAATCTCTTCACTTGGTTTTCTTAGCGAGACAAACGAAAGTATAAATGATTATTATGGCTAAAAGACACATCAATATTTCAGCCATATTCTGGCAAGGGAATGTTTAAAACAGGAAGCAGTGAATGGTTTTCGAAACCATCATGAGCATACTCATAAACAAATAAAAAGTAGTCACGGAAATTTTCAAAACCAGTTATCTGACCGGGTGGACAAATCATCGCTGTCAAGTCCAACATGAGTAACAAGCATCAACAAGCGTCTGTCAGCACATTTTGTGTATTTCATGGCTTAAATCTTTAGACTGAGCAGCAATATCGTCAACAAACATCTATTTTAGCAAAATAAATATACTTCTTGAGGTAACAAGTGTTTGGGTTTGGAAAAAAAGACATAATTTTGTGCGTGTCAACCATGGTGGCAATGGCTAGCAAGTGTCAAGTAGTCTCTCTGTCCACTGTGTAATACTGGCATTTACCACATACTGTCTAATGCTGACACTTACCACATACTGTCTACTGCTGACATTAACACATGCAGGTGATTTACACTGTGGACATTTACCACACACCATCTTCTGCTGACATTTACCACATACTGTCTAATGCTGGCATTTACCACATACCATCTTCTGCTGACATTTACCACACACCATCTTGTGCTGACATTTACCACATACTGTCTAATGCTGGCAATTACCACATATTGTCTACTGCTGACATTTACCCCAAACCATCTACTGCTGGTATTTACCACACACCGTCTACTGCTGACATTTACCACATACATTCTACTGCTGGTATTTACCACACACCGTCTACTGCTGACATTTACCACATACATTCTACTGCTGGTATTTACCACATACCATCTACTGCTGACATTTACCACAAACTGTCTACTGCTGACATTTACCACATACCATCTACTGCTGGTATTTACCACATACTGTCTAATGGTGGCATTTACCACATACTGTATAATGCTGACATTTACCACATACCATCTACTGCTGGTATTTACCATACACTGTCTACTGCTGACATTTACCACATACCATCTACTGCCTTTCACACAACCTTCAAACTGCTCACCTTGGGGCCTCATCTGACACACTGATCCCATTGTCTACAGCATCAATCTCCTCTATGAAGTGCTCGTAGACTTTATCGTAGATCATGTCTGTGATTGGGTCATCAACAGCAGTCTCCAGGGTTTGGGCAAGGATCTGCTGGCCGTGGTGAAGATACACAAGACCAGCACTGCTGAGTTTTGTCCCCCAAGTCTTGCCAGGTCGCAGGGTCTTCATGCTCTCTGAGAAAGATCTGACAGGAGGATATATTTATTGTTAGCACCATGCTCAAGAATTTTTCACTTATACAATAGTGGTCAGTTTTATGGCTAGAGGGAAACTTTTCCATGTGACGTACAGATAGGAACACCGTATTTGCCGAAGACAAGTGTGTAAGCACACCATTTTGGTGGAAGACAAGCGGTCGTTTATGAGCGTTAGGCTCAGCAAATGGCAACAAGAGGCTTGTCAACTGCTTATAGTCACCAAGGCCCACAAACAGAGAGAGCGAAAGGCATTGTTTAACGACCTACATGTGTGCGTTGCTGAGCAACTCTCACCACATTTAGCACTTTCAGCTGCAGCAGTTCACACTAATAGGTTCTCTAGCCTTTAAGCTTTGCCCTAAATTCACTCATATATATATATATATATATATACATACAGAGAGGCTGCATATATATAACCAGAATCTCTGAGGAGGCAGTAGGTCTAATGTTTGGGACAAAATATCACAGAGGCTATTACAAAACTATGTACGTATAACAGACAATGCACAATGAGGTGCCAAAATTACTGATCTTAAAGTCAATTGGGGATTGAACCCCGAATCAACAAAGCAGGCACTCTATACACCAAACGACCAGAGCCGGTCAAGACTTGGTTACCTCTGGTGGTGGTCATATCGGTGTGTGCTGGGATCATACGCTCCTCCCACATCCACCACAATGTCACAGGTCTGTAGCACTGCTGGGTCCCGGGTTCTGAATGACAATACATAGACGGTCAGCAATCATGTCCAGCACAACACAACTTCAAGTCCGCTCTAAAGATCTGCCTACACCAGGGGTCGATTTCACAAAGCCATTTCTGACTTAAGTCAAATTTTAAAACATCGTAACAGTATTTAGTTTTTGACACTGGAAGTTGAAATGTTCATACATTTGCTTGAGGATAATAATGATAATGTGGAAAAAATTTCTAGAGCCCAAAAATAAGCTCTAAAATCATATTTGAAATTTTGACTTAAGTTAGAAATGGCTTTGTGGAATCGGCGCGCCAGAGCTTAAGACTTCACTGAATGGTACGAAGTTACTACCAGTTGCTGAAATTGTTGATTATACTTTGCATAGAAAATACATTGTTTGGATTTTATTGTTCAACACACTTTATTACTACCACATGATAACCATCACTTTTTCACATGATCTCACTCTAATAGTCAAAAATATTGTGCATATATTCTACCGCAGTTATCTCCCATTGTCCACTTCTGCTTATACAAGAATGTGAAGTAAACAGTCACAAAAGGGCTTTATCCAGCTGGTGACACGGACCAGCATGGCCATATCTAAGAAAAAAATTCTAGGATCTGATCCTACACTTCATAAATGGCAGTGTGGCTGTTTAGTTTTAAAACAGCTTGAGCAGTTTTGGTGCCCAACAGTTTGGGAGCCCAAATGTGTTCGGGAACTAAAATGGTTCTAGATATCTCCCTAACCAGGTGTATTTTTTCAGTATAATAGTGTATGTTTAGGCATACAATATCATGATTTGTTTGCTCTCTCTTACAAATTTCTTATTTTAATTACATTCACTCAGCTTACAGAGGTCCTTAATGATGAAAGTGAAACCCTCTTTCAACAACAGCTCAACCATTCACTCCATGCCAGCCATTCCCCACCCCACCCCCTCAGACCTCCACTGCACATCAACCAGAAGCCCAGACAAATAAGATGTCAAAAGCAGTCCTTCAATTAGAACAGCTGCTTATGATTTAATTTCAAGACCATGAGTTCGCTTTGCACATCTACATTTATAATACCCAGACTGAGACCCTTTCATTACATGAGATGTGTGTTGTTAGCACAATTCACTACTTTTTTCGAGGAGAGCCCAGGTGTGGGCGTGTGATAGTACACCTCAAATCTGAAGATCTGCAAAGGCTGATAAACCTGACTGTCTTTACCTACCACAGGCTGTAGAACAATGTGATGAATGTTGCAGTACACTGACCTCACAATTTCTGCGTCTCTGTACTCTTTGAGTTGTTTCAGAAGGAAGCAGGCTAGCACTTCATCGCAGTGAAATGTTCCATTATGTGTACCAATGAGCTTCATCTTCCTCCAGCTGTAGCTGTTAACCAGTAAAGAAAAGGTCCACAGATTTATGCTCCTGTTATATAGTGGACATAGCAGTTTGTTTGCCATATAGATTCGGCATGGGCTACATATTAAATACAGAGTTCAACAAACACTAAAAATTCTAAATTATTATTGCATAATGGCAATACGTAATAAATCAATCCATCACTCAAATATGACATCACTTCTAGGTTCATGGGGAAGGTATCTATGGTACTAAAATGCATAAAAGGAAATACAGTATGTGTACTGAATGTCTCAGAATCAACTAAACCAAATACATCTAAAACATATTGTAGAAGAAAATTACAGTTCATGGAACTCAAAACACTGGATGAAAACACTTTATAACTGAAATCCAATGACCAGGTTTAATTTAAAGACTTGGTATCGCAGTTGTTGAAAGTAATTAAACAATTACATAAGCTGCATTTACAGAAATACTCTGAAATGTACAATTAAATCATGTCAATCAACATTTCATTTCATGGGGCACTGTGGGTTTACTTAATTACACACAGAAAAACAATTTACCATTACTGTTACACGTCAACATTAACACATATATTTTCACTCTAGAATTGGGCTGATTTGTGTCGATCCTGGATACTTCCTCTTCAGCGCTTGATCCTGGTTTTATGTACACTGTAATTAAGATATCTACATGATCTCTCTTCTTGTTTAACATCTGACAGTTATCTTGCATTCAGACCTATGAGTGTCACATTATCAAAAACGGTAAATGTAGTACACTGTAGAATTAATGTACATGTACACTCTAGCTCAACTAAACACTGAGTACAGTGATATATGGTAATTTGATAGATGCCAGCCATACTGCCAGATCCATAAATATTGCCATAATCTTGCGGTCGTCATTTATCAGTTTGTCAAAAATTGCCTCAATCGATGTTTAATTTAGCCAATTGATTGTACACTGTGCATATGTAGTGTAGGCCTGGAATCTGTCTGAGTTCCAGTAGTACATTTGATAAGTGTCATTCTGAGAATCCAGTACTCCTGGATGTGACTGCATGTATTTAGTAGGGGGGTGTAAACTTCAGTGACTTCGGCCTATCTGATATCCCGCTTCTTAGACTCTCACTGTTAAAAGCAGATTCTTCAGTTAATTGATGTAACTCTACCAAGTGACAGCTCCCTTTAGGAGCCGTCCTCTGTACACCTTTCCGAGGATTTCATATGCCATCCCGTTCTAATATCACATCTACGAATGATCAGCAGTGCTGCTGTTGTTGTAGCGATCCTATCACCCGCCTTCCAAGTCCCATTACGAAATGATTACAGTGACTTTTAAAATACGGCGTATCGTGTAAGGTTTTTATCTACATGACTTGTCAAAAGATTAAGCTGTGGGCAGTCGCGTACAAGGATATCCATAGACAGAAAAAAAAAGAAAGGAAACGGAAATGTGTTACCCTCTTCTCGCTATCAATCTCACCGCGTTATGGCCGGACCACATGTGAGTTTTGTTGATGATGCGACTGCGCATGTCAGAGGGGAAGGAAAATGAAACCTCTGCAAGAACAGATGCAGGAGGGATGGGGACACGTGATTATCCCACTGAACGAAAAATGGCTTAGCGCCACTGCAGCAGTATTGTAGCCATACCGTGAAAAAAGTCACATATGCGTGAAGTATATTAGTGGACTTAAAATATTGGTAAATTGCCCACAGAGCTGGTCAGGGAATGTATTAATTCGTTTGGGAATGGGAAATATATATATATATTTCCCATTCCCAAACGAATTAATATTACTGCAATTCGATCGACACACGGGTTGGTCTACTGTATGCCAATAGTTTATTGCAAACACGTGTTTAATTAAACTGACCAATATTTATTATACATATAAAGTAACCGTTTAAAGAAATACATGGCCTGGCCCCAATGCACTGTTTTATGCAATTGTTTATTAAATATTGAATAACTCTAGACCAGTGGTATCTGATGAATTGTAGTTAAAATCTGTGCGTTTTTGTTTCTTGGGGTTTTTTTTTTTCTTTTTTTTCTGTTTTTTTTTTTTTTTTTAATTTATTTATTTATTTAAGCCATCTTGCTGACATGCATGTAATTAAGTTGCTACCATATATTTAAGCAATTACATGAACAGTTAGAACAAGACCATAACTGAAGTTTAATCATGGAGAGAAAAATGGAAGGATGCACAACTCGCCTGGTCAGTCGCGGCGGACGGCCAAACTCACACGCTGTACCTTTGTATTCTGAATAGAATCTCCCGTGAGTCGGCAGTGTTGCACAATGCCGCGCGTCAGAGCGAGGGCATGGGCGGACCTTACGGTGATCTGTCACTATAGGGAACCCATCATGAGCACTTAGTTTCAGTAAAAAGCATGAACTCCAAATTCTGCTCACAACACATATGTAGCCAGGTCACATTTATGAGACTATGTGGGCATTAAAACCCCTTCGAGACAACTTTTTTGTCTGAAGTTACAAACCCCAATGAACAGCATTAATTATTCAGCTATCGGGGATATTTTCTGTTTTTTTTCAACATTTTCCCCTCAACATATTTCTTTAAAGTTATGTTTTTCAGAAAACATTAGTTAGTATCATTTACCTAGCATTTGATCTTTTCAAATCACGATTGAAAATTGAGAAATTTGCCCGTTTAAAATTCATGTACCTTTTTTATAAAAATATCAAAAATTGTTCATGTTTGAGTTCTATAAAATCACATTTGCCGCTCAACTTACGATGCAGTGTTCAGATAAAAAAGATCGGGTAAATACTTAAGTGAATGTGCTTAAGCCTATGCCGCAATTATGCAGTAGTCAAAACTACATTCGTATATTCCTCTAAAAGCACAGCCGGTCGTCATAAGTACACGTGCACAGTTACCAATGATTAGGGGATTGCCTCACCGATACAAACCTCTACCTATATATAATGTTAATTAGCTTGGCGCTAATGTTTTTCTGACATGTATACCAGTTCTTGTGCAGACCTGCAAAAGCAACATTGTGGTGTACTATCGTTGGAGGGGTATAAACTTTAGTGCATCGAAATGTCATGTTGACTAATTCCACTGCCTGACAAAAAAAAAAAAAAAAAAAAAAAAAAAATCGTCCTTGTTTGAAAAGCCACATGCAGCAGCATCGCCATACACTGTTATATATGAACGAATGAAACTTTATTAAGGTCAGATCGCTAATATAGCGATATATGAAGCAAAGAAAATAAACAAATGTATAAGATGGCAGTACAATAATTTACACAGGAGTAGTAAAACGGCTTTCCGTAATTTATTTATTTATTTAGTTCATTGGTGTTTTACGCCATACTGAAGAATATTTCACATACTCGACGGCGGCATGTATAGCTAATAAGCAGGAATATATTGTTTTCTTTCAGGAAAAAAGGATATACCTATAAATAATGGAAATCATCACCTAGCAGATCTACATAAGTTACATATCTTGTCTATTTTATCAACATTCCCCCATCTAGCTATCTCAATGGGTAAGTGATGATTTGAGGCTCTAAATTTCGCCAAACACTTTCTCAGCTTAAAGGAGAGAGAAATGGGACATGTTTCTAACTGATTATTATTTTCGCACAGAGAGTAAATGAGTGCTTTAGGGGAGGCAGTTATCTGAGCATTCAAGGTTTAAAGGTACTGATCAATTAATATTTTTGTTTCTACAGAAGTAATATTACGGTAATTTTCAAAGTTCTGTTGTAGCCAAACATCATTCATGCCTAAATTTTGGAAAATATCTCGCATATGCTATTCATCGGTGTACATAAAACCCTGAGATATTACCTGATAGCATGATTTTATGAAATAAGTAACTGAGCTTACATATATTTTATTCACCTAGTAATGACCGCCCCAAAAGCAACTATTCTCTTCTTTGAAAGCAGCGCTCAATTTTTGTTCCTATAAGTGAATCAAAGTGGTCTAACATGCATTCAGTCTGTCTTAATTATTCGGCACATAAAGAAAGGGGGTTCTTAGCGACGAGAGACTGGCTGCTGAGTATCTTTCACAACACCTGTTTGAAGGTATTCGTTTCGATAGCGCATGCGCTATGACATAACCTCAGGCCGGAGATGTTAATCTGCTGTCAAAACCTGCTGTGTCGGTATCGTACATTGAATACTTCGAAGGGCCCGAGTTGAGCCTCCTTCTATTTTACCTCCATGAGTAAACTAACAAGAGGTAGGATTTTACGAGTTATTTGTGACCATTTGTCAACTATCAAACTGTCGTTGCTGCACTGGTTTTACTGTCTTTAATGCAAGTCGAGTCGGCACCGCGTGAGTCTGACCGGTTCCCGCTGGTTGAGGCGAAACAAACATTGCTGAAGACGTGATTTTACTTCAAGGATGAAGCCAACTCGGCTCAGAAGTCCTCGACCGTCAGAGTTTGAGGTCACGGAAACATCCAAGTAGAGACCTACTATGCAACTAACCGAAAATCTCGATGTCTGCTACTTTATGTTGTCCGGTTTTGGGACTAAGGCAAATGCTCTATATCCCACGGACTAAATGGCCTGGTTGTACTAACTTTCTATATACACCCGCCCATAAAATTTACAAGGATATAATAAATCAAATCAGAACTGATTTGTCAGTTTTATATATGCCAGACCTTATCAACGTAACCCACAAGATCTTTCAAGTCACTGCACTAGGTATCAACACATATCAATGTGGCCATGAGTGCCCTTGTAGATGTCCAATCTTGACCTTCGCTCTGATTTGTTGACCATGCTCAGCGCACGTGTTCAGCATGTAGACCTACCTGTATACAGTGAAGTGAGGAGCACACGGCGCAACTTCTGACATGGACTCGTCCAATTTGATCAGCGGAAAGAAACCAGAACAAAACCCTACTTCACAAGCCGCGTTTGCGAATTGTATGTATGTATGCTTGGGTTTAAGGTTGTACTGTATAATCTGACGACGAGGATTCCTCAGAATGTATGTATGCTGTGTCTTCTTGTGGCAGGGCGAGTGCATGCCGAAAGTGCTGACGCCATTGAAGCATCGTGCTAGAGACACCAGACATGACACCCCACCCAGTCACATTAGCCCTATACTGACACCAGGCCGACCAATCCTGTTTCCTCGCTCTAGTCGCCCTGTACTGAGCGCCATGGGAGGCTGCAAGAAGTGCCATTTTTAAAGTCTTTGGTATGACCCTATCCGGGTTTGATTCCGGGTCTCCCGACCCTGAGGCGGACGCTCTAACCACCAAGCCACCGAGGCGATTTGTCTCCATTAAATGCCCAGCAAAATCAGTACTGTGACCTGGTTATGATCTGCCTGCGACCGAACAATGCCAGAGTTGCCGAGAAGTCGTTTAAATAAAGCGCGTGACCGGTCCCAGAGATTGTGGGCGATCATCAGACCGAAATAAGTCTCATCAAGGTTGAAAGTCATGTTCAAACCTTCTGGTAACGTCAGCTAGCTCGTTACCAGGTAGCTGGCCTGGCCCCAGGGTCACGAAGCTGCCTTAGATTTACCCCACGTCACACTCCCGTGTCAAGTCATACACGGGAGCGTAAATCCAATCTGAACTCAATTCAGCTGTTGCGTCTAGTCCCAAGCGCTCGTGTATGCGAAATATAACAACGCGACTCCAATCGTTAGGTGTATGCGGGTCAATCATAAATCGCACGGCCCTCAGGGACGAGGGCCAACTCCTTACGACCAGTTGAATTGAGACGCATCTTAAGCTCTCATATATGCCGAGCTTAAATTGCTTCAGACTCCGTTCAAATGCCATATGTAACAGGGTGAAATATCGGTAAGCGCTATCTACTCCCGGGCTGGACGAATTTTTTCTTTTGTCTAATGGTGGAAGCCTGGGCTCGAAATCCAAAGATCGCTGGTTCATATCCCCAGCTGGTTAGCCCGATAGCACTTGGCGATGTAAGCAGCTTTGCTGGGGAGGCTTATATAGCAGGACCTGACGCTTCGGTGGATTCTGTGTATATGCAACGCTCCTTTACTGGGAAGTCACGAGGGCGTGACTTGGAAAACGATAGGGTGAATGTTAGAGAGTGAAATATAAGTGCTATCTGCTCCCTGGCTGGATTGAATTTCCCTTTAGTCTAGTGGTAGACGCGTGGGAGCGAAATCCAAGGGTCGCTGGTTGAAATCCACAGCTGGTTAGCCCGGTCGCATATAGCATAAAATAATGAAATATTCTTTGTCTTGTTTCCACGAGCTTGTTCCACCATCAGATCAAGTTACCATTGTATTGGATGTGCAAACATTGTCAGATATTATGTATTATATTTCCTCACCTTTGACAGATCCACTGGTAAAAGACAGCCGCACAAAATTCAAGCGAATGTGGTGATTCAAAAAGGTACATAACCTTTGGGATTTATTTACGCTACCTGTTTCTTTTTGGAGACGAACTCAACCCATTTCACCTATAGGAGTGTGTTCACGAGATCTTGACTGAGGTACGAGATTCGAACAGTTTTGTTTTGTTTCTATCAGTCGCATGAAGTGCGTAAAACACTGTATCATTTGAATCATCTTTGAGTGGAAATCAGTGAGTGTTCAAGATTTCTCATATGAATGCGACCCTATAGGCTTCGGCGGCTCTCATCTGCTAGAAATTAGCTGTGCGGACAGCAGCTGAGACAGACCCTATGAAATTCATACATCGTACGGCGCTTCTTCTGAATCAGGAGATATATGCCCGTTCGGATGAGCGTTAAGTTTCCAATGATTGGTTCGACTAAATACAAAATGATGTTATTCTAGAACACCAGATATATCACACTGGCGTAAATGTCCCAATTTATGTTTACCTTAAACAATGCTTACCGCATTTTAATTACATTAGTCTATTCTCTGCCCCCCCCCCCCCCGCATGCACACTCGCGCTCGCGCGCGTGAACAATTAAGATCAAAATCACTATTTGGACACCGGAAGTCGGACAAATTCTTTTGAAATCGCCAAGTTGGCTCCAATTTGCTAAGTGTAACTATTAGTCAAACAGTTTCAAAACAGATAGTAATAAAGAGTAATAGAGCACTGGAGGTTTACAAGAATAGATGTGTACAATGTTAGTATGCGCATGACATTCGCAAATAATGTTGACGACATCACTACTGTGAGCCTTCACTTTAACCTCATACCAAAGCTGACCAGTGACATTATAATAAAAGTAGTAATTATAATGTAATGTCGTTCATGCAATATATGTACAATGCTTTCATTCTTCTCAGTCATAGAAGTCGAGATTAGTGTCTCCGCTTATAAGGGGTGAATAAGCCTTAAATATCAGTTCCGCACTCGCAGAGAACCAGCTTGTTGCCTGCGAAAAAATCTAGTAACATGAGTAACTCAGGCCTGGACGAAATTTTAGGTCATACACTCTTCGTCATTAGGCAATCTCGTTAGGTCTAGCATCTAAAAACCAAGCCTACACACACGCTTAGCCCTATAATCGACTTTTCATAGTTCATAAAAGACTAATCTTTCACCAGGTGGTCTTCAGGCCCTGCACAACATAAACAAGCTTGATGGTCAGACCGTTTACAGAGAACCGTGTCGCGTGCATGTACACCTGTTCATTTTCCACACTCCCTGTTGAAATCTGCATCATATCAAATTGTATATTATTAAAACTCTTAACAAGTAAAATTTCTGTAAATGGAGAAATGCTAAATTAGTGTATGTATTGCCTTATATACCATAATGTTGGTTAAACCATTTTATAAGTCAATTCAATTGAATACTAACCATGGCATTAGGTGTTTCCCCTCTTGTAGACATGGTACATATAGTTATAATGATGGTAACGTACATGTTTTTGACGTGAGCGAGAACGATGAAAAACTACATTGGGTGATGGTAATCCTTGGGGGACCTCCGTGGACGAGAGGGCTAGCGCGCTAGTGAAGCATAATGGCCCAGGTGCTTCTCTCCAGTGCGATCGCTGTAAGTTCGCCAGGTCCTCCAGTAACCTGCGGATGGCCGTGGGGTTACTCCGGACTATAATGCTCACCGCCGTCGTATAAGTGAAATATTACTGAGTTGCGACTTAAATCACCAAAGAAATAAATGATAAGTAAATGCTTATCCTTGGTGAATGTAAAATGTATTAAGATAGTTCTTTTAGTGCATCTTGCTGAATTCCACGTGCAGAATTATGTAAATTAATTCAATTCTCAAATGGGGCCTATGTGGCTTAGTCGGTTAGCGCGCAAATGCAGCGTAATGACCGAAGCCTCCCACCAATGTGACTTCAAGCCCAGCTCATGTTAGCTTCCTCTCCGGCCGAATGTAGGAAGGTCTGCCAGCCACCTGCCGATGGTCGTGGGTTTCAGCCGGGCTCTACCGGGTTTCCTCCCACAATAACGCTGGTCGCCGTCGTATAAGTGAAATATTCTTGAGTACGGCGTAAAACGCTAATGAAATAAATAAATAAATTCTCAAATGTTTTTTTTAAAATTTATTTCAATGTTATGTGCGTGTTTGTTAGGCTAAGCTACCGATTGCACAGTACTGAGTAATTGGAGGAAAATTTTTTTAAAAAGTCGGTAACCGATGTGTATACTTTAGCCAGGCAGTGAAAGTACTGTTTATCGTCACATCATAAATATACCATGCCCATGTCAATTATACATCGATTGATCTTTACGCGCTGCTAGGCTCTAATATCTCCAAGTGGAGGGATGGTTCACCTGCATCGGACCGTCAGGCTCTACCGGTGAAAATGTACGGAACTAAATACACAGTGCGTCTAAGATGGCTCGATATATTTAAAATCACAGCCTCCTTGCCAAGAGCACATAGTTGCTGACCCAGAAGAAGCCACGGACGATGTATGAATTTCACTCAGTCTGTCTCATTCTCTATCCGCACTGCTGATTTCTAGCAGTGTTCAGATGTGAAATGGTGAACACGCCCTATATCCAACTTCAGGATAAATCCTATTACAAATAACAACATAGGCGTCGGAACGGGGGGTGAGGGCAATGGGGACACCACCACCACCCCAGCTTCCGACCATGGGAGACTCCCTCCCCACCCCACCCCCACACACAGGTTTGCTGTTGGTGAAATTTTTCAAGTCAAAGCGAATGCTACAAAGTGCTTTGGGCAATGACAAATAAGGGATGAAATTTGCCCCACCACAGCCGCATATATATCTCTGACGCAAAAGATAATTTTGATATACATTATAAGACACCACAATTCAGGCCTGGTGTAGAAGTGAATGGTTTTGTAGGTTAATACGTATATATGAAAGAGAGTGGCCTATATATTCAGAAAAGCTATCAGAAATTCAAAGCTAGTCGTACTTTACTACATGTATATGTATCCTGTATTACGGTTGCGGGTCTCTGCCACACAATGATCCGTAGGCGAGCGCCTACACTATGCTCAGCCACCGAGGACCCACTCCTTAAGTGGCATTACATTTTAACAATTACCTTCATAACATTTTCTTTTGAAACCTGTAAGTGTGTGAGTTTATTTTTACGACACGTTTGTGCTGAAAGTATGTAAATGAAGGATTCATACGGATACCTAAAGTAAGTTAACCATTGTTTTCCAATTTTAACTTTCCCCTCCTCCCTCAAATAGCATAGAGGTCTAATTGATGTCAACATTGAACAATCAGGAAATAACTTTAAACGTGGAGGTAAATCACCCAACCAAATTGCTATTAAAAGAAAAATTAACCTCGATGTTCAATGAAAATCAGGAGAATTCCGTGTGCTTATTTTTTCATGAGACATATAAAAGATAAGTATATACATGCATGATAAAATGCCTCTTCCTGTCTACAGTTGCCGTGCTGCACACTGGAATGAAGGATTCATTTTGATTTAGCAGCATATTGGAGTTTTTCCCCATGAAAAGATTCAAACTTATTTCCATCCGTTACAAAATACAAAGGTTATTAAAGTTAAAATAAATATAACTATAACTGAAGCAAAATGCAATGTCACAAGTCTACCAGGTGTGTAAGTGATATTGCTGTGTTCATACGGGCAAGCCTAAATCTACAGATCCCAGGTTTAGTCTCGGGCTAGACACGTGGGATGACTTGTCACCACGTGTGTCTATGTGTGTGTGTGTACGACTTGTCTGAAAGCTCGTCATTAACTTGCCAAGGGCGGTTAGTTTACGCCGGGCTCTTCGGTTTCCTACACCGACAGAAATGCGGACGACCATCTTGTGAGTGAAAAAGTCTTAAAATAAATATACACAATAGCACTCACATACGAATAAACAACCAGTTCAACAATGAAATAAATATAATTAGGGTTTTGTTGGATGCAAAGAGCGTTTTACATGTAAGGACTTAGCCCTTGACTTAAAGCCACAGCCGCAACTGTGGCGGCTTAATTTGAGCATTTGACCTGCATGCATGGGTCAACGACCCATATAGTTGCCATCAGGATCCACGACTCTTCAAGACAGTGGGCCACCCAGGGCTCGTCATAGTATAGAAAAAAGGTTCTTGGGTAGACGTGTCTGTACAGTGTAAAAGACTATATTTTTGACCACCGCGTAAAACACTCGTGATTTAAATAAACATATAAATATTCTCATGCAGGTATTATTAATAAAGTACAAATAATGCACACGTACAATAAGGTACGAAACACATCTTTCCGCTATATATACACACGTACTTAAAAATGAAAATGTACCTTACTCTAATATACATGTACGCTGCCTTACATAATTTAAGATAGAGTGTACCCGCTATACCTCTATGGACACAATAACCCATAAAAGATCAAGTCCATTTGTAACTCTGCACACTCACTCATGGTACAGTCTCTCTCCTGGCGTCACTAAAACATCGTAATATACTGAGGGAGTGAAAATCCCGCATAAATACAGAACATATCCACAGTGAAAACAAAGAGTGACCGAATCCTCTCAAAACATGATTGCTATTAATTGTGCGGGTCCAGGTATCCTAGGCTACTAAATATATATATATACTTATTTTTGGAATATATTTACACTGTGGCTTATACAAACTCGTACAAGACATGGTATGAATTCAGTAAATAGTTTATCAAAATATAAAAACATTCACATAATAAATTCATCCAGCGGTGACTAATAAGTATTTTTGGTTTCAAATACTACATGAAAGCGAATATTGCACCCATTTACCACCTTACGGTAAGACAATCACTAGGCACGGCGTAAACACCTCAGTCCGTCAGATATATCATGGGAGTTTCAATAGGACATATGCAAAAGCTTCTAATCATAAAGGTGTTTTATTATTATTATTACAAACATCTATTTCATAGACAAATTTCTACCTGGACGCAAACATTATTTCAACCAGTTCTGCCTTTGGTTTATTAATTTTATTTGATTTCATTTAATTTGTTTTATTATTAAAATATCCATTTCATACATTCATTCATTTAGTTAGTTAGCCAGTTAGTTATGGAGAGAAGAAGCCAGGCAGGGGGGAAAATTCACGACCACCCGCAGGTTGCTGACAGACTTTCCCATTCATGACCGGAGAGTAAACCAGCATGAAGTGAACGTGAATTCATAGCTAAAGCACTGATGAAAGCCTGTGAGATCATTGTGCTGCGTTGATACACTAACCACTCTGCCATGGAGGTCTCTCCGTCTTATGAAAAAAAAAATTTATACTGTGTCCAAACTTAATCTCAGCACCCTGGTAATATTATCTAATTATATGTAGGCTCTCCTGTTAAATTCAACAAACACAGAAGCTCAATACTTAAACTGTGCATGTGAAGCTGAGACTGGAGAGATGGGAGTTTTTTTTTATTATTTCTAATATCTGCTTTACTGGACGCCCAGATACTGGCCACCCAAGCAGCGCTGGCTTATGTACTCAAAGCAACGCTGATTTCTCTTTCTTTTCATCGGTGGAAACTAATTCTCACCTGAGAAGAAATCCGTTCTAACCTGGACGAAAATTAATATCACCTTGCATACATGGGTGAATACTAATTTTCACCTGAGTACAAATCTGTTGTCAACTGGAAATTAATTTCTTCCTTCGTACAAATCTATTTTTGCCCGGAGATCAATTCGCACCTTGACGGAAATTCAGTATAAAAGAGAATGATAATATATAAATGGCCTTTAGGTATGTAATTATGGTTTATCGCCAGGTCGTTCCAATGTAGAGATACTCTTCTAATCATTTAATATGTTCAGATATACCTATTAAACCATCACTTATTTTACTCGACAGGCGGGGATATACATCATCTGAAGTTCGAGGCAAGCCGACCTCAAAGGAGTCTCTGTCTTTTGACCTATGGAGCACTGGGGGTTTTTGTGGGCATAGAAAGTCCTAAAACCTAAATCTCGTAACCGGTGCAATGCCTTCAGTTTGCTGGCAAGAGAGGGTTTATCGTCTGAAAAGTTATGGATTTCAAACAGGAATTGTGTCACATTGTTCAGGGAGCCGTCGCTCAGGGCTGTGTCCAGGGTAACCCATTCGCTTCCTTCCACGTCCATCTTCATCACATCAATACGCCTCTGAAAGTAAACACCACCGAATTCAGTTACATGCAACGACTTCCGGTGATAAATGCAATATCTGTTCGTTATTTCATTGTCACTAGACAGGAATGGGTCATGACTCGGTGAGTCATTGCGCATTCGTCAATGAATTCACCTTCAATTAAAAAGACATGAATTCCTGGATGTAGCATATATAGGCTTCCCCCACTAAAGGAGACGCCATGCATTTTTTTCTTTTCGAAAATACAATAGCTGGGAAAGATTCGGACTTTGCAAGAGACATGCTTGACGCAGGCCAAGCTCAGCATGTGACATGACGTGTAACGTTGAGAAGATTAGCTAATGGATTTACTCTTATTATTAAAGGATAATTTAAAAGATTACACCACAGAGAGCAAAACCAGAGCAGGGACGATAGTGCGATAGGTGACAAATGGTCACACATTACCAGTGAAATCCGACCTTGTGTCAATTTACTTCAGTTTAGGGTTTTATTTTAACTGTTCATGTAAGTATCTCAGAAGTAACAACCTACACCCCGCTAGCACCATGGCTTAGGTAGAATTAGGTAAAAAAAAAACACTGCTATGATGCTAAAAGCAAGAAACAAGAGGTCACTGGGTCCGAACTACTCGAAATGCTGTGTTGTCATCACATTTAACAAATGTAACATTTGTTATGTAACAATAAGATGAAAACGATGCCAAGGGTAACGCATCAGCGGTATTTGGTGTTCTCGACAATTATCATATTACGTCATAAATGACGAATGGAACATTCCCTACTTGTTTTGAATGCATGTAGTATTTAAGTATATTGACTGGTTCCGGAATATATCTACACTGATCTACATTTGTATGTGAAACCTGCGTTGCTATATAAAACCTACATTTGTATGTCCCAACATGCGTCTTATTTCGGCTATCGTCTTTACTGGCCAGCTTCCGTGTATGACCGTGTTAGACCCGTAGACACCTAAATGATGGAAGGAGACCTTGTCACTCCGGCGAGTATCTCCCATCTTCATGCTGTAAACAGAGAACACATTTATCAGGAACTTAGTCATGACAGAAATCACAACCAGCTAAGGCCTGGTACACTTAAAGACTTAAAATCCTAAATCAACTTTTTTCTATTTTTATTTCATCGGTGGTTAACGCAGTACTTTACAATTTTCCACTTATACGAACGTGGTCAGGTTTATAAGTGGAGGAAACCGGAGTGTCCCGAAGAAACTGGAGTGCCCGGAGGAAACCACCGTTCTTCGTCAGGCATCTGACAAACCTCCTGCATTAAAGTGGAACCCAAACCAGCCAGAGGTGGATTCGAACACGCGACCTCATTGGTTATTAAACAGATAGACAATCGGAGCGAGCCAATGCTTTAACCGTCCAGCACCAAAAAAACTCGAAGCATTATGAAACATCAAGATAACCAAATCAGCACTAAATTTCTAACTGCCGAATGCAGAAACTAAGAAACTGTTACACTGCACATAACATGACTACTACCTTAACCACGATCGGTAGCGTAGTATTTGGACATGGTTACCACGAATATTGACCTATACACCGTTATCTTGTACATAAACTACCTACAGATATATTGTCTTTACCTTGGATCAAATGCATGCACCTCGCATCCATAATGTTTAGAGATCATGTCATCAAAACTAAAATCGTTGTTTATCCTGAAACAGAAAACAAAACCATGTAGGATAGATACATCACGTATGTATAATTTATCCCGTCGTTCAAAGGGATATTCATTGATAAAACGGGAAATATCAAATTTCCATCGGTATTTGGTATATGCCGATAGTATCCAGTTCATTACTTATTTATTCATCGAGTTTTCAATTAAACGACGGTGGTCACTTTAATGAGTGGAGAAATCGCCAAACTTTGATCACTTGTCGACGAACTTTCCCACATCGTTTTGGACAATTGGTCTTCAGATGATGACAACATAGCATTTTCAGTAATTCTGGACAAGAGACGTTTAGTATATATCATTGAGCATTTAGTATATAGCAAACTTATGGCAAGTTTTTACCTAATTCTCCCTAAGCCATGCTGTTAGGGGGACGTGTGAATTGTGACTTCTTAAACACTTACAAAAACAGAATATAAGCCTAACAGGTAAATTCGCATGAGGCTGGATTTCACCGTTAACATAAGGTCCACTCGCACCATGGCTTAAGCAGAATTAGGTTAAAAATATTACAGAGATGTTATTTGCAATTTATTAGACGTCACCGATCTAGAATCACTGTGTTGTGCTGTCATCACATTTAAAGCAATGTATATACAATAACTCCAAAACGACGCAAAAGAACCGGGCCTGGGGGATACTTAGTCCAGCAGAAAAATCCCGGTTTATGCAGGAATACAATATAAAAGACTACAGCAGAAAGCTGACAGATGGAGACACGTTATCGGTGCAATCCGTCCTCTTGTCCACTTAGTTCAGTTATGGTTTTCTTTTAAGATTTTATTTAGGAAATACACTGCTTAGGCACATAGTTGTTATATTAGTTAATGGTATACTTTTGTGATCCCAAGAGGAATTAGAAATTAAAATCTCGCGATATTTTTATTTCGCTTCATATTCTCTTGCTGTTAAAAGCAAACCAATCGTTGTTCTAGAGACCTTAAATCCTTTGCTTATTTTCTATCCGATTCTTACTTATCATTCATGTGCCCCGTAGTTTACAGTTACCCCACAGAGTAGACCAGAGAGTCCTGCTACTCTTTGCATTATAGCATATAGAACCCAAAGTAGTAGACCAGACTCGCCTGCTTCCGTTTGCGCTATAGTATATAGTTACCCGAAGGAGTAGATCAGACAGCCCTGCTTCCCTTTGCATTATAATATATTGTACCCAAAAAAGAAGAGGAGACATTCCGGCTTCCCTTCGCCCTATAGTGTATAGTTCCCAAAGTAGTACACCAGACAAGCTTGTTTCCGTTCGCCCTACCGTATATAGTTGCCCGAAGGAGCAGATCACGCAGTCCCGCTTCCTTTCGCCCTATAGTATATAGTTACGTGTCAGGAGTAGGCCAGACAGTCCCGTTTCCCTCGCCCTATAGTATACAGTTACCTGCAGGAGCAGACCAGACAGTCCGGCTTCCCTTCGCCCTACAGTATATAGTTACCCGAAGGAGTAGACCATACAGTCCGGCTTCCCTTCGCCCTACACTATATAGTTACCCGAAGGAGTAGACCAGACAGTCCCGCTTTCCTCGCCCTACAGTATATAGTTACCCGAAGGAGTAGACCAGACAGTTCTGTCTGGGTTTGACAGGCTCATCATCACACACCTCCCAGCCTCCGTCCCCTAAATTCCCCATGCGTAGCATCAAGTTGCAGACGACTTGGCTGTTACTTCCATAGCTGCAAGAGACATGACAAAGATTATAGCTATAGAGAACTTTGTACAGCTGTACATCGGCCTTTGTACCATGGTAGAATTAGCCAGAGGTTAGTCTGGCGTCAAAATCGGAAGGTATCGTTCTTGACAATCGTAAGTCGTCCAAATGGTCATTCCGAGGAGATCACCGCTTGCATAAATTTCCATTTCCATCCACTGTTCATTACAAATCCTTAGATAACAGGGAACCCAAAAATAAAGTTAAATTGTTCCTTTGCTTGTGGTTTTACACTATTCTAGTTATACATTGCGACAATGCCTTTAAGGCCAGTAACGACGTGTTTAAGTGCATTCAGAACATCCCCAGAGGGAGGGGGGGGGGGTCGGCCGTCAAATTGTATATTATTAAAACTCGTAACAAGTAAAATTTCTGTAAATGGAGAAATGCTAAATTAGTGTATGTATTGCCTTATATACCATAATGTTGGTTAAACCATTTTATAAGTCAATTCAATTGAATACTAACCATGGCATTAGGTGTTTCCCCTCTTGTAGACATGGTACATATAGTTATAATGATGGTAACGTACATGTTTTTGACGTGAGCGAGAACGATGAAAAACTACATTGGGTGATGGTAATCCTTGGGGGACCTCCGTGGACGAGAGGGCTAGCGCGCTAGTGAAGCATAATGGCCCAGGTGCTTCTCTCCAGTGCGATCGCTGTAAGTTCGCCAGGTCCTCCAGTAACCTGCGGATGGCCGTGGGGTTACTCCGGACTATAATGCTCACCGCCGTCGTATAAGTGAAATATTACTGAGTTGCGACTTAAATCACCAAAGAAATAAATGATAAGTAAATGCTTATCCTTGGTGAATGTAAAATGTATTAAGATAGTTCTTTTAGTGCATCTTGCTGAATTCCACGTGCAGAATTATGTAAATTAATTCAATTCTCAAATGGGGCCTATGTGGCTTAGTCGGTTAGCGCGCAAATGCAGCGTAATGACCGAAGCCTCCCACCAATGTGACTTCAAGCCCAGCTCATGTTAGCTTCCTCTCCGGCCGAATGTAGGAAGGTCTGCCAGCCACCTGCCGATGGTCGTGGGTTTCAGCCGGGCTATACCGGGTTTCCTCCCACAATAACGCTGGTCGCCGTCGTATAAGTGAAATATTCTTGAGTACGGCGTAAAACGCTAATGAAATAAATAAATAAATTCTCAAATGTTTTTTTTTAAATTTATTTCAATGTTATGTGCGTGTTTGTTAGGCTAAGCTACCGATTGCACAGTACTGAGTAATTGGAGGAAAATTTTTTTAAAAAGTCGGTAACCGATGTGTATACTTTAGCCAGGCAGTGAAAGTACTGTTTATCGTCACATCATAAATATACCATGCCCATGTCAATTATACATCGATTGATCTTTACGCGCTGCTAGGCTCTAATATCTCCAAGTGGAGGGATGGTTCACCTGCATCGGACCGTCAGGCTCTACCGGTGAAAATGTACGGAACTAAATACACAGTGCGTCTAAGATGGCTCGATATATTTAAAATCACAGCCTCCTTGCCAAGAGCACATAGTTGCTGACCCAGAAGAAGCCACGGACGATGTATGAATTTCACTCAGTCTGTCTCATTCTCTATCCGCACTGCTGATTTCTAGCAGTGTTCAGATGTGAAATGGTGAACACGCCCTATATCCAACTTCAGGATAAATCCTATTACAAATAACAACATAGGCGTCGGAACGGGGGGTGAGGGCAATGGGGACACCACCACCACCCCAGCTTCCGACCATGGGAGACTCCCTCCCCACCCCACCCCCACACACAGGTTTGCTGTTGGTGAAATTTTTCAAGTCAAAGCGAATGCTACAAAGTGCTTTGGGCAATGACAAATAAGGGATGAAATTTGCCCCACCACAGCCGCATATATATCTCTGACGCAAAAGCTAATTTTGATATACATTATAAGACACCACAATTCAGGCCTGGTGTAGAAGTGAATGGTTTTGTAGGTTAATACGTATATATGAAAGAGAGTGGCCTATATATTCAGAAAAGCTATCAGAAATTCAAAGCTAGTCGTACTTTACTACATGTATATGTATCCTGTATTACGGTTGCGGGTCTCTGCCACACAATGATCCGTAGGCGAGCGCCTACACTATGCTCAGCCACCGAGGACCCACTCCTTAAGTGGCATTGCATTTTAACAATTACCTTCATAACATTTTCTTTTGAAACCTGTAAGTGTGTGAGTTTATTTTTACGACACGTTTGTGCTGAAAGTATGTAAATGAAGGATTCATACGGATACCTAAAATAAGTTAACCATTGTTTTCCAATTTTAACTTTCCCCTCCTCCCTCAAATAGCATAGAGGTCTAATTGATGTCAACATTGAACAATCAGGAAATAACTTTAAACGTGGAGGTAAATCACCCAACCAAATTGCTATTAAAAGAAAAATTAACCTCGATGTTCAATGAAAATCAGGAGAATTCCGTGTGCTTATTTTTTCATGAGACATATAAAAGATAAGTATATACATGCATGATAAAATGCCTCTTCCTGTCTACAGTTGCCGTGCTGCACACTGGAATGAAGGATTCATTTTGATTTAGCAGCATACTGGAGTTTTTCCCCATGAAAAGATTCAAATTTATTTCCATCCGTTACAGAATACAAAGGTTATTAAAGTTAAAATAAATATAACTATAACAGAAGCAAAATGCAATGTCACAAGTCTACCAGGTGTGTAAGTGATATTGCTGTGTTCATACGGGCAAGCCTAAATCTACAGATCCCAGGTTTAGTCTCGGGCTAGACACATGGGATGACTTGTCACCACGTGTGTCTATGTGTGTGTGTACGACTTGTCTGAAAGCTCGTCATTAACTTGCCAAGGGCGGTTAGTTTACGCCGGGCTCTTCGGTTTCCTACACCGACAGAAATGCGGACGACCATCTTGTGAGTGAAAAAGTCTTAAAATAAATATACACAATAGCACTCACATACGAATAAACAACCAGTTCAACAATGAAATAAATATAATTAAGGTTTTGTTGGATGCAAAGAGCTTTTTTTAGCGGCTTAATTTGAGCATTTGACCTGCATGCATGGGTCAACGACCCATATAGTTGCCATCAGGATCCACGACTCTTCAAGACAGTGGGCCACCCAGGGCTCGTCATAGTATAGAAAAAAGGTTCTTGGGTAGACGTGTCTGTACAGTGTAAAAGACTATATTTTTGACCACCGCGTAAAACACTCGTGATTTAAATAAACATATAAATATTCTCATGCAGGTATTATTAATTATGTACAGTAAAGTACAAATAATGCACACGTACAATAAGGTACGAAACACATCTTTCCGCTATATATACACACGTACTTAAAAATGAAAATGTACCTTACCCTAATATACATGTACGCTGCCTTACATAATTTAAGATAGAGTGTACCCGCTATACCTCTATGGACACAATAACCCATAAAAGATCAAGTCCATTTGTAACTCTGCACACTCACTCATGGTACAGTCTCTCTCCTGGCGTCACTAAAACATCGTAATATACTGAGGGAGTGAAAATCCCGCATAAATACAGAACATATCCACAGTGAAAACAAAGAGTGACCGAATCCTCTCAAAACATGATTGCTATTAATTGTGCGGGTCCAGGTATCCTAGGCTACTAAATATATATATATACTTATTTTTGGAATATATTTACACTGTGGCTTATACAAACTCGTACAAGACATGGTATGAATTCAGTAAATAGTTTATCAAAATATAAAAACATTCACATAATAAATTCATCCAGCGGTGACTAATAAGTATTTTTGTTTTCAAATACTACATGAAAGCGAATATTGCACCCATTTACCACCTTACGGTAAGACAATCACTAGGCACGGCGTAAACACCTCAGTCCGTCAGATATATCATGGGAGTTTCAATAGGACATATGCAAAAGCTTCTAATCATAAAGGTGTTTTATTATTATTATTACGAACATCTATTTCATAGACGAATTTCTACCTGGACGCAAACATTATTTCAACCAGTTCTGCCTTTGGTTTATTAATTTTATTTGATTTCATTTAATTTGTTTTATTATTAAAATATCCATTTCATACATTCATTCATTTAGTTAGTTAGCCAGTTAGTTATGGAGAGAAGAAGCCAGGCAGGGGGGAAAATTCACGACCACCCGCAGGTTGCTGACAGACTTTCCCATTCATGACCGGAGAGTAAACCAGCATGAAGTGAACGTGAATTCATAGCTAAAGCACTGATGTAAGCCTGTGAGATCATTGTGCTGCGTTGATACACTAACCACTCTGCCATGGAGGTCTCTCCGTCTTATGAAAAAAAAAATTTATACTGTGTCCAAACTTAATCTCAGCACCCTGGTAATATTATCTAATTATATGTAGGCTCTCCTGTTAAATTCAACAAACACAGAAGCTCAATACTTAAACTGTGCATGTGAAGCTGAGACTGGAGAGATGGGAGTTTTTTTTTATTATTTCTAATATCTGCTTTACTGGACGCCCAGATACTGGCCACCCAAGCAGCGCTGGCTTATGTACTCAAAGCAACGCTGATTTCTCTTTCTTTTCATCGGTGGAAATTAATTCTCACCTGAGAAGAAATCCGTTCTAACCTGGACGAAAATTAATATCACCTTGCATACATGGGTGAATACTAATTTTCACCTGAGTACAAATCTGTTGTCAACTGGAAATTAATTTCTTCCTTCGTACAAATCTATTTTTGCCCGGAGATCAATTCGCACCTTGACGGAAATTCAGTATAAAAGAGAATGATAATATATAAATGGCCTTTAGGTATGTAATTATGGTTTATCGCCAGGTCGTTCCAATGTAGAGATACTCTTCTAATCATTTAATATGTTCAGATATACCTATTAAACCATCACTTATTTTACTCGACAGGCGGGGATATACATCATCTGAAGTTCGAGGCAAGCCGACCTCAAAGGAGTCTCCGTCTTTTGACCTATGGAGCACTGGGGGTTTTTGTGGGCATAGAAAGTCCTAAAACCTAAATCTCGTAACCGGTGCAATGTCTTCAGTTTGCTGGCAAGAGAGGGTTTATCGTCTGAAAAGTTATGGATTTCAAACAGGAATTGTGTCACATTGTTCAGGGAGCCGTCGCTCAGGGCTGTGTCCAGGGTAACCCATTCGCTTCCTTCCACGTCCATCTTCATCACATCAATACGCCTCTGAAAGTAAACACCACCGAATTCAGTTACATGCAACGACTTCCGGTGATAAATGCAATATCTGTTCGTTATTCATTGTCACTAGACAGGAATGGGTCATGACTCGGTGAGTCATTGCGCATTCGTCAATGAATTCACCTTCAATTAAAAAGACATGAATTCCTGGATGTAGCATATATAGGCTTCCCCCACTAAAGGAGACGCCATGCATTTTTTTCTTTTCGAAAATACAATAGCTGGGAAAGATTCGGACTTTGCAAGAGACATGCTTGACGCAGGCCAAGCTCAGCATGTGACATGACCAGAGCAAAACCAGAGCAGGGACGATAGTGTGATAGGTGACAAATGGTCACATTACCAGTGAAATCCGACCTTGTGTCAGTTTACTTCAGTTTAGGGTTTTATTTTAACTGTTCATGTAAGTATCGCAGAAGTAACAACCTACACCCCGCTAGCACCATGGCTTAGGTAGAATTAGGTAAAAAAAACACTGCTATGATGCTAAAAGCAAGAAACAAGAGGTCACTGGGTCCGAACTACTCGAAATGCTGTGTTGTCATCACATTTAACAAATGTAACATTTGTTATGTAACAATAAGATGAAAACGATGCCAAGGGTAACGCATCAGCGGTATTTGGTGTTCTCGACAATTATCATATTACGTCATAAATGATGAATGGAACATTCCCTACTTGTTTTGAATGCATGTAGTATTTAAGTATATTGACTGGTTCCGGAATATATCTACACTGATCTACATTTGTATGTGAAACCTGCGTTGCTATATAAAACCTACATTTGTATGTCCCAACATGCGTCTTATTTCGGCTATCGTCTTTACTGGCCAGCTTCCGTGTATGACCGTGTTAGACCCGTAGACACCTAAATGATGGAAGGAGACCTTGTCACTCCGGCGAGTATCTCCCATCTTCATGCTGTAAACAGAGAACACATTTATCAGGAACTTAGTCATGACAGAAATCACAACCAGCTAAGGCCTGGTACACGTAAAGACTGGTACACTTGATCCTAAATCAACTTCTTTCTATTTTTATTTCATCGGTGGTTAACGCAGTACTTTACAATTTTCCACTTATACGAACGTGGTCAGGTTTATAAGTGGAGGAAACCGGAGTGTCCCGAAGAAACTGGAGTGTCCGGAGGAAACCACCGTTCTTCGTCAGGCATCTGACAAACCTCCTGCATTAAAGTGGTACCCAAACCAGCCAGAGGTGGATTCGAACACGCGACCTCATTGGTTATTAAACAGATAGACAATCGGAGCGAGCCAATGCTTTAACCGTCCAGCACCAAAACAACTCGAAGCATTATGAAACATCAAGATAACCAAATCAGCACTAAATTTCTAACTGCCGAATGCAGAAACTAAGAAACTGTTACACTGCACATAACATGACTACTACCTTAACCACGATCGGTAGCGTAGTATTTGGACATGGTTACCACGAATATTGACCTATACACCGTTATCTTGTACATAAACTACCTACAGATATATTGTCTTTACCTTGGATCAAATGCATGCACCTCGCATCCATAATGTTTAGAGATCATGTCATCAAAACTAAAATCGTTGTTTATCCTGAAACAGAAAACAAAACCATGTAGGATAGATACATCACGTATGTATAATTTATCCCGTCGTTCAAAGGAATATTCATTGATAAAACGGGAAATATCAAATTTCCATCGGTATTTGGTATATGCCGATAGTATCCAGTTCATTATTTATTTATTCATCGAGTTTTCAATTATACGACGGTGGTCGCTTTAATGAGTGGAGAAATCGCCCAAACTTTGATTACTTGTCGACGAACTTTCCCACATCGTTTTGGACAATTGGTCTTCAGATGATGACAACATAGCATTTTTAGTAATTCTGGACAAGAGACGTTTAGTATATATCATTGAGCATTTAGTATATAGCAAACTTATTGCAAGTTTTTACCTAATTCTCCCTAAGCCATGCTGTTAGGGGGACGTGTGAATTGTGACTTCTTAAACACTTACAAAAACAGAATATAAGCCTAACAGGTAAATTCGCATGAGGCTGGATTTCACCGTTAAAATAAGGTCCACTCGCACCATGGCTTAAGCAGAATTAGGTTAAAAATATTACAGAGATGTTAATTGCAATTTATTAGACGTCACCGATCTAGAATCACTGTGTTGTGCTGTCATCACATTTAAAGCAATGTATATACAATAACTCCAAAACGACGCAAAAGAACCGGGCCTGGGGGATACTTAGTCCAGCAGAAAAATCCCGGTTTATGCAGGAATACAATATAAAAGACTACAGCAGAAAGTTGACAGATTATCGGTGCAATCCGGCCTCTTGTCCACTTAGTTCAGTTAGGGTTTTCTTTTAAGATTTTATTTAGGAAATATACTGCTTAGGCACATAGTTGTTATATTAGTTAATGGTATACTTTTGTGATCCCAAGAGGAATTAGAAATTAAAATCTCGCGATATTTTTATTTCGCTTCATATTCTCTTACTGTTAAAAGCAAACCAATCGTTGTTCTAGAGACCTTAAATCCTTTGCTTATTTTCTATCCGATTCTTACTTATCATTCATGTGCCCCGTAGTTTACAGTTACCCCACAGAGTAGACCAGAGAGTCCTGCTACTCTTTGCATTATAGTATATAGAACCCAAAGTAGTAGACCAGACAGCCCTGCTTCCCTTTGCATTATAATATATTGTACCCAAAAAAGAAGAGGAGACATTCCGGCTTCCCTTCGCCCTATAGTGTATAGTTCCCAAAGTAGTACACCAGACAAGCTTGTTTCCATTCGCCCTACCGTATATAGTTGCCCGAAGGAGCAGATCACGTAGATCCCGCTTCCTTTCGCCCTATAGTATATAGTTACGTGTCAGGAGTAGGCCAGACAGTCCCGTTTCGCTCGCCCTATAGTATACAGTTACCTGCAGGAGCAGACCAGACAGTCCGGCTTCCCTTCGCCCTACAGTATATAGTTACCCGAAGGAGTAGACCAGACAGTCCCGCTTCCCTTTGCCCTACAGTATATAGGTACCTGCAGGAGCAGACCAGACGGTCCGGCTTCCCATCGCCCTACAGTATATAGTTACCCGAAGGAGTAGACCAGACAGTCCCGCTTCCCTCGCCCTACAGTATATAGTTACCCGAAGGAGTAGACCAGACAGTTCTGTCTGGGTTTGACAGGCTCATCATCACACACCTCCCAGCCTCCGTCCCCTAAATTCCCCATGCGTAGCATCACGTTGCAGACGACTTGGCTGTTACTTCCATAGCTGCAAGAGACATGACAAAGATTATAGCTATAGAGAACTTTGTACAGCTGTACATCGGCCTTTGTACCATGGTAGAATTAGCCAGAGGTTAGTCTGGCGTCAAAATCGGAAGGTATCGTTCTTGACAATCGTAAGTCGTCCAAATGGTCATTCCGAGGAGATCACCGCTTGCATAAATTTCCATTTCCATCCACTGTTCATTACAAATCCGTAGATAACAGGGAACCCAAAAATAAAGTTAAATTGTTCCTTTGCTTGTGGTTTTACACTATTCTAGTTATACATTGCGACAATGCCTTTAAGGCCAGTAACGACGTGTTTAAGTGCATTCAGAACATCCCCAGAGGGAGGGGGGGGGGGTCGGCCGTCAACTACCCTCGGAAGGGTGAGGTAAAAACTACCATACTGTGACAGATCAAACTGTAAACATCCTTATTGAATAGTATGTGACATAGTAGTAATAGCGACATAGAAACGCCGATCAGAAATTAAATTCAGGAAAGCCAGCCCCCAATTGTTAAAGGCAAAAAAAAAGAGAGAAAAGAATGACGTCACAGCCACTTTTTTTGCCCTAAAAGAGGCATTTGAAGGAATATTGGCATTGTGATGCACCTATACACATTGTAGGAGTACATTTCAAACAAGTTTAGTTACCAGTGAAAATAAAACTGTAGACATCCTTGTGCGACGTTATTGAAGGTATACCTTATCAGTATGGTACAAGTACATAAGCCCACCATACAAACAAAATATTTAAAAGCACTTATCTCAGTAAAAATAATCTAGAGAGAGATAAGAAAAGGTATTTTAGAAACAGTTTTCTGTGATCTTTTTTGGCAGAAAACATGCATATACTTATACCATATATGCACTTACTACATGATACAAGAACAGCGTCCGTCCTTAAGATCTTTTGATGATGTACAAATAGAGAATGGTGTAAATCTAGAGGAAAACTTAATGTAGTTAACCCTAAGGGACAAGATATAGGGTGAGAGTGAATGGCAGTTGAGGATAAACGTTTCTACTTACTCTCTGTAGTGTACACGGAGCTTCTCCACACTGAGACCATCTATTTGGGACGGGTGCGGGATATTACCATCTGTTCCAGGACACAAATCGCTGACTTTTCCCTACAAATAAACAGCAACGAGGATAACATTAAACATATATCATTAATATAACAGAACATCTGATGAAGCAGGATGCATGTATCTTGTGATGACTAGGGTGTGCTCAGACCTCCATTTTTCAAATGTCGACACCTATAATATACATTTTGATTTCATCTTCTTAATACTATGATTGCTTCCTTGGTTGTTTTTCTTGTAAATATAGTGTGAAGTGAAAAAATCACTATTTGACCCATATTGGACTGTACTAAAAAAATTAATTAACATGTCAATGACACGCTCTTTTTTGGAAGAAAGAAAATAACTATCTGTATGTATTCTTCTGTGATGTTATTTTTGTGTATTAGTGTCATATTTAACTACAGTCATAATTCAGATTCATTTATTCAGCCTATTGATACACATACTGAGTACCGCATAATAGCCTACACATACTATGTACCGCATAATAGCCTACACATACTGAATACCGCATAATAGCCTACACATACTGAGTACACATATAAGTGTAAAGAATGCACTTAAATAGTCCCGAGTATTAGCGGCAATACATTACAATAATTGACGATTGGATAAAAGAGTGAATAATAATGTATGCACAATGTACGCCTATGATCTTTGCTATGGTTAATAAGCTCGATATTGCTGGAAAAGTTTTTCTAAAGTTCGCGAATGCGTGTAAGCCCGTTATTGGTGTTCAGAAACATCAGCAAGAGTAAAATAATTCAGATACTTTCCATACACATTGGCATTTTCAATCGACATTTCTGAATATTATTGATAATTTTTCTTAATATTTGGATTAACAATATATATTCATGCATATATAGTTTGTGCCACATTACAAAACAGTCAGTGACACAAATACTTTAATTCTCTATCAGGGGCCTCCGTGGCTCCACCATAATGCTGGCCATCGTATAAGTGAAATATTCTTGAGTACGGCGTAAAACACCGATCAAATAAATAAATAATTCTCTATCCGCTAACGCGAACAAGATCTGGAGAATGCAATTGACAGAAAATTACTGGTCATCAATGAATACAACGAGTTCAAGAACAAGTGAAAAATTTACACCATTTAATTTTATGAAATAAAGAAATGTCGAATCTTTGTCCAACAGCAGATTCCAATTCCACGTTCGTTGCGCAGACGCCTTTATGCTAAATAAATTTACAATGGAGGGAGATGTAACTACGACGCCAGTTTAGTTACCAATACTCTTAATTTTTATTTTAGATTACAAAAAGACTGTACTTATCCGGGCTGATGCTGTTATTTATTTCTATTCAAGCCAACCAGGTTGCCATTAAAGCAGAGTTTTGTAGTAAGAACTCGTCATAACTGGATAAAGCGTAAACTGGGCTCACTTAATTTTCCAAAAGCATTCAACTCACGGCCCGATTTGTAGATTTGTAGAATAAAAGTTGTGATTTTCTACATTTCAGAAAGACTCCTTCTCGTAAAAACAGAAGAAAAGATAACCAACACTTTAGAGGCTTTCATTAAATTAGTATTAAGCGTCCGGAAATGACATATTCATAGAGTGTGGATGGTGAAATAAAAAACCTACCAGTAGTCAAGTGTGTAATCTATTTATATCAACGTTCGGTGTTCAAACTGCACACAACGTACTCTAAACTTTTCTCGACATAACTTATTGTCTGTCTCCTCAGTTACTCTGTTTTTGTTTTTATCATGATCTGTCTGCATATGTCCCTATATCATTTACCATAAGGGGATATGAAGATATAGTTAGGCCTAATACATGTAGTCAAGGGGGGCGGAGAGTGCACTGATGAGGCGGTGAATAGGGCGTGGTTGTATTATAAGACAACAGTCCCTAGAAGAGTATCACATGTCAATCAAAATACAAACAATCCCATTCGCCGCAGCAATCATTTATCACTACCACCTGGGTACAGTCTCACGAAACTCTCCTATAACGTTACAAGCACGAAGTTGACATGGCTAACAAAGGTTAAAAAAAGTGTCCAAGTGTCTAGATTGTTAGTTTATCCGTGCAGGTGTGTATACTTTTGCCATTAGGACTTCAGCATTTTGAAAGTTTTGCGCTGTCCATACCGTTAACTTGTGAGGTCAAAAATCGACATGACATTTGATCGATCGCTGCTTCTCTACATACAACTGACTCAGGTCGCAGGGAAATCCAGGGCTCAAACGTATATTTAAACTCCATGAGCCGGGCTAAATAAACACTGTCACCATGTGTGTTTATGTGTTTGCGATGACTACGTTTCACATCCAAGTTGAGCTAGTGTCTAATGTCAAACTACGGCGCTCCACGCTGCCCAAGAATGTTTGAAGTACTGATAACATTTGTTTTCCAGCAGGTGTGCTAAATGTCCCCTCGATCATTATAACAATGACAACAAACTGCAGTAATCCAGCTATTCAGAAATGTCTTTCTTAATTTCGACTAAAATTTCGTTCATCTTCCCTTCGCCTACGTTAGAGCAACTGTGTAACTCTTTAACACAAGGTGAACAATACACGTCAATAATGACAGATTTTACACGTTGCCATGACAGTTGAATAGACTGTTCAAACGTATAATTGCAGTCCTTTGACGACAGTTATCTTGGATGAGATGCAATATTCGTTTAATTCCATCAGGAAAATAAGCAATGTTACGACCCCCCCCCAAAGTATTCGAGTAATATGAGTGCGTGGGTGTGTGGGTCTTCAGAAATGACAATATCCCCTGTTGTGCATTATAAATAGTAGGACATCTAAACTAGGCTGAAGTCAGATTTCATTCGACAGTATTTATTTATTTATTTATTTGATTGGTGTTTTACGCCGTACTCAAGAATATTTCATTTATTTCACGTATTCTCCCTACACCTAAGTGAAACCTGATTTAGTTGTGACCGGCATTAATCTGCTAAACTTCTATAGCCTAGATATCTAATCTCTGTACTCGTCCTGGTAGTATGCAAACAAATGGGCTGGACAGGTTGTCTGTGGCTCGGGTTATTTTAAATATCTCAATGACCTCGCCACACCTGGATACCGGTCAATTAAACAAGGCGTGACTGGTACGTTGAACCACACTAACCTGAAAATCCATCGAATCATGTGGCCCGAATGCTTAACACAACCTAGTGAAAGCTTGGATCTTTATTGACTTGCAATATCGGACTTACAATAGACCTCTTCTCCATTATGAAACACTTATCCATTATAGAGCCCTTATCCACTATAAAGCCCTTATCCACTATAGAGTCTGTATTAATGGCGTTAAGTTGAACTTACGAATCTGTAGAATTCTAGCTGGATATGTTTACGTGTGATCCGTACCCTACGCTCTTCAGTATTTGGGGCGAGATTATTGTACCCTTTGTGTGCGAAGTACAGTCCCTTCATTATTACCATCGACCGCTACGCACTAACTTTGGCCCCTTTGTTGAGATCTTGGGAATAATCCCAGATGTATTGTTGAAAATGGCTTTAAAGTACTTAAGAAGTGTCTCGTAATATTGAAGGAAAACAGCTGACTACTTCTAAACGACAAATTCTGAAACTGTTCATGTGAACGTGATGCAGTTATCCAAGTATGTCTGTTATCAGAACAAAGAATTAGATTGTAATCTGATCCAGCTACCTGGGTATTACGCAAGTGCGTGTTCAACTGTATACAAATGACAGACCGTAGAGGTCCACCAGATATTACACAATTATGTCTGGCGGAAGAAGTATTTATAACGTAAAGGAATTCATATCCTTCACCTTCACTGCCAACCCCGACAACAAATACCTGAACATCGAGACGTGGTGTCTAGCATTTACCAAGATCACATTTGCATCTCGTGCACGAGTTACACAAGTGAATTCATATGCAGACAGTTTGACGTCACAGCAGGATAAACACGTAGTATACATGACTCATATCACCTGCCAACAGACACTGCTTCTTGACAATCAGATATATAGCGCTATGCCCAGCACTCGACGACAAGAAGCCTCGCCTTTTCTACACAACCGCATCCAGACTGCCTGAGGTTTGAACAGCATTAACGTATAAAAACACTAAAAATAGCCTTACTATTTATGTAGTAATTTCACAAAGAACACCCTCCTAAAACTGTATTCCCTAATTTTCGTTGGCACAAATGACACATACTGTCAAATAACTAGATGCCTGGCCTACAACATTTCCAAATATCATCAGAGGCTGACCACCATTTTCTCAAAATAAATCAGCTGGAATGCAGGTACTTGCGTCCTATCGCCATAGAAACATGGTGTAGGGTGCACTTGCTCATTGGATGATATTTTTTTCTGTTTAATTGTAGCCACAAGTAATGGACTTTTCTTCAACCGTTATTTGTCATAGTTTATACCCGCAAAATTACCTGGGAGGACTTCAACACACTTCAGAGTTACACCCAATCCCTACCCGTCCCCATCGTTTTCTGTGCGCCCGAATCTTGGATTCAAAATCGAATTAGTGTTTTTATACCTTAAAGTTGCTTTCAATTTGCATTGACCATAAGTCTAGCCATGTCTCATGAAATCCAACTTTCCAATGACTTCCTTCCAGTCTTGTACCATGCTGAGTCGGATTCATTCACGGACGCCTCCAGTACTGCGATTTACACGCCCATTACAGGCATAGCTGACAATGGTATATTGTCTTGTAGCTCACTTCCGTTCTAGAAATTACCTAATTCCATCGGTTAAAAAAAACCTGATGTAAGTGGCAACACGTCTTATGTTCATGAAAAAAGGGTACAGAAAGAATTGAAACCCAGCCAAAAATCGTCTTGCCCTTTAAGAGTCATGATTGATACAGGTATCATTTCCACATCTGACAAGAACACTATTTGATACAAGTATCATTTCCACATCTGACAAGAACACTATTAGATACAAGTATCATTTCCACATTTGACAAGAAGACTATTTGATACAAGTATCATGTCCACATTTGATTAGAAGACTGCGATACCTACATTATTTAATGAATACCTTGAAAACAACTTAAAGTTCAAAACAATATGCACATAACGATGTAGCAGCGGAAGATTAACAATGTAAAAATGTGATATTTTACTGTAGTTTACACCCCACCCCCCTTTGCTAGTAGGCGAAATCTGGATTCCTCTCTCACGCTGCTTAGACAGTTCGCGGGCAGTATTGGAGAAGGTCGATCCTGTACGTAGTAAATAGGATCACGTTTTATCGTGATAGGTAGGATATAGTGCATAATAGTACAGCAATGTGTTTTTTGCGAGTCCAAGATAGAGTGGTTCAGACAATCTAACACACGCACTATACGGTTTACAAAAAAAAATTATCCTCTTGGCTTTCAAGTCTCTCTTTTTTTTTCATTTACCTCTTTTTTGATTGGCTCTTATTTTCTTTTTTGTCCTTCATAAAAGAAAACCTACATTTAATCATGAAGAACGCATGGCGTCACCACAGAAGTTTTTAACGGTTTCACAAATCTACATTTGTTTGTACATGTATTTAAAAATGTCATGATTAAATCTGTCTAGATTATAACTTAACAATTCTAAAATGCTCGCGACAACTATACCATGTCGGCCCATCCACTGTTGTTCTGGATTTAGATACGTTCCAGCTTGTTAACTGCAAGGTACTGCTAGGAGCACCACCGTGCGCGCTACGTTTTCAAACGATCCACCCACCTTAGTAACTAATCTCTGAAAGGCCGGCTCGTGTAAAACCTGTCCTGTCTGTTGCCGGGAACCGCCGGGTGACGGGCTTTGGCCAACATTACCCCCGATCTATAAAACAAATGATTTAATCCATCAGCATCAACTTTGAATGCTATTGCATGGTATTATTTGCAGGAACTGAAACAAGATAGCGAGAGTGTGTGTGTACCTTACACCAGTACTTATATCACAGGTCATCTATCTCAGGCTAGCTAAGTCAATTTACAGAGAAAAGTGACACTTCAACTTCAAAAAATCATTCCTATAATTTTGCTAATAAATTTAATTGGAGCCTTTGTTTCAGATGGGCATTGAATTACACTATAAATTAATTGAGTTGTTCATGGCCTTGTTTAACATCATTTTCATTTTATATGCAGACTTAATGAGCTTCTCCGGTAAATTTAACACCTTTATGCAAATTATGTTTTATTTTATTGCCCTGTGTACAAAAGAAAACGTAGGTCAGTTGTGCTGTACGGTTAAGTCTGACATTCATTCAGGAGTCATTATTACAGGTATGGCTGTATTCACGGTGTTCGTATAAAATGTACGAGTGATCTGTGAATTCTATATCAGCCACGGTATCCACTCCAGAGATAAGTCTAAACTCGTTCACATTTAAACATGAAGGGGGCAAACTTCATTCCACGTTTTGTTAACCCTACCTATATAAGATAGACAGACAGAATTTTTATTCAGGCTAAGGCAGATTTGCCTCTCGCCAAACGTATATGGCAGTACAGACATTGCTATAAAGTCGGTCAGAATTGTGTGACAGAGATATATATTGCACTCTGGAAATCGCAAATGGTCAAACGTCAGTATTTTCTAAGTCTTGAGTACGGCGTAAAACACCAATCAAATAAATAAATAAATAAAATGTAAAATGCAATATGTGTATAATATACACTGGATAATGCTGGATAACGTGAGTGCTGAAAAAACGTAAATGCCAACATCATATAATTTTTCCGCCCCGTAAGAACTGTTTGCACATTGCAATATAACGTCAGATTGCAGTCATATTTAACACTCATAATATAAAGCGTATCACGAAGGACGCCAATTAAACGCTTCACATAAAAGTGTTGACTGGATATACACACAACACTGGATTTCAACACGCTCACGGCAGTTTTAAAAGTATTAAATTTCCCCCACCTTAGAAAGTCTAATATTTTAAGTGCTTTTCCTCTCCCACATCTGCATGCCAACATGTTAAATGTAACATAATAGAGCTTAGCTTATATACAACACTTCACTTTTAATATCCAGTTCGCGAATTCTATATATATATATGCGCTAAGAATCTACATTTGTTTGTACATTTCAACCTCAATATCGAAAAATTGAGTTGAAATGTCAACATTTTAAAACCTGTTGTAATCTTTTTAGCTGTTGTCCGAGATTAGGGTTGGTCCTTACACAACCGTATCGCCGAACATTCGGAGAACAACGACAGGAAGTTGATGATCTTTCGTTCATAACATTCCTACTTTTCTTTGTCCGTAACGCGGAGTGTCCCCGGAGACAAGATGGAAAATGCCTGATTAAACTCTACCAACCGATAAAATATACACCTACGGGTCGGCCGTTATTTTCGTAAACAGGACGGACGTTAACGTGCCTGGCAAACCTTTCGTGCATCTAAAGCAGACTTACATTTACAAATCCTATCACTCGCTCAAAACAACATCGCACTCCTTATCCATAATATCTTGACCAACACGTGGTCTGATTACACTCGCCGATACTGCATGTATGAGAAAGGTTTTTCCACACAATACAACAATATACAGTTTAGATCACCCGATTACAAAGTTCGTGAATACGCATTCAACTTCGTATTAGAAAAATTTAAATCGTCTGCAAAACGTCTGCAGCAAGATTTACGCACAACTTGTATTTTACAATGTGTTAAAGTGAATTAGGCCTAAATCAGGTAAAATATGGGTGCCAAAGTCTAATGTAAACTTTTACATAACATTACATTGCAAGATTTTTAACATCATTTATAATAAACACAAATGTCGGGGGGGGGGGGTTCTAACCACTTTCTCGTGGTGGTAACCACAACGAGAAATATCGAAAAATTGAGTTTTAGACAAATATAACATCTTGGTTTTAAGGCAGCACTTCGAACGAAGTACCTCAATGAGTAGGCCAATTTAGTTCTATATTTGTGCAATGCCATAACTGGTATAACGTGCAGAGCGTTTTATATATTGCGTGAACATGGTGAAGGCGTACATCACCAGTCTCAGACAAAGGGTAACTATAGTGTAAAGCAGAATCCGTGAAACAAGCAATTCATAGGGAAAATAAGTACCAGTGGCAAAAATTCTTCAATATGCTTGTTTTCACGGCCAATTAATATACATACACGAACAAAAATTTCTTGCGATTAATTTGATCGTGTAGTCTTACCTGTATGTGTTGAACAATTCACCAAAGTCAAACGGTAAGTCCTGCTTTACTGTACCGAAGTTATGAAGGCTTATCCAGACAATGTACACGCAGGTTGAGTAAATTTAGTGAGTCCAACGGAGCTCACTTACCTTTGGTTCTGGTGGCTGAATAATAACATGGTTGTTTGTGACCATTACATAGCTTAGCATGATCACCAGGATCACAGCGGTCAACGCCGCAACAGTTACGCGACTGTTCATCCTATCACTGAAAGACTAGAGGTGTTCAAAATACAGAGCTGGCCACCAAGCTCAACCCTTGCGTACGTCGTGTTATCTCCAAGTTTAAAATATGTTTCTGGGCCACGTCTATCAAACGGTCAGCTTTGTAAGTCACACCCATATGAAATACGCATGGTTTATGCCGAGCAGCCCAAATCCATGGTTACGTAACAGGATATTTACGCTGGTGCATTGTGGGTAAAATCAGGTGCGTAAATTTGGAGGGGTGCTTGGGGTGGGTGCGGTTGGAATGGACAGTTTCAATTGAACTTAATCGTTCCTTAACATAGCAAGCGGGCATGGTGGCGGCTTTTAGCAACAAGGCCTTGCGACAAACAATAGATGAAGTGATCAAGGCCTTTTCTCCCATGCACTTAGGAAGGCAAGGGGTTATAGGACTTGTCCAATCAGGTCCGTTGGGACGGAAAACGCCATAACAAAGCAATCCCCACCCCCCTCAACCCCAACACCCCCACCACCCCTTGTCCTGTCAGCCTGTCGTGCATTGTCCGGTTCGGCCATTAGGCCATTACAAACCACCAGACACACAAGGCCACAAACCTACCATCACCCCCACCTCCCACTCCCGCGCCCATCTAACAAGCCCCGGTACATTGTCCAATCAGTCAAGCAGAACGGCCAGGCCTGTTCCTTTGTACTCTGAGTGAAATCTTCCGTGACCATGCAGCCTATTGTGTTTTGAGAAAAAGCGGCTGAACCTGATTCGGCGCTAAAACAATCCCATCATGCCTATTTACTTTTCAATAAAAAATATTTGATTTAAAATTCTACACAAAACAAATATTAAGTTCTGTCATATATTTTAAACTATGTGAGCATATAAACCACAGCGGTAAAATTACATACTGTGAGGGTAATATAGTAAAATCTCATCGCGCACATTTTGTGAATTTTTTTTTTTTTTGGTGTTCCAGTCATATAATCCCATTTCTGATCAACTAACGATCGATGCAGTGTTTGAATAAATAATATCGGGTATATACTTAACTATATCTGTATAAAAGTGGCAATTATGTGCACCGTTAAAACTTCCTTAACCAATTAAGTTTTTATAAACAGTACATTGGTATATTTCTAAAAAAAAAAAAAAAAAAAAAAAAAAAAAAAAAAAAAAAAAGTCGCCATGGGTGAGCCTGCGTAGTTCCCACTGATCAGGATAAGTCCTCAAGAAGGCGGGAAATATACGCACTTAAGTTAAATCATAGATGTCGTAGTCTAAGTGCTCTGCCGACCTCTACTCTGCAGGGACAGGTATGTAGTCAAGACCGCGGGAATCCGGGCAATTCTCCCGCTTGCGGCAGCGGCAAGCTGACGACGAGTTGTAAGATAACATGGGAAGGGATAGGAAAATGATAACACTGGATAACTACGGCTGATAATAACCGGAAGTTACAATATGCTTTACTGTTTTACAAACTTCATAGCATATGTAAATTATGACTGTTTACGAAACCGAGTTTTACACTTTTGAGGCCGTGAAGCAGAGTTCTGCATTAACTTCCATGTTTTCACGGTCGTATCTGCGCGAGCAAAGCATGTCGGCGCAAGTAAACCCGCTAATGCCCGGCCTCCCGCAGTCTCATTTGGCACGGGGCATACCTACCTGCTTTTCGGGAACAGAACAGACGGCTTGTCTTACAGCAATAATCTCAAATGTGGTTAAATTTGGAAAGGGGCTACCTGAATGGTGGGGGTATCCTAAATAAAGTCTTCCTTTAAGTCCGCTATTTGAGGAATAACGAATTGCATTTCCCTTGATCTAACGGACTAATCTACATCTAACAACGAAATCATCCGAAATAAGAACAGGCATACAATTCCTCATCCGTTCATGGAATAACGGATTTAACGGGATATTTTTTTTTGAAGATGCATATTTATTTATGTATTTGAAGGGTGTTTAACGCCGCGCTCAAGAATATTTCACTTAGATGATTTGTGCAGTCAGGTTTGTGGGTGGAGGAACGTGTAAGGGCGGTGGGGGGGGGGGGGGGGGCTGGGACAGTCTTCTGTCTGATAGGCTGGTTTATTTAGATAGAACGAACAGGAAACGTCGGATGACACTGTATTTGAAAAGGTCTGTGTACAAAGGGGCTGGGGGTTGTGATCAGGAGGTTGAACAGTTAAGCCATGGAACAGCGTTCATTTTCATGGACAGACTATGCTAAATCCGCGCTTAATTTCCCACCTCTAACGCCCATTTCTTTGTCAGTACAGCTTTTAACCTTTGTTCTCCGCCATAGCCACTGCTCCATATATTACACTGGTGTTGTATTACCCCAAGCTGATCAAGGTGAATAAAACGAATCGGCATTGGAGCCGTCTCGCGAGATTAACGCTGTTTGAGCGAGGCATGAGTGGGTGGCCTAACTTCGGCAAACTAACGCAGAATAACGCTAAATCTAGTTTGCGAGAGGACCCACTCATATCTCGCCCAAACAGCGTTGATCTCGCGAGACGGCTCCAGTGCCGATTCGGCTTTTTGGTGTACTATAAGGCGATTCAGTAATGACAATCTGGGTTGACAACGTTCTATATTTATTTGATTGGTGTTTTATGCCGTACTCAAGAATATTTCACTAACATGACGGCGGCCAGTGTTATGTCGGAGGGAAACCGACAGAACCCCGGGAAAACCCACGACCATCCGCAGACCTTCTCACGTACGGCCGGAAAGGAGGCCAGCATGAGCTAGACTGGAACTCACAGCGACCGCACTGGTGAGAGGCACGGCGTCACGCTGGCGCGTCAACTCCCTTGGCCATGCCAACGCTCTATAAGTCACTGGTGATATTATATCAGAGGAGGGAAAGGGTTGGTCTTTGAGGCCTTTGAGGCCTAGACAAAAACTACATGCTGACGTATACTTTGGCTTATTTGTTCCCCTAGCTCATATTCTTAGTGCTACATTTCATCATGTCTCTTGTGCACGGACCAGCAATTTTTTTTCTTTCAGATTATCAGTATATCTCTGTAAGCTTGAATTCAGGGCAGAATCCGCTCAGAAACTAATAAGAGTATTTCACATGCTGATTCATTCATTTATTTATTTATTTATTTATTTCAGTTTTACGCCGTACTCAAGAATATTTCACTGATACGACGGCGGCCACGGAGGAAACCAGGCAAAGCTCCTTGAAATCCACGACTGTCTAACGGCTGCTTGCAGACCTTCCCACTTACAACCAGAGAGGAAGCCAGCTTGAGCTGGGTTTGAACTCAAAGTGATCGCATTGGTGAGAGGCACATGCATGGGTCATTACGTTGTACTAGCGCGCTAAGCCACACGGCCATGGAGGACCCCCCTCACAGGTTTGAAGACGATTCATATTCTGTGGATTAACAAAGTCCTGAAGCTGAAATTCTCTCATCCAGCTGGTGTCTAGCAGATTTCATTTCAAAGGAAGTTCATGATGTGAGATGAGAACTGATTACTGGTATAATTCAGATGACGAAGACGAATTCTGTATGATTTTAGAATATAGTTCAGAGTATGTCAATATCCTATGCTTACACTGATTTGGATGAGTTCACGAAAACAGCCGATATACCCTAAACCACCTGTTATGTTGCATGAAAATTGGAAGACAAACACACGACATAGTAGATGCACGCTAGGCCTGTATTTGTCTGACATACACGTACAGACAGAGCGGCCTGCACCAACTAGTGACGTCACAGATATCAATGTAAACATCTATCGTACCATCTTTCCTTTTATAAAAGAAGCGAAATAAGAAGCACAGAAGGTACTTTAACACTGAAGCAATGTAAATGAAACAGTCCAGCAACTGTGTGAGAAAAGTTCATGGAGCATTCAATGTTCATACAGTTCGCTGCATATGTGTTATGTTTTATCCCAGAGTAGCACCTTTATCATTCTACGGCAAGGAAATCAATCTACATGTATACTAAGAATGAACTCAACTGATAGTCAGGTCTGGTTAGATAAACGATTAAAGTAATTAGTGTCCTAATTCAACTGAAACAAAGAACTGTTTCCTTCACAGGTCTCTCCTCTTCGGTTATTACGGAACAGTTCGTTAAATGGTTTACTTTATAAAGTCCATGAAATGTCGGAGAGTTCTAGACACATGTCCACCCCCGGTCACTGTCAGTTTGACATCTGGACAGACGATCTCAGGTTGCCTTGACCGGGGTTTGAGTTATTTCCGAGTCGGTAGGGGCTAAGTTTACTCTTAGATACATTTCTGGCACAGCTTCCGAGTTGGATTCTGATTTACGCAACTCTCGTCGATTTCTTCTCACAATTCCGTCTTTGCGGGTAACCTCGTATGATCACACGTTCACCTGTCTGTTAACCATGGGGGAGCTTTGTAGGCTGTATCCTGACCTGATTTCCTTTTTGGAAGGGATGTAAATTTGTCGCGGAACGGTTGTAATACTCAGCCTGTCTCACAAGTTTACGGTTCTTCTGTTCCTTGACGTTTTCAGGAACCTTTGGCTGTAGAAGCTGTCTTGATGAGCTCGGCTTCCGTATGCGGTGGGTTGATCTTCTTGAAGGAGTGTAGCTCCAAAGACCAGTTTCAGAAGCATCGATCCGTAGTGTGACGTCTTGCTTCTCATTGTAATACTTGAGAACTTTTGTTTTCCGTGATGGCTTTCTGGATTGCGACGAAAGCTTGGTCACGGTTAGCATTCCATGACAATTGTCTGAGGGGTTAGCAAATGTCGCATAGCCCTTTAACAAACTTTAACAAACTTTCAAAGATCATTGACCACACTAATGATGCGTCAAACACCTTGCACGTCACTTGGTTTAAGCATCTTCAGGATAGCTTCCACCTTTTTGGGGTCTGGTTTGACACCATCTGATGAAAGCACATGTCCAATGAAAGATACCATTCGTTCTTACAACTCAAGCTTGTCAGGGTCTGGGCGAATATTTTGCTGTCCACATCTCTCCATGTGTTGGATGAATCGCTTGTTATGGTTTTCGATGGCTTCCTCATACGTTGATCCCTCGCCAGTAACAACAAGATCGCCAGAAATGTACCAGTTAACTTTCTGGAGGAAACCGGGCAGAGCCCCGGGGAAATCCACGACCATCCCAAGTACGGCCGGAGAGGAAGCGAGCATGAGCTGGATCGACCGCATTGGTGGAAGACTGGCGCGCTAACCGACTGAGCCACGGAGGTCCCGTCTAACTTTGAATAAAAACTTGGCATTCGTAAGTTGTAAGTCTTCCATGCCTGACAGAGGAAAGTTACTTCGTTTAAACGCTTTGTACAATGGCTTGAGGTCAATATATATACAGAGTTTTCCACTTGGCTTCTTGGCCATAACCAGGCTTGACACTCAATCTGTGCTGACAGGCGTTACCACGTTGAGGTTCTCCAGACGGTCCAGTTCAGCTTTCAGTTCTTTTCTGAATGTATGCGAAATTCTCCGTAATGGTCGTTTGACAGGCGTAACAGTCTTGTGGACTTCCAGTTTTTGTTTGTGTTTTAGTTGACCTACATCTGCAGAAGAGACATCTTTGAAATTTGTAAGATTGTCTTCCTTGGTCAGTCCCTGTTTAGATGGATTGAGTTGAACAACAGCAGGATGTTCATCCTCGTTGACTTCCAAGATGTTTTCATACATCACTTTTAGGAACTTCACTTGATGTGCTGATCGAGATCCAGTCAACGGTACTCGATGATCCGGTACGACAACAAAGTTTCCTCTGTATTTCTTAGAATTCTTAGGATTGACAAGCTGGAGTCTGGCTTTTCCAAGCGCTGTAATGTTTGGAGAATTGTACATTCTGAGTTTCACACCATATTTGCGAATTTCAGCATCTTGAGGAAGATCGTGTTGAGAAATCACGTTGCAAGTGGCTCCTGAATCTATCTGGAACTAAGTGGCCTGGCTATCTTGAGGAAGATCGTGTTGAGAAATCACGTTGCAAGTGGCTCCTGAATCTATCTGGAACTGTTTGGCCTGGCTATCTTGTAGAGTCGCAAAGATCTTAATCGGGAGAAACAAGTCGATTTGGTTGACTTGTTCTGCCATAGCAAGTTCTACAATCATCAGATCTTCAGTAGAGTCAGATCAAGAAGATTCAGATTCTCCCGAGCATGTTTCAACTTCATATGCCCTGTGTTTTCCAGATTGTCCTCTGTTAGCACATTTAGATGCATAATGGAAGAGCTTGCCACAGTTGTTACACGTTTTACCAGAGGCTGGGTAGTTTTGTCTTGTAGACAGATGTTTCAGGACACAGAATTTGCAGTACACCTCAGTGGTGCAGACGTTTTGTTCTTCCTGGAGTCACTCTTCACAGACTGTTTGCGAGAAAGTTAGTACGGGATTTCTTGGCAGATTTCTTCATATAAGAGATATCCTCGTGCTTCTCAGCCCTTTGACCTGGGCAGCTTTAGATTCAGCAGCTCGACACACGCCGATGTACACTCTGAGAGTGAGTTCCCATTCCTTTAAGAGCTTCTTACGTACACTGTTGTCTCGCACGCCACGCACAATTCTGTCCCTGATCAGTTCATCGTGAAGATCAGGAAAGTTATAAGTGCGTGGTAAGGCTCTGAGTTTAGTGGTATGTGTCAATAGAGTCGCTTTCCCCTTGTACAGAGTTGTTGAACACACACCGTTCATAAATGACATTGGTTTCTCCTAGACAATGTCTTTCCATGAGTCGTAGAATAGTATCCATGTCCTGGCGAGCCTCCTCGTTTTACAAAGGTAAGCCATTAAAAACTTCCAAGGCATCAGGACCAATGCAGGTAACACATGTTGTTACGCGGTATTTGTTGCCTCGATCCATTAAATCAGTGACGATTGTCGCCACATCTTCCATTATGACCTAAATTGCCAGTCATATTCCGTTTCTGGGGAAGATGTACACTGCTGTGGAATCTAGGAAGGACAGCAGCCTCAGCCATATTGAGGGTAGGGGTAAAGAGTTATAATGATTTGTAGGAGTATCTATAAGTCACAAGCACACAGTGAAATTTAATTTTAGCAGTCTTTACAGTTATCTCGTAAACTGCTTTACACCATACTGTTTATCGCAAACAGTATAATTCCCAGTAATTTTAGTCCTCAGCACTCGGAAAACAGTGTATTAATCTTGTAACAGATGCGGTGTGTAACTTCACTAATTTTCTATCAATTTTACTGTGATTCAAACGAGTTTCTGTAGAAAAATATATCCAACGCTGAAAAAATGTGGTCACAACAAGCTTCCTTAGATATATAACTCGAGCATAGTTTCACACTTGTGGACGAAATTAATCTACTTATTTCATGAGAACAGTCTAGTTATTTTCTAGAAGTGAATACCGAAAGAGTTTACAGAACAGCAGTTCATTAGAATCACCAGCACAAAGATGCACCAAAGAATGGTCCGCTTACCAGTATACAACACTGCACAACGATTCACCGTAGATTCCGGTTCTAGAATAAAAACAGTCGTTTTCGCAGCACAAACAGTACATGTTGTATGAAGCAAGAAGGCAGAAAGTTCCTGAGAGATAGTAGGTGACAAAAACTGTAAAAAAAAAGTAAAGAAATTAGCTGAAATTCAGCAACAGGTAATCTCAGGCGCGCCCGGAAATTCCGCAGAATAGATCACTCCGGAAACGGCTGATCGTAACGAGTAAGCTTACACTTTCGGCATAGCTGACAGAAGGTTTTTGGGTCATGAGCTGAGACTGCTTCTGGCACCATGTTATGTTTGGTCATTGCAAGAGAATTAGAAGACCAACACACGGTTTAGTAGATGCACGGTAGCCCTGTAGTAGTCTGACATACAGGTACAGAGAGAGCGGAGATCGCCCGTAGCAGAGTAAACATCAATCGCAACACCACCATAACCTGCAAAAACCTTGCCGCTTGCCAGAAATGTACATAAACTGTTATTACTTAAAAATATATATTTCTTTGACATGTCGCCTAGAGTAATTCTCATCTTAGAACTAAGTTGTTGCGCCTCAATCTTCTTCATATATTACAACTTCACGCGGACACTTTTTCATAAACTATGTCTGGAAATATTCTTATTGATGTTCTTGTGTTTTTAATGAAATGTGTGTGTTTATGTTTGATATGTCTCCAGTCAAAACGTCGTTACCAAAAGTGTCAGTTTCTTCCACCCACAAAACTGACCACAATCACGTAAGGGAAAGTTCTGGATGGAGTGTCAAACCACACTCACACAACGCGAGTAGACATGGTACGTCGCCCACTGCACAGGCATGAGTTTGGTATATTTTACACGTATTGTATTTCAGTAAAAGTTTAACCGTTTCAAGGTGACCCATTTTGCTTGATTCTGATTGATTTAGTCACCTTATAGGACCACCCATGAGTCTTTCTGCTCATCGGCATAATATTTCCACAACTTTCAACTTTATTGGTTTAAACTCCGGTCGCCAATATGACATAGGAAGACAGTTACACAGCACAAACTTTATTGGTTTACACTCCGGTCGCCAATATGACATAGGGAGACAGTTATACAGCACAAACTTTATTGGTTTACACTCCGGTCGCCAATATGACATAGGAAGAGAGTTATACAGCACAAACTCTACATATAGCAAATTCCAATAACTTGTTATGTAAAAGTATTTATACACAATCATTTGTATTGGGAAGCTAACATTACAAATATACATACAAGAGAATCAAAATTATATCGTTGAAACGTCAAAGGAATGATGAAATCGTGGATAATGTAGGGGTATGTTGCACATGAAATAAAGTATTACCTTTGGGAGTTTATGTATTTCTTAACGTATTTATAATTTTCACCAAGAAAATTTTTAACAAAACGAATAGTTAAAATTCCCATCGTGCATTGACTTGGGGGGTACTTTTTCTCTAGAATACTGAAAGTGGGATCTCCACTTCCCATTTCATTAGTTACAAAGAGTACACTTATGCTCCGTGATCTGTAACCTGTGCCATCTGATGGAGGGGGGGAGTTTCTTAAGTAAAGTAATTCGAAATCTTTCGGTAAGCTAATGTCTGTTTTGAACAAGTGGTAATAGTTACCTTTTGATGATGTAGATGAAATATTAGTCCGTTTCTGTCGTTATTGATCAGTTATCAGCTGATATGTGTATGTTGAGAACGAACGAATATCACCAGTGTTCTGTAACAACTACGTCAGCTGAACCAACATGTGCCTACTTTTTCATTGATGATTTATGTAAAACGAAGCTTCATGAAGTATGGTCATCGCCAAGAGGATAGGGCCAAATGGAGGGGGAGTAGGTGCACATCCAAAGAGACCGATCCCACCTTTTACGGATAAGAACCCTGGGGGTGGAGATTTGACCATGATTATTTTTTTTTATTTTCCATTGTCATTCTTCCTTTTCTTATCTTTCCTCGTACTTGAGATGACCACCAACTTCGAAATGTAAATACTTTACATTTGACAAAAAAAAAATAGAACTCGTTGGGAACGGGATGCAGCTCTGTTTTGTTAGCCTTAATCCACCTCTGATAAGGAGGATTAACCCACTATTAAGGGTGATTATGCGCCGTGAATAGACCGAGTAGGGGTAACTACATGTACGTGTTTATCTTACCTACAGCTAACACTCGCCTAGAAACTGTGCACTTTTGATGTAAAGAAAAAAAAACATGTTTTTATTCATACGAAACCTAGATAAATTACCAGCTGTCAATGGACCGATGGAAAACACATTGTATCCAGACAGACAACATGTGCATATAAGTTGTGTTCCGTTAACTGCATGTGTAGACGTATAACCAAACAGACGATATGGTCATATATATGCATGTTAACAAAAACAACAGAATTAATCACCTCACCGGGCTGCCATGAGGTGAGAAGTTTACAAGCATAATCCAGCTGCTTTTTGCACAGAACTCTGAAGATATAACAGCAATTTCACTGAATATGAAGACTGATGTGAACGCTGCATTCCTCGTGTTGTGTACGAGAAAAGCGCTAATCTTTCTGAACTCACCTCAATTACGGTTAATAATGAAAGAAGTACATACATAGACATCTAGCCAAACCCCACAAAGCAAGCTAAAACGCGCGCAAGTCAGACAGTCACGTGACTGTAATAGTCAAATCAATTATTTTGTTAAAATTTGGATTGCTAAATTAGCTTTGCTTCAGAAAACAATATATACTACCTTTCCAAATTGAGAAAGACATTTTTGTCAGACTTTTAATATAGGACTCCAATTTTACCAACACAAATGAGAGTGGATGAGATAATTTCGAAGAGCAATCAAATAAAAACATAACATCACACAGTATATGGCAACAGCTTCTAATTTATTAGACCACACCGTTTTGATGTACAAAACATAATATTTATTAATGATAATTAAATGTCATTGTTCTCCGAGCACCTAAATACTGGAGGCTGCAGGTCAGGTTTTGTGTTCAGCACACCAACTGTACATTTGTGAGGAAGATAATGTTCTGTAGGATTGTAGGGATTTTTTGTTTGCCTAAAATATAGACAGGTCTGGAGAATTTCTGTAAAAAATTTCGATCTCAGCCGGCCCTTCTACCTGGATAGAATCCTTATAGGATCCTATAGGATAGAATCCTTATAGGATCCTATAGGATAGAATCCTTATAGGTGTTCATATATTCATTTTCAACGTCTCAGTTTTCCAAATCAATAAATAAAGAAATACATAAATAAATAAATAAATTTAAAAAGTCGCCGTGGATGGTTGAGCAGTGTCCTTTGGAAATGAATGAAATGGCTTTATTACCTGTCGGGGGGGGGGGCCTCCGTGGCTCAGTCGGGTAGCCGGCTGGCACAGCGAAATGACCCAGAAGCCTCCCACCAATGCGGTCGCTGTGAGTCCAGCTCATGCTGGCTTCCTCTCCGGCCGTACGTGCTAAGGTCTGCCAGTAACCTGCGGATGATCGTGGGTTTTCCCGGTTTCCTCCCAATGCTGGCCGCCGTCGTGTAAGTGAAATATTCTTGAGTAGGGCGTAAATACCAATCAAATGAATAAATTTATTCACTTTACACTTGTGACCACACTTGTGGCCTGAATGTATTCACACTTGACAATGTGACGTCATGGAGGAGTACTGAAGCAATTATACTGCTGGTATTTGTTGGTTTTGCCAGTCGATATGTCGAGACCAGCTGTCGACACAAAAAATATTCTCTGTCAAAGCAGTAGCTGTATTATACAAACAGTCATTTACTTAGCATGCATCCTTCATCAATAAAAGTGTGTGTTTTCTGTTCAGTGAATCAAACTCTCTCCACAATACTGTCATTCACTTACACCAGGAACGGTGCTGTTCATACTGCTGTAATATGCTGCTAGGTTTGCACACGTGTCCAACACATCAACCATCGACAACCACTTGGCGTTTTAAGGTTTATTTGCAAATTTGAACAGTTGTCAGTAAATACTAACGACAAATATTTGCTATTTGCTAAGTGCTATTTACCCCCCCCCCCCAAACAAGGAACAGTTAGTGAGAAACCCATGGTCATCTGCAGTTTACTGGCAGACCTTCCTGAGTGCCCAGAGGAACCATGCAGCCTTAGATGGACATACTTTCACAATTACGGAATTCATGATTGTTCATTTAGTGTTCAAATTACAAAGAAATCACTATTTCTATAGTAGCTAGAAACAGAATCCTAGCTCCCCTCATTTTTTTTTTTCATTTGATTCGTATTTTAAGCCTTACTCAAGAATATTTCACTCATACAAAGGCGGCCAGAATTATGGTGGGGAGAAACCGGGCAGAGTCCAGAGGAAAAACAAGAGAATCCACAGGTTGCTGGCAGACCTTCCCACGTAGGACTCCCCTGATAATAGCCTACTTTCAGAGATTTTATATTCTGCGCTAAATATACAATACTTATGTGTGGATCAGGCTGATTTTCGAACTTGACCTGAGGGCCTAAAAAAATCAGCCATGTAAACGGATATTATCGAAATAAGACATAATTAAGCTGTAATTGCATTTTTTTATCACACCCGGACAATATTTGGATCCGATAGAGTATGAGAAGCAACGACCATTGCCTTTATTTATTTTATTTATGTTTTACGCCGTACTCAAGAATATTTCACTTATACGACAGCGACTTGCATCATAGTGGGAGGAACCAGGCAGATCCAGGGGGAACCCGACAGGTTGCTGATCAATAAGCAAACTTGAGCACAAATTGGGCTCAATTTCGAGGCAGGACACGCAAGCCAGCAACTGGTCATGAATTTTCATCATGATAATATGCTTTTTCGTCTGTTATTTTAGTATGATTTTTATGCCACTTAGTTATAAATGTTGTTCAGATCCTTGCTCAGGTAAACTAAAACCGCACATATAGGCCTAATTTTATCCAAATAAGGGCCAATAGTTGGAGCGGCTATACATGTACGTGTCACATGGACTTACAGAACGTCATTAAATATGCAAAACTTATCATCGGGTCTGCCTTGTTTTAAAATGTAATCTGAGGTTACACAAAATAAAACTGCACACAAAATTTTGTAATCACCTGCATTACAATCAATGTCCTGATAACTGTGACGATCGAGATTACCGTCCGTGTCCAGATTACTGTCGTTGCCAAGATTACTGCCAGCGTCTACAGTATTTATTGATTTATTGATTTATTTATCTGATTGGTGTTTTACGCCGTATTCAAGAATATTTCACTCACACGATGGCGGCCAGCATTATGGTCGGAGGAAACCGCGGCAGAGCCCGGGGTTAACTCACGACAAACCGCAGGTTGCTGACAGATTACTCCCAGTGCATATATTACTGACGGAGTCAAGATTACTGTCAGTGTCTACATTCGTGTCAATGTCTACATTACCGTTAATGTCTATGTGATGGCAAGGTTCTTGTACACCGCAAAACCACAAATGTAAGTGTTTGCTTTAATGGTCTATTCTTTAAGTGTGAACAAGTGATGGACAGAGCAAAAAGGCAGAGACTGGCTGCGAATATATACATATGTATATATATATATATATATATATATATATATATATATATATATATATATATATATAAACACATCCGTTAAAACAGAAAACATTACTTATCGCTCGTTATTATTTTCTGTTCTGTGCAGCAGACATATCTATACCAGATTTCAGTCACAGTTTGCAAACGTGAACTGTAAAGTCACACGGGAACATGTATTACACAAACATTAACTGTAATGATTACCTGCAATTGTTATCAGCGATCAAATCATTTTACATGAACTGTAACATTTTCTGTCACTGATATTACATAGAGCAAGCTCTAGCACCTACCGACAACATCAATCTGTTTCACATACACGCACATGCCTACGTGCACGTGAATACAGATGCTCCAATACAGCAAACCCCTGGTGAATAACACTAACACAAAAAAACTATCAGAAAAAGTAAATATAAGGGGCATAACTCCTCAGTCACCCACACTCCTAGAATCGGGTGATAAGTATGAAACTTCCATTAATACGCACCATACAACTTGTCCTCACCATGTTGTATGCATATAATCAACTAAAAGGACAATGGAAAACACCTGCTTGAATGACCAAAATGGTTAATTACTAGAAAAAACAGACCCTTGTCTAGAGCAACAATTTCAGACTTGTCATGTGAAGGGCATCTCAGGCCGACATCTACAAAACTTTGCGAACAATTTTCAAATTGACACGAACCTCTCAAGTTTACCAACTATTTGTTATGAAAAGACAATAATGACATACCGCATGGCAACAAGGACAAGCAAAGAAATACTGATCTTGTGTCTCGCGGGACCTCATGTGACAGCAATGGCAAAACAACATCAACTTCCCCAAAAAGGTTAACCAAACGTGAGAAAGCTCTCAAAAGGGTCTCTCTGCCGTTGAATATGTGACACAGTAGGTACTACACAGTGCATTATAGTTCCAAGGCTACAACCAAATTATCCATCACATCTAGATTACTGTCAGCGTCTACATTACCGTGTCACGATTACTGTCAGTGTCCAGGTTACTCTCTGTATCCACATTAGGCCTACAGTTAGTGACAAGATTACAGTTAGTGTCTAAATTACTTTCAGAGTTCATATTACCTCCAACCACGAGATCATTTTCCCGGTTTCCAAATAATCTCTAGAGTTCACATTACTCTCACTGTCCACCTTACGGTCGGTGACGCGATTATTGCCACTGTATATTGTCAGTGTCCACAGTTTAAATTCTCCAGTATTTGTTCTGCGACAACACCAACATTCGAATGAGCGTTTTTCATTCATATGATGACACAGCTAAACAAGGCTGTTATCTCTGTCGTGTTAGTGCATGAGAACTGCCATGATTTCTTCTCACTGTTGATGGGCAAACGCTGTAAAGGTTGAAAAGGATGTCCTCAGCTGTGCACACTTCTTTCCGTCAACGTTCTGCTGTTACGATTGATTGTCTTCAAATTAGCACAATCAGCCACAACACTGTTCAGTTTCCTGAGGTAGGATACTCTGTGTTGTTCAATGTATGAATGCAAGATATAGAGATTGCTGTTATACGCCGTGCTCGAGAACTTTCTTCTCACAAAACGACGGTCAGGTTTAAAGGAGAAGGAAACCGGTATACTCGGAGTAAGCCACTGACAGCGGCTGGGCGGTTTCAATTAAAGCTGTTTGCCAATAACCTGGTGTAGGTCGGTGGGGTGCCCATCATAACGCTAGTGATTCCATGTTATGGGTGCACGGGGAGAACAAGTCAATCGACTTCGGTTTGATATTTCACAGAACCGATCTTGGAAATTTGATCTGTCGTGTTTATAAATATAAATACGGTCGTGAAATGTAATATTAAAGTAAAGTTGAAAGCGATGCCCAAAAAGGCGAAAGACATGCAAGGCCATATCATCAATATGTAGCTCCGCAGTGTAGAGTGTAAATGTGGCTGTAACATGAGATGCGAAGTTTTCAACATTCAGTGCAGGTATTCATTAAAGTCGTCTTATATGAAGGGGCATAAGAATACCTTCATTTAGGGTACCACAAGCTCTACAAGCTTTTGAATTATTATGACGCCATCCGAGGATATGCCTTCTTGGCGTCGAAATCAAATTTATCGACTTCCAACATATCAATGTGGCCAGTTTCGGGACTAGGATTATGCTACCCCACGCAATAAGCGGCAGGTTATTTATTTATTTGCTAGGTGTTTTACGCCGTACTCAAGAATATTTAACTTATACGACGACTGCCAGCATTATGGCGGGAGGAAACCGGGCAGAGCCCGGGGGAAACGCACGACCATCCGCAGGATGCTGGCAGACCTTCCCACGTACGGCCCGAGGGGAAGCCAGCGTGAGCTGGATTTGAACTCACAACGACCGCATTGGTGGGAGACTTCTGGGTCATTTCGCTGCGATAGCGCGCTAACCAACTGAGCCACCAGCGGCCTGTATACCGACTATATACCAGTGATACCGAACAAGTGATCTTGCACTACACTGCTCCGATAAACAGACGGTATTCAGGTTGAGATATAATTAAACCCAGTCATACCCTTTTCCTTTATTATCGGATAGACAAGAATTTGATATACATAAATTTTCAGAGAATTCGACCTTTGGGGACATGAGAGATTTTCTATGTTTTGAATGACTGTGACGTCACTGTACTCTAATATGATCCAAAAAGTCCACCATGGCACCTCAATCTTTATTTCCGTTTTAATCATTGTAAAAAGAAAAATGCCAAAAAATAATAAACACAGTATTTGGAATAAGCCTTTCATATGATGCGTACTTTCTATATATGTGGTTTCTTCTTTTAATAAGGCCTTCAAGAGGATTCACTATCCCTTCGGGAACGCCTATTTTAACCGGCTGTAACGTGAAGAGCAGCTTTTGTCAGATGGAGATGATCCAAGAATGTTGCATGTTCGCAACATTTGAAACTCAACTCGGCCGCTATCCATATCTCCCAGAATATCTCCCAGTCCCATAATATTTCCAGCAGTACATGGACCAGGCCCTTGAAACCTTTCCAGAGATAATCGTCACAGCAAACGAAGTCCTGCTCCACGGTGAAGAGGAAGACTACAGCGCTGACTTGGCTAATCATGACAGCTTCACAGCTTCTGGATCGTTGTCAGCAGCAGAACATAAGTGAATAAAGACAAACATAACCTTTAAGTGGACATACTTCCCTTCGTTGGACGTCTCCTCACGAAATCTGGCGTCCAGGTTAACCCTAAAACGGTCGAAGCAAATCTTATTCTTGATGTAGCTGGAGTACAGAGAATTCTGGGTGTTGAAAATTACCTGTCTAAATGTTTTCATTGATCTCTGCCAGCCGTTCAGACAGCTTACCAAGCGAGAAATCGCCTGGAACTGAACAGCAGACCACGTCAAAGCTCTGGACAGCATCAAGTCGGCAGAAAAATAAGTTTCAATTCTGCGTAAGTACAACAGCTAGCTTCGCATCACTCTCCAGTATGACGCTTTGGAGAAAGGCCTAGGAGCTGCCTTACTGCAACAAGCACAAACAATAGCCTACGCTAGCCGAGCTCTTCCAACCACTGAATGGAACTATGCCCAGATTGAAGAGGGAGCTGTTATCAATCGTCTTTGGTGTTACCAAGTTTCACTAGTTCACATAAGGCCGAAAAGTGATACAGAATACAGAACAATGGGTTACTGGCCACTACAAAATGTCTCCAGCGCCTGCACAAATCTAACGCTATCACCTGGACAAGATAAGCGCTCACATGTTTCGGGCTGATTCTTTATCCAGGGCGTACCTCACTACAACTGGATGTTCAAACAGCCATGGCCACGAAGCGCTAGCCGAAAACCTGTCCTCAAACAAGAACGACATCCGTCACATCAACATGGCAGAGCACCTGCCAATCTCTAAGGACCTTATCTAGAAGATCAGAAAGGCACTGCTCAAGAGGATATACAGCCACAATGCCTCGTCGTGGTTGGCCTGAAATACCTGAAGAAGCCAGGCCATACTCAAACATGTGAGATTAACTGACGGTATAAGGGAAGAGGGAGAGGTGTTATCTTCAAAGAACAAAAATGTGTTATTCCTCGTTCTCTGCGCTCTGATATCTTGAAGAGTATGCACAGTTCCCATATCGGAACACAGGCTTGTTGCCACAGAGCATGCGAGTGTGTGGTCCGACCATCAATGACTTCACAAATTGTCGAGGACATTTCCAAAGATGATGTGTGTCGAAACTTCCAGAACAGGAAACACTTACCTCCCATGACATTCCTGGCAGTCAGTGGGCAAAGATTGCTTCTTCTCACTCGATGAGGAAAACTATCTCATTACCGTGGATTATTACAGTGACATGCTTTAAGTGGATCGTATCTACGAGATGACCATTCTAAAGGCATCACCAGTAGACTCAAAGTTTACATATGATATGGAATCTCGGACATTCGCACATAATGACTAACCGTTTGAATGCAACGAGTTCATTACCTCCACAGACAAGCATGAAATCAAACACGTAACACCCTCACCGGATACGCACAGTCTGACAGGAAGACTGAATCTGCGGTCAAGACAGCAAAACGTCCCCTAAAGCATCCAAAAGTGATCCACACCTCGCTCTATTTGAGCTTCAAAAATACGCCGACAACAGTTATTTCTAATCAGGTTCCCATTATTTTTTAGCTTACAATGGAGCCCCGTGCGAGAAGGGACAGATGTAGACCTCCAAGTATTTCATCCTTTGAACTCAGTGACAAAGCGCAGACATTTAATCAATGATCCCGATAAGAGATCCGCTTTACTGACCTTTGGTACCTGACACACGGTGATTGTAATCGTCTTTATATTTGTGATTGTTATTATATGTAAATACCAACACACTCCGCCTTGTTCCTAACACACGGTGATTGTCATCGCCTTTATATTTGTGGTCGTTCTTACCTGTAAGGACCAACACACTTTGCCAGGTAACTGAGAAGCGGTGAAGCCTATTGTCATCGCCTTTGTATATACGTATATACTATCCATACATATGAGTTGACACCACACATTAGAGGTCCAAGTAGGGGTTGAATTACCTTGATATATCATTTTGACGGTACGTATTTTGATTCACTTCGTGTAGTAAATAGTTCATTTTCAAACAATAAAAGACGGATGTGTAAATACAGAATCTCTAGAACTAAAAGAACAGATTTTAGTCATCATGAAAACATTGTAAAAATACTCTCCGTGTGCCTACAAAAGATTACATATACATGTATCGAGCTGTTGAGGATAGTATATGTATTTAAGAGTACAGCGTAAAATACATTCAATTAAAGAAACAAATAAATATATGCTCAATCATCGACTCCCCATTACTCTTATATTTTTTTGTTTTAGGTGCTAATAACCCTAAATAATGGCAGACGTACGACTAATTTTGGAAGGAAGACAATTTGTAATAAGTAATAATAATAATTATTATTTATTTATTTATTTATTCTTATTACTATGAGTAATGGACAGTCAAAGGGTGAGTACATTTTTTGGGACACCCTGTATATGCACGTATTCCGAAATGTAAATGAACCTGCTCTAAGCATAGTTTCAAACGACATGTACACATGTATGAACACATTTACGATTAAAAAAAAGACAAATTCGTCTGATGAACCTGACTTGGTACTTTCACAAGACTCGCGCTACTATTGTAACTAAATACAACGTAAAATATTCCGGGAGTGGAAAAAAAAATCACGCACAAATGTAGGCCTTATCCACCATGTAAATGACAGGGAGTGAATTGGGTAAACGTAACTACTGTGGCCTGAGTACAAACGCTATATACGTGCACTTGTTTCTGGATAATACCTGTAGCTTTTACACAAACACGCGCGAGACACATCACGAACTCAATAAATAAACATGTAACATGTAATGAATGAATGATTATGGCTTAGCGCCACGTCGGTAGTACTGTATATATCTCAGCCATATTGTGGTGAGAGTAACATATAAAAATTCATTCTCAGGTGAAAAATATCTAGACATTAAATTAACCTTAAATCATTATTATTATTATTATTATTATTATTATTATTATTATTATTATTATTATTATTATTTTAGTACCGAGTTCAAAATTATTTCAACACACACTGTTGTTATTTTCTAATTACAGGTATTAATTTTAACATACAGAGGAAATAATAGAATGTTTATTCTGCCCATTTGAAGCAGAGATTAGAGAGATTAGGGTAAGCATTTATATCCAATCTGATGACAAGTTTGTTTGTTCATTGTTCATTTAATGGTTTATTTGTTTATTTCATCTGTTTCCCAACATGTATGCAGTATTGGCCATCAGGGTTTTAGGTGCACGGTGAAATGATTGCCCTTGAGTGTATAAGTTATACTTTCTGTGGACGTACAGAAATTAATTTCAAGCATGGAGGAAAATAACTGAGTGGACCAACTGATATGATGAAAAGTATTTTGGTTGAATGCAGAAAGTATTTTCGGTGGAAATTCTTTTCGGTAATTGAGGACAGGAATTATCTTCGAGTGGACCTGGTTGAAATTTCCTTGTGGCAGATTGCAACATTTTCAGGGCGAAAACAAAATATTTTCAGGGCAGTAAGAAATCTGGCAAGAAAAAATCTTTCATAAGTGAAAAAAAAAACAGATATAATTTGATACATACAGTGGTGTTTAAGGACCATTGAATTCTTTTGAGATTTACATTATATTTTTTAATTCTCCACGAGGTAAGAATTAATTTCCATCCAAACTGATATTATTTCCCAGCCATGTATGTAAGAATTAATTCCATCAAAAATGAAATTAATTTCTTCCCGGGTGAGAATCGATTTCCATCCAAACTGACAATTAACTTTGCCGTGAAAAATCTGTAAAGCGCTCTCGGTAACGGATCTGGAAACTAATGACGTCATTCGATGTTTGTGATACCCCTTACTTGCTTATTTACTTGGTGAAGTCAATCGTTTCTAGTGGCTTCATCCATGACGTCAGTACCTCGCGTGCTTTGTGTCTGCTTTTCACAATGAACGTCTGATGAAGAGGTATTCAAGAGCACACACGAATTAGTGACGTCATACACGAAGCCACTGGAAAAGAACGGCCCCCATTGGTTAATTATCACCATGTGACTTCTGATACACAGTGCAAGGATGCAAAGTATGAACAGCTTATACACGGGTAGAAAATTTTCGAAAACAAGCATAAAAGGCCAGGAAACACGTTGACAGGTGTTTTCACTGTAAAATGACTGTCATTATGGCCGTGATGTCATCGTGTGAAATAATATCTGAGCCACACGCAGATCTCTGCCCGGTTTCCTCCCACCATAATGCTGGCCGCCGTCATATAAGAGAAATATTCTTGATTACGGCGTACAACACCAATCAAATAAATAAATAAATAAATATTACCCGCACGTGGAGTTTATTCTTAATAATTAGCCTGTTTTCTCTCCCCCGCAGAAGGCAGAAACAAACACGGGAGAAAAAAAAAGTTCACGTAGGAGGGTTCTAAAAACAGCTGTAAATGGCGCTAAGAAGTCATCGGCCAACATTAGAATGAAGAAATAATTAATTACAGGAAGTCTTTTAAAACTGCCGAAGTCTCTGAGAAGTCATGAAAGAATTAGTCATCAAAGTTAATGGAGATCTGAAATTTATCTGCAGTGTACAATGTGGGACGGATGCATCCCGGATAATGCGGGCAGTTGTACATGTGCGAGTGGAATAGTTCACATTATGCACGGAAACTTGTGAAGCAAATAGATCATTCTGCAGTGCAGAAGTGGATGAGACAGCGTCATTAATTTCTGTGGATGTGTCATCGTAAGCGATGGTAAAATATCGAAGGGAAGGTGCCATAATGTATAGGACTAGGGTGCACATCCCCATAATTTTGTTATACCCGCAGTACACAAATTGTGTACCTGTGGTATTATGCACATGTCATTATACATGGATTTGTAATGATTTTCGGAGAAGCGGACCGAGGGAGGATTTAGCAAAGAAACGTTCATAAGAGTTGACCATGCAGACATTCTTTTCGCTCTATACTATATATAGTTACCCGAGGGAGTAAGTCAGACAACCGTGATTCCTTCCGTCCTTTAGTATAGTTACTCACAGGAGTCGATCGGACAGCCCTGTTTCCTTCCGCTCTATAGAATAGTTACCCCCCAGGAGTAAATCTGACAACCGTTTCAAATATACCGTTCAAAACGAATCCTGGAATAGTCAGGAAGGTGGTTTGGAGACTTTAGTTTGCTTGTTTGCTAATGTGACAAGAGTGTCTCCATGCAAAATGCAGGTCTTAGTAACGCTGTATTTGACGACGGAATGAAGGGGTGTTTTGCGGGGGTTGGGGGCAGCTCTCCAAATATGGATCTCGTTTAACTCCAAGAGTGTGGATCTATACCAGAACCTTTCACAAACCCAGTGTGACTTTTTAAAGTGACTTACAAAGGTTATTCTTGGACCTTCTAGTTTTTAAGAAAAAAACTATGACCATTTAGCCCTAAGATAGGTATTTGCAGTCAGATTTGCCTTTTCATGCCATGCACAGACACACACTACAAGAGTAAGTTTCACAAAAAGTTTATTCAGAACTACAGGTGTAGTACATGTTTTGCGATGTCGCTGGCAACATACATTAATTTATCAATATGGTCACACAGCCCACCACACAATCAAACATTTAAATGCATTCAAAATTCAGTGGATACAATAACTAAAAGATCAATAAAGGTACTTTCGGCTGCAGTTCTCATTTATGCAGTTTTTTCCTCCGCAATTCTACCATCTGAGACATAAACTGATGTCCATGCCTTGTGCTGAATTTTAAAAATACCCGGATGTCAAAATCATTCATTCACTCGGGACTTGCTGAGGTAAGGAATTGTAATTTATTCTGTAGTTCTTATGTCTTAATTGCTATGGAATTGTTCTTACTGCATTATCCCAGGACAGCAAATGCACATGCATACAATAAATAGCCTGACTATTTCACACAGATATAGCGAATGTATATTCATTCAATTGATTCTAGCAGATGCTATTCATGTACATAAACAGTATGTTGACTTACCGTACGGTACAGAGACAGCATGTGTATGCTAATCCTTGCCTTTGATGAAGTACTCTTAAATGTATAGTAAGTGTAGCTAACCGTCAGAGCTGTCAAATGGGTGATAGTAAAGTATAGTTAACAATAAACGCTTGTACTTACCCTCGGTAGATAAGGCCTAGCTCCTCTTCACTGAGCCTATCTATTTCCGACATGTCCGGGATGTCATCATATCTTGTAGGGCACAGATCTCTGACGTCTTCCTGCGTCTATAAACAGCAACCAAAAAGCCTCACATAAACAAAAATGCTCACTAAATGCTCTTTATGTAACGGGCGGCCAGTACATTCGATGAAGAAGGATGTGTAGACGCCTCTGGAGTAGCTATAATAAAATATCGTGATATAATTATGGTTAGCAATTTTAACCTCAATGTAACATTATTACATTATGGCTGACAAACTGTTAGCACTAGTATAATCATTAGACCATGGCTAGTAGATACCCATTTTCTGTTCATTACAAAAACGGCCATAAATTTGTCTAAATTAAATGTAGGGGTTCAGAACTCGAATTTGATCTGTAACTGGTTATGGTGAGACCGTGTACTAGGTTTCATTTCAGTACGATGAAGCGTTTCTTAAAAATGTCAGATGGGACCGCTGCACAGGAACACTCATCACATGATGTGGTTTGATTTGATCTCTGTTACGACAACAGATCAATGTAACGTAAAAACAACACGAACAAAACTTCAAATATTGAAGTCAGCATGATATTCTATATTTTGGCTTGCATTGTTTTATTTATTTATTTATTTGGTTGGTGTTTTACGCCGTACTCAAGAATATTTCACTTATATGACGACGACCAGCATTATGGTGGGAGGAAACCGGGCAGAGCCCGGGAAAACTCACAACGACCGCATTGGTGAAAGGCTTCTAGGTCATTGCACTAGCGCGGTAACCGACTAAGCCATGAAAACCGACTATAAAGCTGTCGCGCGGAATCCAAACCTGTATGAGCATAATAAGTAACAAATGAATTTGAGTACCGTAAGCCATACCACCACATGCAGCGTGGACTTTCCCTTACAACATATCAAAAATTAGCCCATCATGACCACCATTATTTTAGTTGTTGCTGGTGGAAGTGACGTCATAGTTTTCGTCACCGCTGTGGGAATATTATCCAACCAGTGTTCCAATAATATTCTTCAATCCTGACGCAAATCTTGGACCAACTGCGCGAATTGCGTATGAGTAACATGTAATTTGACAAGTAAAATGATGATAGGCTCAGTGCGTTGAACCGTCCGATAAAATACAGCATTCAGTGAAACACAAGACCGTATAGCCTTAGCTGGGTTAGCCATAAAGTCGACCAGACGTGTTAGAGGTAGATATCATTTGCCTTATAGTGTAGCTTTATACACAACAATTTATTGCACATACACCACATCATGGACGGAATTACAATTTAAAAGGACACAACACTTGGCCAAATGTATATATGTTTCGATAAAAAATCCCATTTAAAGTTCAAAAACGTTGTTTTATTTTTGTTCTTTATTTAAATTTAATTTTTTTTTTATGATTAATACTATATGAGCTGCAACATATATACATCATCGATAAGCATATAACATTCATACATCATATAACATTCATACATCACATAACATTCATACATCATATACCTCAAGACATACATATTTACAATGGCATGACATGAATATGTATACATACACAAATGCCTACATACAGCGTATACATTAGATACAAAGACACTGGCATAGGAGTGTAGTTTGTTTCAATTTTCTCCATAATGGTATTTCGAATATTTAAATTTACTTCAAACGGCCAACCATTTTCCATCAAATAGGTTAACACTGTCGCTCATAGTTGCTAACATTCTTCCATAATATGCTGATTCTTCATTAACTGGCATTTCCAAGTTTACTATTAGAAACGCATTTCTCCGCAAAAAGTATAATAAAATTTATTCAATATTCGTGTCGGCCCCATCCTGCTATTATTTTGGAATTTATTGAATTTATAGTTAGTGGCCGTCGTATTAAGTAACCAACTTTGCAACTCTGACGAGAGCGATTTTACCACTGCGCAGAAAATAAATAGGTGATGCTCTATGGTTTCTCTTCGTGTCCTGCAAAAGATACAAGAATCTGAATCTTTCTTTCCTATTTGTACAAGGAACGAGTTTGTACAGGTGATGCGACAGAGAAGCTTACAGTGACAAAGTCTGCTCTTGTTGTACAAAAAAGAAGGTTCATAAAAATATAAGCGATATTTCCTATATCCTCTGGATGAGGGATTTCGTAATATTGCTTCGTAAAAAAATGTTTTTTTTGTTTTCCTTTATTAAGTATTCTTTTTTCAGCGCTGAAAGATGCACGGTATAATTCCGAACTATTATCTGGATGTTGAATTTTATTTTTCCAATCGTATGGGATTGATCTGATTACTCGCTTCAGATCTAAACATGTACATGCTATGTTATAATTTGTTTTAAGTTCGTTGAAAGTGAAAAGTGTTGATATTCCACAATCTACCATATTTCTTAAATATTTCACTCCTTTTACATACCAATTTCAAATAAATATAGACTTTTTCGGGTGTATATTGTACAATATCGGTTCATTTAAAATACCTGACAATGTTGTTGGTGTGATCTTATCTCTCAGAATTCTCCAGGCTTCAAATACACCCTTCCAATAGGGGTTTTGAAATTCTTGTATAATTTTCTTAAGGTAATCAGGACCTGTTTGCCAGATGTTTGGTGTTTCTGGTAACTACTGATTAATAATGTTCATACACATCCTCTTGTTAGAGAACAAACGTTTTACCCAAGATAGTTTAAGACTATTAAGAAAATTACCGACACTAACTATGCGAAGCTCTCCTTCACTGTAATCTAAGTTCAATATACTTCATTTTATTCTGTCGGTTTTGCCATTCCATACAAGCTCGTAGAGACTGGCATTTAAGTCCTTGATATAATTTATCGATGGTGAAGGCAGACTAAAAAACAGGTGTGTTAATTTAGAGAGAGCCATGGATTTAATGACTGTAATTTTCCCAAGCATTGTTAACTTTTTTTAGTCTCCATTTATTGAGTTCTGTTTTAAGTTCTTCAAATTTTGCTTGATAATTTATTTTTAAAATGTCGTTCAACGTAAATGTGGAAAACTGTATTCCTAATAAATTGAAATCTATTACCCAATCTAGCTTCACGTCCTGGCATAATTTTGGCCTCGATGTTGTCTTGGAACCTATCCATTCAGCTTTAGTCGACGTTAATTTTTGAGCTCTGAAATTTTATAGAACCGGTCTAATACGGAAAGAGATCCGTATTTGCAAGAGATCTTCTTAACGTCTACAGTTAGCTGTGTGTCATCGGCATGTGGTCCTATTTTATATTCTGTGGCCCCAATACGTATGCCTACAACATCTTTATCTTCTCTTATTATGTGTCCAGGAATTTCAGCACAAAGTAAAAATATATATGACCATATAGGATCCCCTTGTCGACATCCCCTGTGGTTTGGGAAAAAGGACGATAAATGTCCGTTTTTAATTATGCATGTCTATATATTTATATAGAAGAGTTTGATATATTTCTTTCTCATTGCTTCACCAAAGTTGAAATAGCTCAAAACTCCATGGATAAAATCCCATGCCACTGAATCAAAAGCTTTTTCAAAGTCAATTAGCAAAAGTAATCCAGGGATGTCTTTTTCTTTTGTTTCAGGCATAATCGTAAATTAACATTATCAAAAACGACACTTCATATTTTTGTGACGGAAGATAACCGAAAAATCGCAGTTCAAACTAAACGAAAAAGCCCACGTCGGGGAAATCTAATCGACCACGCTGCTCTCAGTTTTAATCAATCAAGGACGACATATTTTTACCCCTCCAAAAGCCGAAGAAGGCATCTGTTTCCGTTGTGACGTAACCCGTTCCTAGTTCACACATTTGCCACATAGAAGTAGTGTTAAATCAGCTGTTTTCCTTCTGATCACGAGACTATTAATGTCATTTTCAACGAGAAAATGGGAGAGGAATACGTCTGGGATTATTCCGCAAGGCCTCAACCTGGACGTGTCGGTTGTAATAATAAGTGGGATTGTATTATATTTTTTTTTTTTTTTGTTGTCTGTTCTTTTAAATATCTTTGGTGAGATACTGGGAAATAGCTACAACACACCTGCCTCTGAGTTAAAGTAAAAGACCAGGGAGCATAACGCATAAGTGACAGAATCGTCCGAACGCTATATACACTGAATACTTATAACAAGATGCATAACTTCAATTTCTGCGACACAAGATGTAACTTTACATCAGTGGACACGAAACACGGAAAATATTCCAATTTCAACCAAACAACCACTCGAAAGCGGACACACACAGCATTATGTTGTTGTATGAATCGGCAAACAGACATGTAGACCACGCTGTGCCCATCAAGTTCGCTTTGCTACATCCAAAGAAACGTCGGTCATTTGAAAACGAAACAGACCTGAAACTCTTTCTGTTTTCCTCTGTCACATAATTTTTGAAACAGGCGGCCTTATTTAGTACCGATTTTAAAGGAGAGTGATGTGAAGTCACTTTTAATAGCTAACACGGCAAAATGGCGTAACCGAATGAGTCGTGACGATCATTTATACCCCGAAAAAGTGTGAAAGAAATTTTAAAATGTTTTTAAAACAGACATTAATTCAAATTTAGTGACTGGCATTATCTTCACTTCAGTTCAACATGTTTGTCTTGTTGTTTGGCAAGCATCGGTGGTTCATACTAGTTTTCTCCGGCCATAAACCTAACACGCTGTCATATAAGTCGTCACAAATTCTTGATAGGTTACGCTATAAGAATCGTGCCTATAATACAGTTTGTCACATTATAAAACATCGGGATTTTTGTTTGGCCGTACATTTGTATATGAAAATTACCTTATCTTATGTGACCATGACTTAATTGCAGTACCTGCAGTTTTAGCCGGATGTCACGCAATGTACGAACGGCATAAATACATAGATGAATAAATAAATAAATCAAACACAGTTCTGTTAACTTCAACCTGGGTGTTGGGGCCTGGACAATAACAGGTTTGTTTATGGCTACTAGGATCACAAGAATCACAGCGGTCACCGCCATGAGCAATACCTGACTTTTCATCGTGTTACTGTTGAACAGGCGAAGGATATTCAAAACACAATTAGGCACATAAGCTCTCCACGCTCCAGTTCTGTTTCCGAGCCACTTCTAGCAAACCGACATCTTTATAAGGCACACCTATATGGAATATAGGTATATATAGGAATATAGGAATATAGACGAGTCCCCATATAGGCACACCTATATGGGGACTCGTCATCGCTGATGCGTGTAACAGATTCTCTGGCGTTCTTCAAAGTTTTCACCGCGCTACCCGTGACAACATACCCTGATGACATAGCCATCTTATACCGGTTACATATATTGTTGCAGTCAAACGATATTTTTAATATACATTATAAAATTGATATATTTGATTGATGGTCCAGGATGGCTATGTAATTACCTCTCCTCTTTTTGTTCATTTATTTATTTATTTATGTATGTATTTACTTTTTATTTGATTGGTGTTTTACATCCGTACTCAATATCCGACGGCAGACAGCATTTATGGCGGGAGGTAACCGGGTAGTGCCCGGGGAAAACCTACGGCCATACTCAGGTGTCTGGTGAAAATTAACACGTACGGCCGGAGAGGAAGCCAAAATGAGCTGAACTTGAACTCACAGCAACCGCATCGGTGATAGGCACCTGGGTCATTACGCCGTTCTGGCCACGGAGGCCCCGTCTCTATCTTTTTATTGGGGTGATATTGTTGAGTAGCCTGCGTTGTAAAACCCCAATCAAATGATTAATTAAATAAAGAAATAAATTTATACAGGTTGGGGGAATCGTTGATTTGCTATACATATATAACCAGTTTTTATACCACCGGATCTTATCCGGAAATACACACCATAATTTGTGGTTAAGAAATGTGAAAATGAACACATGTATTCTGTCTGCAATAGAATTACAATCCAATAACATTCGCATGAAATTAAATCGATTCTATCCAGTCAGTTAATCTTCCCACTTCTATCTCGGGCAATGTGCACTCCCCATTTGTGCACGAGGATCTTGTCAGGTATATCACCTCTTACGCGCATATGGCCGCTGGTTATTGAAGGGGAGATAACTGATATTAGAGACTTCCCAAATCCAGATTTCAAGGTTAGCCATCAAGTGTGTGTTACTCCAGAGATAAAATAAATCTCCTTGATCCTCCCTAATGCTCCCGGTTTCAGCTGCAGAACGGGTTTTCGTCTTAGCCGGTGGAAGGCTTCACCTTTGCTTTCCTAGATTTAGGAAGTCATCAAGAAGAGATGTAACATTTTCTTGTTTAGTACTTTCATTTGGTCTTCCAGTACTATCTTTTGGTCTGCATGTAAATTAGTCTTATAGCTCATGACGCTTTGTCAACAATGCATTGAATTCTTTACTTTTCACAATATCCATCTCAGCCATCAAAATATGTTATAGTCGAAATCGAAGACAAATGTCCGTCAAACTGTTGAGACCCTTTTGATAGTAAGAGCCTATCAGGCACAGGTACATGACTATATTGGTGTATTACCATCAACATGTTACTGGTACATGGCCATATTGGTGTAGTGCCCATCAACGTGTTACAGGTACATGGCCATATTGGTGTTGTGTCCATCAACGTGTTACAGGTATATGGCCATATTGATGCTGTGTCCATTAAAGTGTCACGGGCACATGACTATATTGGTGTATTATCCATCAACGTGTTACAACGTGAAAATTATTATTATTTTTATTACGCTGATATATGATTTCCATCCAATCTGTGAATATTCGTAGAGCGCCGACCCCTCCCCCCTCCTTAATGAATCTGGAAACTAATGACGTCATTCTATATTTGGTGTGCTTGTAATCTTATTTGCCTCGTTACTTGGTATATTATGTTAATTATCCTCCTTGCCGTACAGGGGCTGCCCTCGGTGTTTTAAAGGATGAAGTGATGACAAATGTTTCCGGTAGTTCATTGTATGGCTTCCCTACTCAACAGGCTTTGATACACAGTATAGGGATGCAAAATATGAAGGTGTAAGGTATAAGGTTGCGTCCGCAGCTTATATTCAAAGGCTGATGACGTCATTTGAGGGGCCTGCATGAGACCGTTTCCAAGTAAGGCCGTCGCATGTCCAGTATTTGCTATGGCTTAGCAATCTTCTGCTGCGTTTTGAACTTGTAATTAATTTGAGTTAGTCAACAAACAATTTTGGCTTGCCCATTTCGCAGACAAAATTATCTCTCCGTCGACTAAATACATTCATATTGAAAGCCAATATACTATACATAGACACGTCAGAAAGTGGTTAGGAGGAAGGAAACTCGCTTTCAAGAGTACTATGTGTCTCATTTTTGAAAGTTTATTTTTTAATTAGAAAAACGTAAGAATATATCAGGTTCTTTCAACGCACAGACGTTATTTAAAGCTCACAAACCACAAAAACACATCCGCTGTTGTTGTTTCGACTCGACTGCTTGTTGAGAAAGTTATTGCCCTTTGTTCACAAACTGTGTCAACAACGAAAATGAAGAATAAATTAATTATGAAATCTTTATCTGTGATTAAAATAAAGCAATTTAACCTTTATGATATCACCACTCATTCAACCAACAAACTTTACGCAGAGCAGTCATATCGCCGTCTATAGTAAGTAGGCTAAGCATTTGACAGTTTCACTTTTGTGAAACGTTTTAGTCAATATTTGTGTAGTCTGTTAACTGTATTCCGCCAAATAATCGTTACATGGCCAACTTAAACAGCTACTGAAGTTTTATGATACAAGACCTTTGACTGCTGCTGGTTTCCCTGACTTGCGCAATGAAAAAAAACAAATCAACTCCCCCAGGGTTGAAAATTACAATTTAAATTCGGTAGAAATCACATAATTAACTCCGACAAGAATACAGAAACCAGTTTTAATGGAGATTCCAATTACAAAAGTACATCTCACACTTATTTCACATGACATGCGGGGAGATAAATCATGTGTAGTTCATAGCAATTGACCCATAGCGGAGTCTCTGCTTTGTCTATTATATTGCTCTGAGGGTTTTTGTGAGCATAGAAGATTCTAAAACCGCGATCTCGTAACCGATGTAAAACCTTCAGTATGCTGGCAAGTGACACATTAATGTTTTTGAAATTATGTACTTCGACTAAGAACTGTGTGACATTGTTAAGGGAGCCGTCCATCAGGGCTGTGTCCAGGGTAGACCACTCGCTTCCTTCTACGTCCATCTTCATCACATCAATACGCCTCTGAAAATAAACAACACCAGATTTATCGAGTTTCGGTGAAGAATGAAAGATTCCTGGCCTAGGACTAGCCTACAGCACGTGGTGATTCCTCACCCATTATCCAAACAATTCCTGTTAAAAAGATAGCAGCTCATGAACAGAATTCATAGTCTTCCCAAATACAAGTCAATAAAGACGCTTTGAAAATATTACAGATATACCCATAAACGTGTTTAACTTTTCTTCAGCTTGAAGGAGACGTTTAAAATTTGTAAGAGACCAAATCACCCACACCACGTTCACGATATGTCGAGCAATGCTAATGAAATATGTACATGTATAAACAGCTCCTCGTGGGTTTTATGTCCTCTTCCTATTCTATATAAAACCTACATTTGTATGTCCCAACATCCGTCTTATTTCGGCTATCGTCTTTACTGGCCAGCCTTTCTTTATGATGGTGTTAGATCCGTATACACCTAAATGATGGAAAGTGATCTTCTCACTCCGGCGACTATCCGCCATATTCATGCTGTATAAAGAGAACATATGACATGAACTGGTTAGCGTTTTGTATCAGCTGAGTTATATCTATTTATTTGATTGGTGTTTTACACCGTATTCAAGATCATGGCACTTATACGCCGGCGGATAGCATTGTGGTGTGAGGAAACCGAGTAGAAGCCGGGGGAAACCCACGGCCATCCGCAGGTTGCTGGCGGACCTTTCCTCATACGGCCGTAGAAGAAGCCACCATGAGCTGGGCTTGAACTCACATCGACCGCATTGATAAGGGGTTCTGGGTTATTACGCTGCGCTAGTGTGCTATCCAACTGAACCACAGAGTATTGATACCGGTTAATCAATTATCGATATCTATAATTCATTTTATCGATAATTCAGCCTTTGTCAGCCCCTGACAATGACGGCTTCTTTCCTACATCTCACAGTAGTTTTAACCGCCAGTTTCACAATTTTAATTGAGTAAAACAAATGAAAATTGCCAAATATTTTACAAGTACTGATGCTGATTCCGCTGCAAGAAACAAGAAACATTTTTTATTGATAACGCAAATCAATTTATCGATACCACAAATTCATTTATCTATCTTATTTATATATCCATATCTTTTATTTCTAAATCATTTATTGATATCGATAAACGAATCGATGATATCAATTAATCCCTGCCAATTATCGCCTAATTCATTTATCAATATCAAACCATTTTCGATATCGGTAAATGAATTGATAAATAAATAAATATTTATCGATAATTCTCGAATGAATGCTAATCCCCCCCACTCCCCTCACGTCAGTTTTGTCATTATATGTTCGTGGTGGGGTCTACGGATGCTGGAAACCAGAGTACCCGTAGTGAACCACCGAAATTTGTCAAGTATCCCAGGAAATTCTTGAATTAATGGCTAAGGTAAACCGGAGGGAGGAGGATTCCATAACTCCACGTCATTGGTCAAGACATGCCCTAAATTAAACTAAACATCATGTTATCTTATATATAAGACCACTTTTGTATATTGCACAAAAAACACGGTTGCTATGTATATAAGCACAAAGGTATTTTGCATAAATAACAATAAAATACCACTTCATTGCTGGGAGTGAGTTCACTGGATTATATCTACCCTTTTTAAAATGGCAGAAAGGTTTACTTTTTAGATTTACTTACAATTTTATTTTCTTTACCTTGGATCAAAGGAATGTACCTCGCACCCATAATGCTTAGCGATCATGTCATCAAAACTAAAATCGTAGTTTATTCTAAAACAGAAAACAAAACCATTAAGAACAACTGCACTGTCTTATAGTAGTATATTGATAATTTATCGCGATCGATCAGTTACAGTACCAGTCATTGAAAAGGATTTCCAAGCGGAACTAAGATGGATTCATTACGAAACTACAGTGTACGAGTGATCCACAGTATTGTGTCATAAATGCAGATCCCAAAAATATTGTTATACCCACAGTACACAAATAGTGTAGGCCAATCTGAGTGACACATCTACAGTGGCATTTGTGTATCTGTGGTATCATACACATGTCATAGTGCACGGCTTTACAAAGTAGGTGGGGCGGTAAGGCGACAAGGCGGACTTTTCGCCCATCGCTGAAAAGATGTGCGTCAGACAGAACGCGATCGGCAGGTCTTTCACACCTTCCGTCCTATCGTCGATAAGCAATAAACCGCAAACTGCTTACACATCATAGTAACCTGACGGAAATACACTTCCCTACACAAATCTCGTCTGAATATCGCGTTGTCGACCAAATTTCGCTCTTTCTGGTTAATTATAAGTTTAACCATAATTTTAAGCCTAGGCTCACTGCACATCGCTATTTTAAATAGAGATTCGGTCGAGAATTGAACATAAAGGCGAGAAAGACGAGAAGGAGATTCAGTCGACAGCACTAGATTCAGACGAGGGAGCTAGATTTGCACGAAATTCTCGACTGAATGTCATTACAGTCTCATCGCGCTGGCACCCTAATCTTGACTGAATCTCGATTAAATTTGTAGCGTTCCAATATCGCTGTTACAGGTTTGGGGCATAACCCAAGTATATGTATCATGCATAGCAATACTCCCACCTTCTTCTTTCCCCGTATTTATCCTTACTCTTTCTGTGAGAAATGAAAAGATCGCTGCCCCCATCACCCCTGGTGATGCCTCTGCTTTCCCACGTCAGGTATAGCATACGCTTACCGAAAGGAGATAGTCCAGCTTCCCTTACCCGTAGGTGATATAGCAACCGGATGGAGTAGATCAGACATTCCGGTTTCCCATTGTCCTGTACCCTATAATATAGTTACCCTCAAACGGTAGACCAGGCAGCCAGTCTTCCCTTCATCCTATACACAGCATATAGATACCAGGTGGCCTCTCACCAAAGCGGCGCTGGCCTCCTCTCTCGCCATACCTGCGGATGGTCTTAAATTTCCTCTTGCTCTGTTTCCTCCCACCATGGACAGTCCTGCTTCCCTTCGCCCTATAATATATAGTTACCCGAAGGAATAGGCCGCACGGTCCTGATTCCCTTCGTCCTGTAGTGTATAGTTACTCGAAGGAATAAACCAGACAGTCCTGCTTCTCTTTGCCTTATAGTATATAGTTACCCGCGGGAGTATACCAAACAGTTCTGCTTCTCTTCGCCATAGAGTTACCCGAAAGAGAAGACCAGACAGCCCTGCTTTCCTTCGCCCTATATATATAGTCATCCGAAGGAGTAGACCAGACAGCCCTGCTTTCCACTGCCTTATAATATATAGATAGCCGAAGGAGTAGATCAAACTATGGTGTTTCCCTCCGTCCTACAGTATATAGTTACCCGAAAGAGTTGACCAGACAGTCCTGCTTCTCATCGCCATGCAGTGTACATTTACCCGAAGGAGTACACCACACAGTCCGACTTCCCTTCGCCCTACAGTATATAGTTACCCGAAGGAGTAGACCAGACAATTCTGTCTGGGCCTGACAGGTTCATCATCGCACACTTCCCACCCTCCGTCCCCTACATTCCCCATGCGCAACATCATGTTGCAGATGATCTCGTTGTTGCTTCCATAACTGCAATAGGACAAGAGTAACATTATACCAGCAGGAAATTTGGTCAGTTGAATATAACGACGCGCATCTCTGTTTGCGGAATGTTACAATTCAACTTGCTAACCTAAATTATTGAACTGGCAACGAGAAACTTATATTACAAACATCAGCCTTTTTATTGGGTGACTAAACCGGTGATAATACTTTTCCCGTGAAATACATTCCCCGCGTGAAATTTTTTTTATAGTAAATAAAATTCTGTTTTTTCCTGGAGATGAAAAGAGACCAAAGAAAATAAATTCCGCTAAAGGGCTGAAGGGAAAGACTCCATAAAAATGAAGCTATGGTGAGTAAAAGGACAATTTAAAAACTGTATCTGAAAATACCTTTACTATTTTTTTTTCACATTTTTTTTCACCAAATTGAATGCAGTTCTATGTTGACAATGTGTGTCAGCCGTGACGTCACAAAACTCTATGTACACCATTATGTTCAGCTCTGAGAAAAGTTTTTGTGAACCATACTTCTGTAATGTGTCCCTTTGTATGGAGAAACCAGCATGGTATTTAAGAAGTTCAGCTTTAGGGCTAACTATAGGGTGATATTAAATGACAGTTAACAATAACAGTTTATACTTACTCTCGATAGTTAATGCGAAGCGCCCCTTCACTTAGCCTATCTATTTCCGACATGTTCGGGATGAGGCCATTCTTTGCAGGGCACAGATCTCTGACCTCTTCCTGCATTTATAAACAAGGAACAAACCTCAAATAAACAAATATCACTTAATACTGTTGATGTGTGGCAACCGGTACATTCCACGCAGCAGGGTGTTTAAGCATAGGTTGTAGAGCATTAAAGTATTATGACGGAATATTTATTAATACTCTGTAATACTATGTTTTATTATAATGAGAATGAAAATATATATTTTTTTCTACATTTTTTTCCTTGTACGTAGGCCCTATTTCATTTCTAAGTTTCAGCTGTAATTTAAGCTCCAGATTTTTTTACTTGTTGGGACACATATTGAGTGTAAAGAATACAGTTAAATAGCTGCAAGTATATCAGCGGGAATATTACAATACTTGATGAATGCTTTCGTCTTTTTATAAAATAATAACTGCATGAACGCATTCAGGGCGTCCAGAGAGTGCAACAACAACACAATATTAATGTCAGCATGCATACACTGTCTAGCGATGTGCTGTAGTTCTTTGGAATGGCCTTTCCTCAACACTTATCTGTAACTGATTGCTGTCACATGAAAGCTTATTTTATGAGTGCTTATTCATGGACAGTCAACCAAACAAATACTAGTATTGCATTTACCAGGATCTATACCATGAAAAAAGAAATTAAACGATAAAATTCCAAATTTAAAGGAAATGAATAAATCACTGTGACATTACAACTAAGGTGTAAATTTAACTGTAAATGCCATTTTTTCATTCAAAACTTAAATTTAAATGTTCCGGGTTAATTACCTATAAAATGGAAGACAAATTCAAAACAATAATTTCAAGTAGTTGAAATCTGAATGGATAAAAGTCATGTTATTTTTATTGTCTTACTGATGGAAGACGATTGCAACGACCCGTCGTGTGACAGGAATGATTTTCAGTTGTCCTCTTGAAAAATTTTCGTTCTTTAACCATTTGTTCAGCTGGACGTGTCCTAAGATGCAATAGTACAGGTTTCGTTCTCAGAAACTGTGCTTCGCGAGCTCTCAGGCTCCGTCGAGCTGGACACGTTAGTGGGGGCCCGACCTCTCACAGGACAATGGAAAGAAGTACGCCAAAGACGTGGAGAACTTTACGGATTCACACTTTATATCACGTACAATGTCATTTGTCGTTCAGGCAATGGGAGCTAAAGGAACAAAAGTAATCTTCTCCTATTTGTGCCAAAGGTGCCAAGAATTCAACAAGACAAACACTTTCTGGAGTGTCCGTGATAATACTCATCAGGCAAGGAATGTGATTTTTTCTGTAACTTGTTATTCCCGTAATATACCGAAGGTGGCTCCTGGCGTGAAGGAGCCTATAAGGATTGAATAAAAGAGAATCCATAGGGTATGGCGGAACAACAGATAACAAATTAACCCCACTTATTCACTCCGACCGTTTATGCACTGCTTCAAATTAAAGGAAAAGACAATAAACAATAACTGTATACCGATAAATTATTCCACAAAAGTTTAAAAGGCACATCTTTTCATTTTCGTGCTATCGCATATCCTATATACCGTAGATGAATGAAAGAAATCTCACGCACGTTGAGAAAATGGAAAAGCGCCGCCATGTTATCTATTTTAACGAATGAAGTGGGACTTATATCTATAACCCGAAAACGCGGCTGTTTCCGTTGACGTCACCCCAACCCGTTTTGCATTTTAACCATACGAGCACCAGTGGCGCGACATCGTGTTTCCGGTTTTATTAGCAAGCATGGCGTATGGCATGGCCTCTAAGAATTTCAGACTGAAAGTTGCTTTTATCGACTTAACAATGACGTCAGAACACATTACCTGTGGCTACCTAGGTCTGTTTCCACTCTTATTCAGAAACAACTAATGTCAAATTTTATGTTGTCTTTTCTTTTAACCGACTACATGGCCAGACTGCTGCAGTTACTTATTCTTGTTATCGGTATGATTATTCAAGCCCTTCTCGTGTCAGAATTCAATATAACTTGCGACGTCGGAACATGTTCGATTTGATTTCATGTATGTTACATGTTATGTATGTTTGATTTCTGTATGTTACGCCGTACTCAATAATATTTCATTTACACGATGATAGTCAGCACTACGGTGAGGAAAAAAACCGAGCATGACCATCCGCAGGTTCCTGTTACATCTTCCCACGTAGCCTACGACTGGAGAGGAAGCCAGTCGGTACACGTGGGTCTCTTTACAAGCATGTGTAAAGGCTTAAATATCCATGTGACTTTTGTGCCAATGTACGACGAGTCCATTAGAGAATTCATGTTCTAAATACCCTGACTAGACAAATAAGTTGTAGACAAATGAGGGACATTGTATTATTTTCTTTTGTTAGGCAAATAGGGACAACGTTTGATCTAGATCTTAAGCTGTGTTTACGTCATAACCAGCACTGTAAATCATTCGAGTGTTTTTGAAGCTCTTGTGTTTATGAGTTTTAGCATCATTGTACATAGTTGATCCTTTCTGGAAGGAAATACCCGTGTTGTGAACGTGTTTACAACCAAACCGTCTAGACAATATTAGAAATGCGAAAACACAGCTGTCACAGTCCTATTACTCAGCAGTCCACTTGTGAAGATTTATGAAATTTTGTTACTAGAGTTTTTAGGCCCACTTGCCGTTCGTCGTTGTAAGTCTGCACTCCATATTTCCTGTATGTTCAAATTTCGAGCAAGTGTTTCGTCACTGGCTATTTTCCTAGAGACTGTTTCGTCACTGGCTATTTTGCTAAAGATTTTCCTAGTTCTGACCTTGCATTGTCTATTGCCGCATTGTGCTGTGACGTACTTTTTATCACAATTTACTGAAACTGACTTTGACCTGAGGTCATTTTGTGTCAAGTCTGAGGACTGAATCTCTAGGGCTCCAGCCGGGCGGTTTGATACTAACCGTCCTCGGCGTGACTTACAAAAACGATCGTTCGTAACTTGGAGGCCAGTGATATCCTTCACTTCAGGAATTTACGAGGAACTGTGTATTTTCGTAATCCTGTGTACACTGACTCGCATTGTATGCTCCTAATGTTTCGACCGGATTTGTTGCCTCGGAAAGAATCTACATTTTTGTTATAGAATTTGAATTGTTCTTGTATGCTGTTTGTGAGTTGTACTGCTTAGATTATATAATTCAGTTATATGTATTGAACATACCGAAGTGTCTTCGTGTTCCTTTGATCTTGTGTAAAGCTTATAGTTGTCTGGGGGGTGAGAAAACCATTTGTTTACTGCTTTTCCTCTCAGATTGGTGATATCCTTACAATATGGAGCGCTTGTATTCCCCTTGTCATATTGTGAAATATATATTTGTTACCTTTGCCTTGGCATATATATATATATATATATAGAATATACTCAAGAATATTTCACTTAAAAGATGATGGCGGCCAGCATTATGGTGGGAGGAAACCCGCCAGAGCTCGGGGAAAACCCACGACCATCCGCAGGTTGTTGGCAGATCTTCCCACGCACGGTCCGACCACGATATTTTAATATCTCTAACTAGCGTTAGATATAGATGCCACACGATGGACTCTTACATGTTATCCTTCGTGCATTTTTTATTTAAATTTACATGTAAGTATTCAAAGTTCATAAACAAGTCATGTATATTTTTATATTAAATTATTTTTCCGAAATTTGCTTAAATTGGCCAAGAAGTCTGCTTGGGCATGCTGAGACTTGTAAGCTGGTAGCGTCACGCGGGAAATGCTAATCAGCCACAGCACGGCATGCATGGTCAGTTAACATGGCGAGTCCAATAACAGTTCAACTCGATTCCTTCTCAAAATCAGACGAGGGTTCTACTGATCTGAATTTATCCAGGATGCGATATACACGATTTGGATGAAAGCTTACTATTAACGAAGATACTGAAGTGGACGATACCACTTGCAGGTTATTCCAACAAATATAGTCATGCCTGTTCGAGTCTTGCTACGACTCCCATTCGGACTGTCGTCTATCTCAGTGACTACCGTAATGGCAGCCATGATGACGATAGATGCTATGCACCCATGTAGAAACCGTCAGGTTAACACTAACTTGCAGGTGCTATTAGATTTCTTGTGCCTAATATCTGGTGAAATGTGATTTCGGAAAGATTCATTTACTTTTTCAGAGCAAATGAAAATCGAGTCTCCTAGCTGAAAGCAGTTTCTAGTAAAGCCCACGGCCCAAAGAGAAGGCCCTATTCGGCTAAGTGCCTATAGATATCACAATTAAGTCCCGGACACTAATTATTGCACTCTTTAAAATTAATTTTCAAAATCAAGAATGAACAGAATGTAAACTGGCATGTATTGGCATGTATGAATGTTAAGTAGTCTTCTTTTTGTTTTGTTTTCTTTTTGTTTCTTTTTACCTTTTTTTTTACAAGTGTTTTCGAAAAATGGTACCAGTACTTGTAAAAAAACTGACCTAAATGGCAATAAATTAGGCTGTATATTTTGTAAATGGTCATGCAAAACTTCAATTGTCTGCTATTAAAACAGCTGGCTCGACGAGTACACTTAAATACTGTCAGACTGGTCGATGTGTCGCAATCTCCGAGGGCTGGTTTTCTTTATCAACATGACGATACTTCATCGATGGTACCGCTGATGGAAGTAGTCTGCAAATAAATCCAAACGAAGTAACAACACTATTTAGTGTCTCGAAAGATGTCTTACGATCATTTGAAGTGCGCCGAAAGAATAACACTGTGTTTAAGCTGCTCTGGCCGGATTTCCGAACTCACGTGTTTCGCACAAAGTTTGAATACCCGGTAATTTTCCCTTGACGATGTATTAAGCAAATCTGTTCTCAGCATCAGCCGGGAAGAATCTGTTCCGACTGAGAAAGCTCTGTTGTGATTGATGGATACCCTGATACACACAGCCGGCTAATAATGCTGACCGCTATACAGGTCGAGAAAAGAACCGCTGACAGACGAAGCTGTGCCCACGAAGTTCTCTCTACCAGAAAAAAGAAACTTCGGCAGTTTGATAACCGAAGAGACCCGAAACCCTTGAGTTTGGTATGCGACGTTTTTGTTTCCGTATTTCTCTCCCAATTTTTACACTGCGTAGCGAACATTTACTTTTAGAACCGTGCATACGACCTTGTTTAGTAGCCTTACGGACTTTACAGTAGAGCCCCTAAATGATGTGGCCATCCTGGTTCCCAACACTGGCGAGCTCAAACGTTAAGATTCTAAAGTTCTGGAAAAAGATGACGTATTGCTTTGTGCACGTGCTTGAACTTTCATTTTCAAAATAATGTTAACATCGCCACGTGGTATGTTGTATACGGACATGCAGTTTAATGGGATGTAGGCTGAATCCATATATCGACGCGACAGTTCATGCCACGCCATAGTCAACAGCACAGTATATGATATTGCAAATGATCAATTGAGGTACTTTAAATTCAACTCTCAACTGAACAGATGTGGTGTTATAAATATTTTATTCTGCGTCACCTATTCCAGGATTATATACTGAAATCGAACTTGCTGGACATAAAGCCTCGAAGACGGCAACAGCCTGTCATGTCTTCACGGCTGTACGTTTTTTAGAGCTGTGTAGTGGTAATCATTTGCTATATCCTCTGTAGATAAGCGTGGTAGAATGTTTAAAATACTTCTAGAACATCTCTGAGAAACTTACTTGAGAATTATTTCAAATTTAATGGCTGATATTATGTTCACTTCATTTCAAGATGGTTGTAAGGTCCAAGGCTAAATGGCTGACATGGCTGGTTCAACCATGTTCCCCCAACCCTAAACTTGACCCGCTGTTATACAGGTGACAAATTCCTAATGTCAAAGGAATGGTAATTTAATTTTGGCTGGGATACATATTATATGTTGTATATAATAGTCCCAGGTTTTTAGTCACGTTGTAAAATATATGAATTTTTGCTACATTTACTTTAGTATATGACTACGCTTATTCTATGTGAACATGTTTTAATTGCTCTGGCAAACGTTAAATAGATGCCACATGATGTATGTATGGCACACAACAAACAAATAAATAAATAAATAAATGAATTTAAGTCAAACGGAGCTCTCTTACCTTCAAGTTCCAGGCTAAGGATTGAATAATAGCAGATTTGTTTACGACAAGTATATAACTTATCAGTGTCACTAGGATAACAATGGCCACCGCCTTAAGGGTTGCCCGTCTTGGCATCGTATAACTGTTGAACAGGCGAAAGATATTCAAAACAAATGGTCTATAAACTCATTTCTCGAGTGGTGGTCATCTCGAAGCTCGAATTCTGCTTCACGGCCACGTCAATCAAACCGTCAGATTAGTAAGGCACGCCCATCTGGAATATATATATGCATCACTATATCATTGGTCCGGAGCAAGATTACAGTATAGGCCTACATGTACGTTCAAAACAACTAGAACAGAACAAGTGAGCACAAAGTAAAAACATTCACGGACGATCAAACATGCTTTATTTCTATCAATGGAGTAACACACAGTAGAAAACTTACCTGTAATTCGGCCACAATTTGAGCTACATGTACCTACAATATCAGTTATCTCCCTTTGCTTTACCCAGCGGCTGTGCACACATGGCGGTGATATATCGCCCTACCTAGCGTGACGAGGCTGACGTGCACAAGCTAGAATTGAGAAAGTTTTGTGTATTTATTTTTTTGATTGTTCTTTAACGCCGCACTAATACGACGGCGGCCACCATTATGGTGAGAAGTAACCGAGCAGAGCTCGCAGGGAAACCCACGACCAGCTACATGTTGTCCGAGAGGGAAGTGGACAGATGTAATGTTGATATCAATTGATAGTAATCGATTTAATTTCATTCGAGTATTACTGCATTAAATTGGACACATAATGAATCAATATGCCCATAAAAATTTCAAATACCACCACCATCACCCTCGATAAAGAGAGGGGATATAATTTAATTAATTCTCCAGAGTCAGATCGGAGTGTAGCATTTTAATATTAGAATCTATATGTACAGTATTCGAAATATCAGTAGACTGTTACAATTTATAAGCCATATAAGGTAGTAAGCAGACAGCTGTGTGGCTAGAGCGTTGTGTTCTGGGGTATGAGGCGTAAAGCTCTGATAACAGAATGGTATGTGACAATCCATTGCATATAGCGATGGCGAGTGGCTTACTTGCAAGGTAACTATATATATGAAGTGTGCATGGACAGTGCTTATATACCTATACCTGCTGAGGGATATTCAAAAGACAAGGCAACAATAAACCAAATGCATATATGTATGTATGTATAATAAAGTAATGAAACAAAAACTTTAAAAAGCATATATCGTTTTATGTACGTGGAGAAGCATAACCGAGATTGTACGGACACAGTTTTTCAATTCTTATTTTTTCGCCCGCCAAAAACAGAATCAAAACATTATTCTGCTAAGAAATTAATTCTATGGAAATACAGATGCACTTATTCATATGTATATATAATAGGAGTGAAGCTATATATATATCCTCGGATTGAAAAAATGTTAGGTATGTATAATTAAGGAAACATTCATAAATAAGGAAACTTGTGGCGACAAACGAACATTTGTGCTTGGCTGAATAACACGGGGATAATTCTGCTAACTCGGTGTGAATTAATTTCCCCCAACTTATAGTGAACCAGAGGGCATGCCGCATTCCAAGTAACGGCATTGGATCACTACTCCCCCCCCCCTCCCATGTTAAAAAAAAATTTGATAAATAAATACTCCTTTTTTCCACAGCCCAAAAAATAAGAACTGACAAACCATGTACCTCCCAGAGTTCCCTAACATATCGCATGAAACAAAATAAGAAACATCGCACAGAGTGAGAAAATTTGCCGTCATGTTATCAATTTTAACCAACAAGGCAGAAGACAGTATAAGCAGAGAATTAACGCTGCTGTTTCCGCTGACGTCTTGCTGTTTTGCCTTTCAGTCTTGTACTTGGGGTACGGCTGTGGCTGTTCAGAACTGTTTCCACCCCATAATTTCGAAATAACTATTGTTAAATTATTTGTTGTCTTCTTTTGACCACCTTCATGACCAGAGGGCTGCAGATAACCTAGTTACTGGTATGATAATCCAAGCCCGTCCCCTGTCGAAATTCAATATAACTTGCGGCGTCGGTACATGTGCATCATTGTACATGAATATACTATAACAGACTACAGCATAGAGAGTAAAGCGAGAGCAGCGACGACAGTGTGATAGCTGGCAAATTTTCTTAAGTTACCGGTGAAATCCGGCCTTTTTATATCAATTTACCTCGGTCAGGGTTTTATTCTAACTTCCATGTAAGTGGTTAAGAAGTAACAACTTACACTCCCCCTAACAGCATGGCTTAGGCAGAATAAGATAAAAAGAAAAATTGCAGTGATTTTAAAAGTGCATTATACCAGAGGTCAATGGCCTAGAATTATTCACAATGTCATCACAGTTGCCATCACAGTTAATATATGCACACAATATCATGAAAACAGTGCAAAGGGACGCGGCTTCGGAGATGCTTAGTCCACCATTAGAATACCGGTTTGTGCTTGAATACAATGTAACAGACTACAGCATAGAGAGTAAAACCGGTACAGCGATGGGAGTGTGATAGTTGGCAAATGGTCACACCTTACCGGTGAAATCCGGCTAGTTGTCAGTTTATCTCAGTTAAGGTTTTGTTCTAACTGTTCATGTAATGGTTTGAGAAGTAACAACATCAACGCCCCTAGAACCATGCCTGAAGTAGAATTAGGACCTATAGGTATATGCAGCGATGTTAAATGGAATATACTAGACGTCACTGGTCTAGAAGTACTCAAAATGCAGTGATGTCCACACTTTTAATATATATGCACAATAACTTGAAAACAATGTCAAGGGACTAGGCGATGGGTCTTAGATCTTAAATACACACGTGATTCATGTGCGAATGTACCTGCGAGACCATTTCAGGTGCCATGGCCTAAATGACCTTACTAGACAGATGTAGACTTAGGTCAAAAGATATGTAGCGTTAATTTTCTCATTGACACATTGTGAAATATATGTATTTTTGTTACCTTTTGCTTTGGTATGTATAAAGAGGAACATTGAAACTTTGCACACATCTACTACTTAGGGTAACATTAAGGGTAAGGTTATATATTCTGCTCATGTCTTTTACTCACATTATTTTCAGAAAGGTCTACTTTTAGATAATAATAATTTGCATTCAAAACTATAACAAAAACTAAAATCTATTCCCCCTCACCCCCGCTCCCGCACCAACCCACCCACCCCCCACTTCTCCCAATGGTGAAATTTGTAACCCTGGCATCCCTACCCCAAACACAACGCTCAATTTACCCCCCGAGTGCCTATTTGTGTTACGCTAATGGTTTTAGCGAACTTTTCAAGCTTTTTAGACAGGGTCCAACTGTTCTGTTTAGGACAAAACTGCGATGGTAAAGAGAAATGCAGCATTTTTAATATGTGAGTAGCTAAAAGATTTGCCAACAATATCTTGCACCTGAAATAATTTTCAGGCTAGCTGATCAAGGTGCAGTCATTTAGACAAATCTTTTCAACATGCTTTCAGAATGATGAGAAAGTTGTACTTGAGTGATGGATGCGTTTATTTGGTCATCAGTATGCGATCTTTACAATAACTTAAGTGATTTTTGCAAGGCCAAAACAATTCCTGCAAGTCAGCTTGACGACATGCCAAGAGAACTACTTTTTTTCTCTTGTGTCAACTTCCACATTCGATAAGGAGAAAACTGTTTCTCGTCATAAGTCACTGTTTTTGTGTCGCAGTAGGAAGATCGCCCTATCAGAGATTACTAAGGCCCTGTAGACTTACCTATCGTTAGTTTGGACAAAGATACTAAGGTAATTATCTAATTAAGGAAGTCAGTAAAATTTCATTATTGATGACGGCATCATTCAAATACTTATTTATGATTATCTTTAAGATCCACAAAAAGTTAGGCTCGATGTCCAAATCCCATTTCCTGATCGCAACTTCCAGAATTGTATACTAGTATACTGGGTAAAACAGCGTGCTTGAGTTAAGATTTGTAGACATGGAGCAATCTCAGTAGAGCGCACATGACTTGCCCTGAGATTTTTTTGTGATCCTCATCGATTTGATTCAAGAGGACGGCCAAATATCAGTGCAGCACACATTTGATGCAATTTTTAAAGGGATTTCGAGGAGCGCATATGTCTTGCTTATTTATTGTTTAATGTCGTTCTCAAGATTATTTCACTTATGTCACGCCGACTTGCCGTCGACCAGCATTATGGTGGGAGGAAACTGGGCATTATGTCCTCTATACTGAGCCATGAGGAGCATAGGTGCCCCCTGAACTCTCGCGTATAGTGGGATGGAATATCAAATTCAGTTACCCTGCCTCAGGTAAAAAATGTCAAAAATGAAAAATTTTATTTTTCATGAAAGGAACAAACAATTATTTGAAGTTTATCCCTACTTCCTGTAACAATCTTAGCCACCAGAAATCACTTACAGCATGACCCCAGTTAACATGTATCTGAAATACTGGAGCTTCGCACGGAATATACCTAATGGGCGGAGATAATAGTTAGTTTCGCTGTTTGACTCACCCCAAAATATCTAATTCCTCTGCTCGGTGAGGAACCCTCTGCATCTGCTTTGAATATGTCCTATATTTGTCCCGTAATTTTCTAAAAATGTCCTATGTTTTGTCCTGTGGACATGGAAGAAGAATAATGCTTTCGAACAGAGAAAAACTTTCCATATTTGCGGGCCCACGTATATGCAGAGATCTTTTATGCCATGCTTTTTGTTTAATAAAATCAATGAAAGGGAAACAAAACATCTGTGAAGCTATGAATGTTGTGTTTCGTTACTGATTTGTAGTGTTCCTTTTTGCATAAAGGCACCCATGCTGGTCAACCTGGTGCTAACAGTATTGGTAAAAGCCGAGAGTCTTTTCGTTTACATCATGCAAGCAGAGCCATTAAAATATGCAAAGAATAAGCCTATACTGGTGGCATCTGACCATTATGTACAGATATATAAGCCATATATATGCACCTGTTATAAAGTTTAAATTCAGACGTTGTCATACTCGCCTTGCTGTCGCAATACAAGCCTTATCAGCGTGGTGGTATGTGAAGAACTTCTTCCTTATTTGATTCCTACAGATTGTCTCCTTCTCACCTGAATTTTCATCTCATTGTCGTAGAACAGGTTAAAATCACCAGTCGAAAAGCGGAGGCTTTAGATCAGACAGTATAGGCATAAATGCTTTGCCCTTGTCAGGAACATGGCGGCATACCATATGGCGGCCTCTGCATAACCTTGTATATAGCAATCCCAGGTTCCATGTTAAGGAGGGTAAATCTAATACTCTGAGAAAATCTGCAGGTATATACATCTGTACATGTGTTTTCTTTTTTTTAATTCTGAGTGAACGATAAGAAGCGAACTAACTGGGTCTTTATACTGACTATCATTGAAATTAATGGTCATGGTAGCATGTTTTGTGACGTCATTAATTTTCCGACGACGAAACTTTGTTCATCTTGTTAAGGTAAGCTAGTTTTATTTGCTTTCTTTTACTGGTTAATGAATTGGTCTTCCACATATAAATACTAAACTTTTTCCATGCAGACTACAAAGTGTTAGAACGCAAATATAGCGGGCAAAAACTGCAGGATGGTTATTCCTGTGCCTGTGCTATGTCCAATAGCCTGAGTACCAGTCCGTTTCGTCAGTGTAATTCTGCACACAGGATTTTGACCTGAGTAATTTGGACGCACAAAGGAGAACAGCTCACGGCGCATGGGCGAGATTTCTTGAAGCGACCTGTTTTCCTCCATACATTCTCCACATAATTTTAGCATTTAGTTGGAGTATATCTACAGCCAACCACTGTAAAGCTACACCATTTCTACTGAACGCTACTAACATCGGGGTTCCGCGTTTCTCAATCTCAATATGTACACCATTGTTACCCCAATGAGAAATTGTCCTCTTTATTCCTTCTGAAGTTCTGATGGCCTGAGGACATGGAGAAAGCTTAATGATTTGAAACAGAGAAAAACTTTCCATATTTGCGAGATCGCATATATGCATCTACCTTCGGCTCAAGTAAATGTTCAGCCTTGCTACTTTCCATGCAATAACTAGTGCAATATTTGGTAAATTGTGGCAAGGAAAAACTTAGGATGTGTGAATGTCCTAACACGAAGATGTAAATATATCTTAGGAGCTTGGATTGCTACATGTTACTGTGCCTGATACATCTGGGGCAGTGTATAGCATCTGTATGCAATTATTTTATTTCCTGTAATATTGAGCACTGGAATGTTTCCGCTCGATAATTCTTCGACAGACCAAGCAATGTTAGCCGAGGTATGTATTTTAATAGTTTTTGGAAAATATGGGGGTGGGGTAATAAATTTGTCAGTTTCCTTACAAAGGTATCCAACAGAAGAACTTTGGGTCAGTTTGGGCTAAAATTAAGAGACATGGTACAAACACCATAAGAGCCCGAGGCAATTAACGCTGACAGTATCTCTGATTTGCCAGTTTCAATAGGTCAGTTTTAGGTGTTCCCAACGCAGTAATTGGAAACATCCGCATTATGCTTACAACAGATCATTAAACCAGTGCGCTAATATGGTACCAAATAATTTGAATCCTTTGTGTTGCTACTGTGGAGAAGATTGACCACGTTTTAATATGGGTGTAAAGGGTGACAGAGAGCACGACACATTTGGCACTATATCAGAAAATGTCAAGGCCTGGATACTTAATACATGTACCAAATTTGAAACTTGTCACGAAGTACACAAAATCGTCATTTACATGTGCTTTTCAGCTGGACTATAATGGTTTCTTTCCTTGTGTTTCATATTTTGTTTTGCCCATAAACATGTTTGTGTGTTGAGCTTGATAAGTTCAACTTTGTGTATGTTCAAATGAAAAAGTTCAACTGGGGTATCTACTCTTGGTCGACATTTCCCCATGTAAATGTTCACGTCCCCTCCGTGTCCTGTCACGGACATAATACAGTAAGAAATGCGAGATGTTTCGTGTATATTTGACAATCGCTAAATAGGTTTTCAATTTTCTGACATGTGCCAACGTTGCAATAATTCATTTATTTGATTGGTGTTTTACGCCGAAGTCAAGAATATTTCACTTAAAAGATGATGGCGGCCAGCATTAAGGTGGGAGTTAACAAGGCAGAGCGGAGGAAAATCGACGACGGTCCGCAGGCTGCTGGTGGACATTCCCACGTACCACCCGAGAGGAAGCCAGTGTGAGCTGGGCTTGAACTCTCAGCGATCACATTGGTGTCAGGTATCCGGGTCATTACGCTGCACGGCGTTGCAATACAGCCCCACCACTACACTCTAGTTAACCAGCATCAACTAGCTGTTAAATTTAAATTGCTCAGAAGCACAGACACAAGGAATCATTGCACAATACTTGGTAAAAAATCCGACGAAATTACATGAGAAGATACTGAAAAAAACCCATTCCCTAAAACTTGCTATACTAATGACCCTCTGGAAGAGGTATTTATCTCAGAAATTATCCTCAACAAACAGTTTATTTTAATGAAGTAACTTGAAAATGTCTACATTATTCGACCATAAGACCAAAGAACAATGATTTTACAGGTCATTTTAAACTTGAAAGCGCCATCTGAAGCACAATGACTTTCGTCTTTACCGGGACTTCAATGGGCCGACGAATATGAAGACATATAAAAACACAGACAAGTGAGTCATAATCATTATGCCTAATACTGCGATGGAACTCAAAATACACACATGTAGAGTTCATGGTTACAACACTGAAACTTCAGTAAATAAAACCTACAACCCAGTAAATAAGGAATATCAGATTTATTTAATACAAATGACAGACAGAAGGGAAGTGTACAATTGCCTATTCATATATTTTTCAGAGAATGATGGATTAAAACTAAGTCCCATATGAAAAGATTGCATGTAAAACAAATATGACAGATAGACAGAGTGAATGATAGAGGTGCTCTGTTACAGCTATTAAAAAAGGAATCACCAGAGCATTTATAGTCAAGAGTTTCAGATGCAATGCAGTTTGCACACTCCACTGCTGAAAGAAAGGAATTTTTCCTTGGACATGAATAAAACACCAGTGAAAGCAATTAGACCATTTGGTGCACAGTAGTTTTTCAATCAACTGATTTTCATATCTATCTAGTAGAATCAGGTTTATGCTGGGTCAACAAAACTTTGAAGGTAAATAAATATCTACACACCATGAGAACAAATACTATATATTGCATAAATATATCATAGTTGGTCACGACATAAACATGACAAAAAAAAAAAGAAGGAAAAAAAAAGGAACATTCATGCCATATGACTTTGAAAAATGAAATGTGGAATTTTTCGAAGATGCTAAAAGCCTGAATCCAGAAACTGGGGACAACTGTAAACCCTGGTTAACAAATTGAAAATCAGTGTTTTACAACTACCTTCACCACCATAACCGAGTGTATGCAGATGGTTTTACACAACTAGTGATCACTAGATCACCTATAATTCCTTGAAATTCCCTCTTCTTGTTACAGCAAAAGTAGTGAGAATAATCTTGTCAGGCAAAGAGAAAACTGTGAAACAATCACACACTGGCCTAATGCGCACTCTAAAGAACAATCTATAACACTGATTTTATTACAAAAATGGGACAGCTACACGTGCATGTAACAGGTTTACAATCTAAAAAAAATCTGTAAACTTTTTTTCAGTAAGAGGCCTCTCTGCACATGTTTCTGGTCTAAAACATCTTTCACTACTGAGAAAAAAGGTGACCCAGTTGAATTCATTGCACTCCAACCACTTGCATCTACCGAGCACATCATTTAAGTTGATACTCTGGGTTGTGCTGTAGTTTTATTTTGCAGCAACAAAGAAATCCAGACGCATTACATTATCTATGCATAAAAATCAGATTGGCTGAGCTTCCCAGACATCTGATAAAAAAAAACATCCTATTTTAAAAGAGACAATATTCTATGGTACATAATAAAAATTTTACTACCACAAGTGATAATACATGTTCACAACATGAGGTCACAATTGCTATAAATCTATTACAAAAACAGTCAAAACCATGAGATTGGATGTTTCAAGAATGACGACCTTCAATTAACCCATTCCCTTGGAGTCAAAATAGCAGCACCTTATCATATATACTGTTCAATGTATGATTGCTGAGCTGAAGAAATCCATGGGAAGGTAATTCTCAGTGTCACCTTGATTACCTCCCTTTATCCATGATATGAGGTGGGATGTAATATTTGTTTGTTGTTTTTTTTTTTCGTTCTGTTTTTCACTGTTATTCAGATGAGGATGATGAGAAAGATGTCACTTTTGGTAAATCCTTGGAAATAATGGAGAAAGTTTTTCAGTGCCTTTTCCAAGAACCGAGTAGACTGTTGGCCATGGGAATATACATCTGTGCTGATCAAAACACTTTATATCTGTTGAAAAAAATTATTGGAAATGAAATTACAAAAAACAGTAATAAATTTTGCAAAAAAGGGGATCTTAAAATTGAATTACATCACTGTTAATATTGCACATTACACTATAGTCCTGGTAAATCAACTGCAAATATCTGCTAGCAACCCACAGAAGACTGGAGGTTTACCCCAGATTTTGGGTGATTTCCTCTCACCGTAATGCCCGCAAATCAATCAAAAAGACACCAATAAATAAATAAATAAATAAATAAATAAATAATAAAAGTTGCACGATCTTTGGGAATCCCAGGAAAATGATTTCAAGAGGGATTCCCCTAATTTTTCTTATTCCAATCGAGTGATATATGTATTTTTTTTTATTTTGTCAATAAGCTGATTGCTGCCTTCTAAATGAGATATAATAATCAGAACTGGTAATTATCTCAAGCTTTTATCTCAAGTGAACCCTCCACTTACCCGCAAGATTTCCAGGCAATTGTTGTAACAGATGGCAATCCAGTCTGGCTGTGTGGAGGACCACTGGATCTGGTTTATCTCCCCTGATGCCGTATATGCTAGGATTGGATCCTCAATGGCTCGCGGCATTTGTTGAATATCCCAGATGAGGGCTTGATGATCGTCAGCTGTTTAGGATACAACAGGAAGGAAAAGGGATTAAGATCAAATTTGAACAAAACCACGCATAAAAGGAATAAGAGTCAACACATACTGCTTATACTTAACAGGAAAATGAACTCTATGGGGATTTTGACCTGACTGTAGACAAGTTATGAATCAGCCAGACAGCTGTTTACAATCCACATGACCGAGGCTTCGTTGCCACAAGACAAACAATGCCATGTTATTATGTTACAGCCTCATCACTCTCCACAGTCAAATGCAACTTTGCAACATTTTGGGGGCATTTCAGGCAAGTCTTTGTCAGTTTGTGACTCAAGCGCTCTTACATCAATTTCAGCATAGTGTGACATTAAAAAAAAAGCTGAAATACACGTAACAAATATTAACACAGAGCTGAATCCTGAACTATCTATAATGCCTAAAAAGTTGCAGGGCAGGCATGAAGACTGTGATATACTGGTCCAGGTAAAAATTAATAAATAAATCGACAAGCATTTAAATCAATTTATAGACTAGAAACTGATTTAATTTACCATTTGCTTTCGTTTATCCCAAGGATTATCCTTTCTGCTCATGCGTGTCATGCACACCACTCAAAACAGTTACCTTATTTATTTATTCATTTGACTGGTGTTTCATGCTGTACTCAAGAGTATTTCACTTACACGACGGCGGCCAGCATCAGGGTGGGAGGAAACATAGCAGAGGGAGTTTGTGGCAAACCTTTCCACGCATGACTGGTGAGGAAGCCAGCATGAGCTGGGACTGAACTCAAAGCGCGAAAACATGTGGTATATTTACTGTAGGCATACCTGCAGTACAGATGTGACAGCTAGAGTGAGGGGCCCAGGCTATCCCATTAACGCAGGCTCTGTGGTTGTTCAGACGAGCAACTGGTGTGCATGGAACTCGAACATCTAAAATGATGACCTGTAAGGAAGCAGATCATCATGGTGTAACAGTATTCATAGTGACCAAGCAAGGTCAAAGGTGACCTTGATACTTTTCTAAGACAGACAGGCTACGACAAAAGCCTAGGGAATGATCTTAAAAATGTAATTAATAGTAACCTAAGCATGAGATACGCATAAAGCAGGGTGGTGATGTGAGCTGCAACAAAGGCAGATCTAATATCTTTGGTGTTAATTTTTCAGTTCATTCATTCACTGGTTTTTAACACCACACTCAAGATATTTTTCAATTATACAGCCGTGTCCAAGTTTATGGGTGGAAGAAACCGACATGCCCACCACTGACTGAAGAAAACCAGGGATCATCGCCAGGCACAAAAAACCAGCTGCAGTTAAAACAATGAGAATTAGATTCACGAGCCCTTACTGGTCAATGGCCTGATAGTTGCAGCAAGCCTGCCCTTTGAAGTGCTACTCTGGTCAGAATACAAAATACGTCGAAACAATAAAGTTATATGGCAGAAATCATAGGGAACAAAGCTAACATCATGGTTAAAAAAGATTTTCAATGAATAACACTATTTAACGCATATAACTCCAGACTTCTTAAACACCACTCTTCGGCTGTGTCCAGAAATTTTCCTGATGTGATGTAATAATATTCTTTATATGACGTCGAAACAGGCAGATATGACGTCAAGTCAGGCAATAATATATGGATGACATCAAGAGCGTTAAAAAGGGGAGCGTCACCAGGCAAAGTGAAATGGACAGAAAAATTTTGTTTCCATATTCTCTGAAAAAACGTACAATATTTGTTTTAATAGAGAGCAATGTTTTCAGAAAAGCTTTCTTCAATCTGCCTCATTTCACCTTGCTGTTAAGACAAAGGTGTTTTGACAACACAGCACCTCCTTAAACATCAGTTTTTTAGACCAACTCTTGACTTACCTCCATGGCATCCATGGCCATAGTGGCCAGGTAATTAGGGTCCTGCTTGTTCCAGGCCAGTCTGAGAAGTGGGTGATGCTGAGGATCCTCGTATATGATGGTCGAATGTTCCAGGTGACGGAGATCAAACATTCGCACTGACCCATCAGCACCTGTAACAAGATTCCACACAATTCTTAATACTTAATTCTTATTGCCCATAAAATCTGACAACAAAATACCTTGACCTGAAAAATCTTACCTCTGTTTTGTTTTTTGTTGTTTTTCTTTAGATCATTGTAACAAATAGTAACGTAGTTGAAGTAGGAACAGGTATAGATATCACCAGATAAAAAATTTTTCATTTCCCTTGGGAGTTGTAAAACTGCACCTCCCCCCATTATCTTCCAACTGTATATCTGTGATTTAATCACCTAAGATTACAAATTTTTATGGACAAATTATCACACATGGCATGGCACACTAGAAACAGGTAGGCAACTGGGAAAAGCAGTTTTAAAGCAACTGGTGAGAATCACTTTCAAACATTCCAAAGTCAAAAATAACCACATTAACATTTGCACTAAATCAGCTGAGAGGATATTTTATTGCTACTCCTTACCAACACTAGCAAACATGTCTCTGCCGCCACCAGCTCTGCTGAAGGCAATGTCGTAGACCTCCTTATCATGGGCTATCAGCTGGGTCTTAACATGACCTGACACCAGGTTCACTCTACCAAGCACTTGTCCTGTCTGAGAAACAGAGAAACACATACGCTGTGTATCAGGCAGTACACAGTCATCCCATAATGGCAAGTCAACAATTTATCAGTGCCATCAGTTTTGAAAAATCACTTACCATCAGGGCCAGTATCTCTAAAAATTAAGTTCCAGCACCAACTGTGCTGCTGACAACTCACCTCCAGTCCCCAGATTGTACAGGTCGTGTCGATGCTGGAAGTACCCAATAGGTTTGGGTCCACTTCATTCCAATCAAAAGATGTGAGAGGAGCACAGAAATCTGAGTTCTTGTTCTGAAATTACACCAACAAACACCATGAAACGGAATCAGCACCACATCTTTTTCTTGGGGGAGGGGGAGGGGATATGTTAGTCTGCATATAAATACTCGTATCATAATAGATGTGACATTAAACCATAATCATTCATATAATAATAATATCATAATATCTTAATTTCAGATAAACAGTCCATAATGTGTTATTTTTGCAGAAATGCTGCCTGGGCTGCAGTGTTGTCAGACTGACCTATTTATACTCTAGTCTACCAGAGATTTACAACATTATCTCATCCCAAATATGGTTACACTTCAAATAGTGTAGAAAAAGAATCTACACAAACAGTAAAGAAATGTTAGAAACCATAAATGGAGCAATCAAGAATGAGTTCATCACAATCTTTTTTCCCTCCACAATAAATAAGATTGGAATTTGCGATGCACTGTACGGGAGCATTTAATGTTGTTGCTGAATATTACATTACTGTTATATTGTCAAGATGCTACCCGGCATTTAAAGTACTACACACGATACTTTCCAAATTCAGTCTTCCCATTTAAAACTCACGATCATTCGATACAGTGGGTGATATTGATGTCTTACATTGTTGAGAAGGCACTCCAGTCTCGTTTCGCTGTCCCCAACACGCCATACCCTAAGGTAATCACCACTCGTGGCCAGCAGGTCTGGAAACACACCCTTCTGCACAAAAGCAAATCAAAACTTTACACACACAACACAGACCTGATGGATGATGGCTGCCAGCTGCATTAAATACTCAGGTATACTGACTCTTTCATGAATTTGTAATATACAAATACAAAATGTAGACTTACACATACATGTATATATTACGGAAAAGCACTAGGGTTTTAGTGGTACTGATACTGGACTAACTGCAATCTATCACTGCACAAAAAGAACATATGGTATATTTGTATCAGAATTTTACTCGCATATTTAGACTTTTTTTTCATCAAGATAAACGAAGAAGTCTATTTTTCAAAACATATTAAGCAAACAATGATACATTTCAAAGAATTCATAGAACCTAAAATCATGCATTTGTAGGTACTGAGAAGATTTCTGGGTTCTGCAGAGCCAGACAACTGGGTGACAGTTTTCAGTACGGAGTCAAAGATAATGAAACATAACACATTATCATACAGACAGAAAATATAACTCATGTTTCTTAACAATTGTGCTTAAATTTAACCACTTTCGCACATAATCTCATATAAGCAAACCTTAATGTCTTACAATGTATTAAACCAGCTTATGAGGTTTCTGACAGCATTAATAATTTGATCGTCTATTTGCTTGTTGTTCAACATGGCTTCACTTCAGTCATATGAAAGATGGGGCTTCCTTTGCAGTAGTTGAGCATGAATGTCAACATACTTGAAGTACTACGTCACTGGAAAGCCATGCGGCCAGACATGACTCTTCACCCAATCACAATATACTGCCACTTAATTAACTAGTGATACTATAACTATGTATTTATTTATTTATTTGATTGGTGTTTTACGCCGTACTCAAGAATATTTCACTTATACGATGGCGGTCAGCATTATGGTGGGAGGAAACCGGACAGAGCCCGGGGGAAACCCACGGCCATCCGCAGGTTGTTGGCAGACTTTCCCACGTACGGCCAGAGAGGAAGCCAGCATCAGCTGGTCTTGAACTCACACCGCATTGGTGGGAGGCTGCAGGTCATTGTGCTGCAATAGCGCGCTAACCAACTGAGCCACAGAGGCCCCCTATACTACAACTAAAGTCCATTCCTCTGTGCTGAGAGTCATGCACGGAAGCAGAGGGATTATCAGTTTTAAAGCTTCATGGGCGACTCAACTAGGCAGAAGTCTGGTCTCCCAATAACGGGCGTAATGCCCTCAACATGTGGCCTATGCAGTGCAGTGGACTGAATACTGAGAACAGTCAATGAATGAATAAATGACTGATTAAGGCTCAACACCACAATGATTGCATAGATATGTGCAATGGCCTGTATGAGTACAGTGTGTAGAGTCAAGATGTTAGAAAGGTGGCAGTGTCATGGTACACAGACCGTGTCGGGAATCCACATTATCTTTGTCGTCGGATAAGGGTGGTCGAAGGTGCTCTTTCCCGTGAACTCAGAAGTGTCTTCATCAAGGGAGACAATCTGAACCTGTCAACACAACAACTTTTGATTTAGACACACAGATGTAGCTTAGGTACCAATTTAAGGACATAAAGCCTGCTTTGTGACTAGATTTTGATGTCTAGCCCTACAGTGGAAAAAAAAAAAAAAAAAAAATCAACATAAAACAAAACAACAAATCATGTCACCTAATATATGTACTGTACAATAACCATGTATCTTTCAGAAATGCTTCATTGCCAAACACAGACTTCATTATTTCAATAAATTAAATACCTTTTTCAAATCTGAGCTACTTGTGTAGGCCTACTGACAAGTTGCCCATGTATGTCATTGAAATAATGTTTATCAGAATTATTGATAGGCCTGCATCTGTATGTACAGGAGTTCCTACATTTAGACCTAACTGACATAAAAACATCTGTGCTTGCTGCTGGTAGACCCCATGTTTAACAAAACCCTATAGGGCTTCTGCAAACAAAATTGCCAGCTGTCAAAGCGCTACGTTGTAGATAGGCTGTACGTACATGTGTATGGTGTCATTCATGAGCAAGTGTGAATTTGATATGCAAATTTATAAACAATCAACCACACATGTACACCTCATGATGGACTTTAGCCTGAGAAAAAGCTTCTGATATGAGGGATACGCATACATGTGGTAAATAGCTGCACCACACCTCGGCCTCATTGCCAGACAGCCTGTGTTGTATTGTGTTGTTGTTGTACTGCCTACATACACCACATGCGTCGCTTCCCTTTCCTAAATAAGTTATTTAATATTTAATTAAAACTGCACAGGCCTTATGTTTATGAAAAAGGACCTAGAAACAACTGAAACCGAGTTAAAAATCATTGGTTTTCCCCTTTAAAACATCATTAAGCCTCTTGAAAGTGGTTTTACCACTGTGACAGGCATTAAGTTCACACCTTGTTGTTATACTCCTCCACGAAGCTGCCCAGGGCCAGTCTGAAGCGCTTGTCTGGCCGAACACTCCAGTTCATACTATACACAGTCCACGGAGCCTCATACTTGTAGATTTCCTTCCTCTTGCCCGGAGGGGCTGTTGGAAGGGCGCACATGTTGAGCTAAAGCTGATGCACCTTAGTGATGAACAGAGCACTTCAAGACTGCTACATTTAACCTGGAAAACAATCACAGTCAAATCAGAGTGTGGTGAAGTACAGTGATATGAAAGAAACACATGTCTTAACAGTACATACTAGACAGATATGTTACTTATACTGTTAATCATTATTACACATTACCTGATTGATCACATAAATCATAATAATAAAACTACATATAACCTGAGTGACCAGCATGATTTTAATAATGGAACTGGACAACTCAGTTTATTGGGCCTGAGGTCCTTTACAATAGATTTGAAGTTCCCTCTACTGGAAAATGACAGACACTTATCAGTGATTCTGGTATCCATCTAGCTGGACTAAGTATATTAAAAGTCTATTGATGAATTGGAAAAAAAAATGTTACTTGGACTGAGCCAATGATATATAGAGTTTCTCATCATTCATGACTATGATGAAAAATAGAAGATTTGTGATTTCTATTTATTTGTTGTTTAATGCCATCATGGTATTCAAAAAGTATTTCATTATAACTTTTATATATTTATACCATCAGTAATATGGGTGGATTAAACTGGAGTTCCAGGAAAAGACCAGTGACTGCCACCAAGTCACTGACTAACCTGACCACTTGTTACATACAAATATGCACATGACTTGGTGGAAACAAGTTGTCTTCAATGAACAGTAGTGTGCAAACAGCCACACAAGATTCTTTTTGTCATGAAGGTTTGGTATGAGTCATGGTTTATACCTGATACCAGTTTTAAATAGGCCAAAGAACTCTGGTTGTGACAACCAATAATTATTTCATTTATCAGGTAAAATAAAATAATTACAATTTAACTGAAATGGAAGTCTTTTAGCGAGAGCAGCGGATAATGACTTGAGTACATTCCTGAGGTTAAGTTGTCATGAGGTACACTGTTACATGGCCAACATGGCCAAATGTACATGGCCGAAGAATAAGCCAAATCAGCATTGCAGCCGTATCGAGAGATCACTCTGGTTTTGGACGAGAGAAGGTGGGAGTTTTCGTGAGGTAATGTTAAATTATTTGCTCAACAACAAAAACATTGTTACCCTTCGTGAAATCACGGTGGTTCGCGAGAGCCTCCACTCTGTCTCGTTCAAAAACAGCGTGTTCTCTCGACACTACTGCAAAGCCGATTCGGCCTGTAGTGCTCAGTGGAACGTTTGACTTGGTGACCTATGTACTGTAGTTTTATAACTGCTATTACACGTGGCTGTGCAGATTTCGAATTAAGGGAGAATAAAAGACAATGATTTACGCGGTAGCATAATCAATACAGGATTTGAACAATGATATCCAACAGAGTAAATAATGTGCTTGCTTTGAATCTTTGATTGTCCGCTGTCAAATCGAGCTGTTTCTGAGGTGATCGATCGTAGACTGCTAACTGTACTGACTTTACGGTAAAGATAAGTCGAGGTAGCATTTCCACGATCGAAATGAAAAGCGTTAAAGAACTGATACCCTGATTATTTCGACTTCCTAATCCATTCCGACTTGTTCGCCTCAGCCCAAACAAGAAAACACAATTAATGGCGAATGACAGTTTCCGGCATTGTCTCACGACATTTCCTCCATAACGACATCAAGGCCACTTTTTGACAATGCAAAATCAGGATGACGCCAAATGCGGGAAAGAGTGTTAAAATGTGACGATTTTTGCAGATTGAGTGAGAACAATCTGACGTTTCAGCATGACTGCCGACGATTCAGAGGAGGCAGAAAAGACTGTCGCAAAAGATTTGTTCAAGGATGTGAAGTACTATCTTGTCGGGAACATCAGCGAGGAGGTAATTGAAGCTGTCTTTTTCCACACGGAAGGCTGCGGGCAACCGGTAGAAATCCGATTGACTGTCGTAGTGTCGCTCATTGGTAGCGTTACTCGCAAACAAATGAGACGTTACTCTAGAGACATAAAGTCGAACAGATGCACCTGTGCATGCTACTGACAGAAGTTATAACTTTTAAAGCATTGTCCTATCAGAGAGCTATCAGATCAAGTGGTAGTTGTAGAAATGCTGTGAAATTTTCGCATTCTTAGGAAATAATTATTACCCGTATTAGACCGTCTAGATGGATCCGGTGTATTATTTTATGCTTTGGACATTCATCGCAACACAGTCCATTGCTCGAATCCAAACAGATTGTTGCAGTTTTCCAAAGTCTATGTCAGTGGAAGTGCTCTCAGCCATGTCTGTGCTAGTCTCACACAAACTTACCTGCAATGTTAAATTTGTGTCTACAGGCAGGAGTAAAAACGTCATAGTTTTGGACATGCCTAAAGTCCAGACCGAGCAGTAGTGCTGTCACCCACTTCTACAAAAGAAAGTGGACACCTTTAAAGTTTTAGGATTTAATGAAGCTTTACTTTGTATGGTCAAGTATTTGTGGTACAATTCCACAGCAAAGTCTGTAGTTTCTTTGCCAAAGTTTTTTGAAGTGGGAAGTGGCCAGAGAAGATAAGGAAAAATAAGGAAATAATGAAAACAGTTGACAGCACTAATCACTGTTGCATTAGCACATTTCCCAAATATTATATCTATTGGACATACCCTATTCCCATGAAAGGCCATCAGATATCTGCTTTGAGCAGGGTATTTGAAGTGTGGGACAATATGGCTGAGGTCAGTGTTCATTCCAAGGGAGATAATCATGGCCTCTCCCAGTGGGAATTAAGCAAATTCAAAGGAGAGTATGGTAAGGTGGGTGTGAAAGTAGCACCAGCTGACATTCATGCACATTAGCAATAGTAATGTATCAGATTTAAATTTATCCCTCAAGATCCTCAGGGAATGTTTTGAATATTCATTAGCATCGCTATATGCTGTACCAGTTTTACAAAAAATAACCCGATTTACATTTAAATGGCCATCAAAATAAAACTGATCAAACAAGAAAACCTGCCTGGTGCCCTGAAGCTATCAAATAAGCAATCAAAGTCTTCCTGAGCCCATGAACAGCCTTTTTCCACCCTCAAAGCCGTGTTGCAGTCTGTCATCAAGCGAGCTCAATATTCACAGCCGCAGCTGAGTAGCAGTAATAAAACATGAGCACTTGCAATTTGCTTCCACCAAAAATGCTAGGTACTTTTATTATCCCTTATAATTCAGTGAAAATGTATTTTTTAAGCCATGGTGACAGATGTTATATTTTTCATATTTTATTATAGGTATCTGATCATTGAATAATTGGAGTCCCGAATTATGATACAAAATGATTATAGTAAAATACTTTATTCTTTTGGATAACCGCTTGCTCAAAGTTTAAATTTTACAGAACAGTTCTCAAAAAATGACATCGAGACTTAGTTTGAATTCTTGTAATGTATACATCTGTCTACGCAAATAAATTGTACCATTTGTTTCTCAATGCTGAAATGACCGTATAGAACAGTTTTAGGTGAGCTCATTAACATTTTACTGGTTTAGTACCACTCCAAATTCACATTGAATTTAGATGGAAGATTTGAAAGCTGCCGCCTCTTCTGACGTTCATTGGCATGGTTATGGATAGGTATGTAGACCAGGCTGGAGAGGGCTTAGCTACACATCAGTGACATTAGATCAGAAATTACTGCGCTAAAACTTATCACAGTAACGGATTTAAAAAGAACACATTTCAAGCTCTCCGTAAGTACAGTATACCATGATTTGGTGTAATTTCAGGCTTATTTCTTGGACTTAATGAAGGAAAAATGTGACCATGAATGCTGGACTGGGGAACAATTTTTAAGGGGCTATCTCCCCTGTTTACCCTACCAGTTTTGGTCACGTGACTCAAACTTAGCTCTTGAACAACAATCGTGCTCGCTGACTTCTTCAGTTTGAGACCTGAAATAGACCTGAATAGACCAGAAAGTGAAGCTATTCTTCATCTAACATATATTTCTGTATAGCTTGGAATGTGCTGTATTTGACTGTGTTACTTCGATGGCCAGGCAGGAGTTTATGTGCTGCTCTCACTTATGTGTGACCAACCCCTCTCTAGTCTGGTCTTTTTATCTCTCTGGTCTGTCATTCCGGTCTTTAGGCCAGCCCCAAAGTTTTCTAGTTGTTTTTGTTGCCAGAACTAGGGTTACGTCACTTTCCAAAATGGCGGTGAGCCGTTTGTTTACGTTTTCACTGTTAATGTGACCGCAAGACAGGGAGTTAATTAGCTTCAACAGTAATGGTAGTAAAGTGAGAAGATAGTATTCGACATCCAACAGTAAAATTACATAGAAATGGGGAAAAAGAGATGAGTTGGAATGCCAGTCGACTTCAAATTCAGAAATCTTTGGCAGTTTTATTGAGTTTGGACAATGTGTTGCAATGAATGTCACAAACTGAAAATAACATTTTGAGTTCATCTAATAATCTACTAAACCATATATTCCTCAAATCCTTGGTTCTCACAGAAAATGAGTGGTTTTCAAAAGCTCTGATTTTTCTAGAGACAATATTTTGGATGTAATTTGCATTCAAGGGAAGGTAACTCATGTATCTGATTTTTCTTAAAGTTGAGAAAATATACTCAGCCTCAAACAGGCCCGAGTTTAACCACATAAAATAGGTAATAGGTGGGAATATTTAGATTTAAACTTTATCTTGTCCATTGCATGCAGTAGCAAATCTGCATGATTTATTTGGCTTCTGGGCTGAATAAACAACCTTCTCGCCCTTTTGCAGGTCACCACATTGCTGAACAGTGGAGGGGCAAAGCAGGACAATTACCTGAGTCAGATGGTAAGTCATGTGATCTGTGACAGCACGGAAGATGACGATGACTTTTCTGAGGCAGCTGAGGCAAAGGAACTGTTTGACCTCCCAGTTGTCAGTGTAAGTAAAACTAACCCATATATACAGCACGTGACATGTAAGCCTCAACCACCATCACATTATCAAATTTCTGAATTGTGCAGTTGGTCGTCCAGTAATAATTATACATGGAACTGAGCAAAAAGAAAGCTAAACACTCCAAATTTCTCTGAACAACTTGTATGGGACAGGATGCAATTTTCTTTTTTTTTTTTTTTTTTTATCTCCTAATTTATGGCTGTTTCTTTTATGTGAATGTACCAGTTACATGAACAAATATGTTACTGTCATCTTGTGGGTATCATAAGGAGTTAATAGCGCTGCATGTTTTACTCATGTTTCCTCTTAGATGTTTTAAGGAAGGATTATTTCTGTGTTAATCCTTGTTTTCATGGTTGATTCTAATTCTTGCATTTTCAGAGTCAGTGGGTGCTGCTGTCAGTGGCATGCCGAAAGCAATTGCCGTATCCTTTACACATATAATGGTTTCAAGTATATAAAAAAACATGTATTGTGACTTCACTAGTATAGTACTGATATTTCATCACATGAAGACTAGCCATCACAAAATAGACGCAAGTGATCAATTCTAACTCTCATTAGTTTGGCGGTTGTTTTACACAATGCTATTATACAAGTTTTGATTTTCTCAGGGTTCATATTGCTTACCCCCACCCATAAAGTATCAAACGGGACCGCCGTTCTATAATAAGTGAAGCGTTCATGAGTAAATGTAAATCACCTGTCACATAAAATAAGTAACAGATAGTAAAACTGTGGAGTTAAGGAATCATGTAATTGTTTCCAGTAAAGGGATATCTTCAGTTTTTGGAAAGTCAGGAAAAGAAAAGCTTGCTAAATATTTTTGCAAGTCATAGCGAAGTGTGTGCTTATTTATTAAAACTTAAGGTACTGGGCAGTGTGTGCAGTTGGTTTGAGTTTGATACAAGGTTATTGCTTCTGTTTAGTTATATGCATTCCTTGACAGCAAAAGTATCGAGACGTTTGCCCTGGAAGGAAAGGTGTTTGCAGGAGTTGTTTTATGTCCCGAACATGTATGTATACCTGTACCTATGTAGCCAACCCTTCTTCTTGTCAAGGGGAAAAGGGATCATTGCTTAATGTCTAAGTGATGATGCTCCCTCTTAGTTTGATACCTGCCCTTATGAATGCAAATCAAATGTTACCTCTTATTTAAGTCATTAGCCTGTATATTTCTTAGTATTCTTTGAATGGAGGTGGGAAGAAGATAAGGATGTAAGGTCAGTGTTGATATCAGGGAGTGTAAATACATGTAGCTACTGGACTCAGTTGGGATGAGGCCTGTGTAATTACAGTTAAACAACATTAAGTCTTATCTACCAAAGTCAGCAGGCTTTCACCATGATTATTATGCAGTGGTTGTTCTCTTCTTAAGATAAGTTTGTCTCTTGCAGCTGGAAGAAGAGGACAGAACAACAATTTGGGCCATGGTGACTCTGAATGGCGGAGTGTGTCAGACAACCCTGAATAAAGCTACCACTCACCTAGTCACCACAAAGGATGAAGGGGTAAGATCAAACCACAATTTTATTTATTTCATTGATGATTTATGCCGTACTGAAGAATATTTCACTTATACGATGATGGCCAGCATTATGGTGGAAGGAAACTGGGCAGAGCCCAGGGGAACTCATGACCTTCCACATGTTGCCAGCAAATCTTCCCACGTATGGTGGGAGCTGAAGCCAGCTTGTGCTGGACTTGAACTCACAGCGACCGCATTGGTGGAAGGCTTGGGTCATTGTGCACGCTAACTGACTGAGCCACGAAGGCCCCTGCTAAGCAGAAGAAATTCCATTTTCAAACCTGGCTGGGAGTTACATGGGTTTCTAAACCACTTTTTTTCTCTCTTTTGGCTTTTTTTGAGGACTAACTTGGTGATATGAAGTTTACATGAAGGGAAGCCTGTACAATTTTTTATAGATACTTGTATATGAGAAAGCCACTACATAGCAATAGATAGTCAACATACATTTTCTTTTTTTACAAGATATTCATCATATTCACAATTACCCCATAAAAAGAAGTTGTATAGGATTTGCTCTTCTTATTACAGTAAACCAAGATACTCTGATGAGAACGCACCACACCATATCAGGGGCTTTTCATGCAACTCTCTGGCGGAAAATCGAGTTTTTAGACAAATTTTGTATTGAGCTTTCATGAAATAAATTGAGTTATTGATACATTGACGACGAAAAAATTGCTGAAATTGAGTTTCTATAAATAAATTGGTTAGAAAAAGCCCTGTCGCCCATACAGCTCAAAATTACTGATATCTGCAATATGCTGATATCCTGTAGTATAACATGTACGTCTTTCTATTTACTAGAATATTGTCAGTTGTTTTAATTTCATCATTGATCTCATTTATTTGTATCTAGAGGAAGATTGAAGCTGCCATCCTGCGAGGAGAAAGTATAAAAATAGTCACTCCTGATTGGGTGACTGAAAGCTTAAAGGCTGGAAGGAAAGTGGACGAGGCAGTCTATCATCCCAAACTGATAGAAATCCCCAAGCCACCCAGTCCCCCAAAGCCTCCCAGCCCAGAAACTGTTGTGTCTGCTCCCATACCACCCCCTGCTCAACCCTCTGGGCTGTTTACATTTCCCTCCCTGCCTGGAATCAGTCCCAGCTCCTTGGCTAATTTCCCCAGGCCACCTCCACCTACCATGCCGCCACATTCAGTACACCTCAATCCCAGTGCGTACCACTTCCCAAGTCAGGGACCACTTGAAGCCCAGGCTGCCCTAACCCCCAGTCGCACCCCACCATTAAGCCGACCTCAGAGCGGCACACCACCCACTAGTCGCACCCCACCATCAAACAGAAGCTCTCCTGGGGGACGCCCTGTACCACTTCTACCAGGCTATTCCATGGGATTCCCAGGGCTTCCCATCCCAGGTTCTATTCCTGACAACGGCAGAGTGGAGCTGCCCACTGCTAAAGAAGCATTGGCCAGAATGGTTAATAATAGGATACAGGCTAGTGGGAGGAGCGTGGAGCGCCCTGATAACCGACTGACTCCACCCAGTGTTCCCAGTTTGCCCCTCCCTTCTCCAGATGCAGCAAGCAGAACATTGAGAAATATCACCAACAATCTGGAAGTGGCCACAGAAAATGGTGAGTATGAAAGTAACTTGTTGCTTGTGGCACCATATACTATGACAATTTACGACTGAAGAAAACCCGATGACATATTCGACCACCAGCAGGCTTCAAAAGAACAGGCCATATTCCTTCTACAGGCAACCCTGGCCTCAGTAATAACCTATGAAAACATGGATTGCTATGGATCGCCAAGCATGGTATTTCTGGAAGTCGGCTGATTGCTTGAAGATTCATACAGTCATGTACGCCTGTAATTGAATGTGCAGAAAATCAGAAAATTCTGTTTGGAGATAACTGTTGGTTCTGAAAAGAGCCGTTGGGTAGTGGTGGTTGTTGTTGTTCATTTACTGTCGATTCTGTCGTCGTACCACGCAGTGTTCTCTTTGAGCTCTGTTAATCATGCAGTATAACTTCCCAGTATAAAGCCTGTTATAGGAGAAGATATACTCACCAGGAATGTCCATTACCCCCCTTCTCGATATTTGATTGTCTTTCCCTTGATGAAGTTGTTTTGCATTCATTAGTCAGCCCTTTCAAATGGCGACGACATTCAGGAAAAACCGCCATGATTCCTGCCGTTAATTGGATTACAACGGCAAAAAAAATGCTGTCGTTCGAGATATGATGTGAATGATCTGATGTTGAATATCTGCTGTTCGCAGGGGTTACTAGAGAAAAAAACAGGATTGAAATGGTAGTTCTGTTCTTTTCTTTCAAAATTTTGTTCATTACTGAAAATGGCTTGAAAACTAATGCACTGGCTGCAACAGTCGCGCAATGGCTGTCCGTATTTTTAGAACACACAGGCAGGAACAGACATTGATTTAAATGGTGAAGGCGCAGAAAGCTGAAAAATGGGGACTTCATCTATTAAGTATGAAGTGGATGAGGACGTTTTGCATGGGCTCAGAAAAAGCCTGAATATATTCAAGAAATATAGTAGTTTGATAAAGTTTGATCTCGAATTTGATGCACTGCTCTCGATGAGGTGTGCACTCGTGTCACGCAATCTTACCTGTATTCAAAATAGGCAAAAACGAAAAAATTTTTATGTATGATGAAGATTGAAGTGGAAACTACAATGAAAATGTAATAGTTTTCAAGATGTTTTCGATACTAGAACACCCTTTGCATTTCAGGACCAAGATTAGGTTATGAGACTTCTCAAAATTGCTGCCAGTGGTGAGCAATTTGAAGTTCTCGTAGCCAATCTTACCACAAGGCTTCCAGTTAATCAGTTTCATGGATTAGTAAATTAAAAAAGATATTATTCAAGAGTCAACTGGAAAATGACATTGAAATGGGCAAAAAAAATGAGTTGAAGTGCCACTGCAAGTTTTGAGATCTACTACATCACTACTGATAGGCCTCGGGCGAGAAATGCCCATGGAATATCTACATGAGGAATCGCAAGACATAAAATGCTTTATGCAGACATTTAACAATGTTAATGTGCCTTTCTGCATCTGTTATTGACCGAAAAACAGGTTATCTGACAATGCCAACAATGATGCGATTTCCCAGCGGCATCTTTTTTTGCCCTCAAGTGAGTCACCGCGTGTTTACGCCACCTTATCTGCAGTTATGGTACAGGTAGATGAAACACTTACCAAACCATGCAACCAACTGTATAAACACACCAATGTACTTGACGACACAGTGAAAGCATAGAGGACATAACATAATGACCAAGTTCAGCTGTCGAGTACACTATTTTTATGGCCATGCCACGGGATGACCAGGAAGTATGATTGTTGTTTGAAACAACAAGATGACGAATGCCACTTTGGTATAACAGTAATCCTGTATATGTTTCAAAAGGTCACATGTCACTTACGAAAAGCAATACAGAATACAGCTATAATTAGTGTCTGGTGTGGAATTCTGTGGGCTTAATTATGCCATCTCTTTGATGGGAGAGACACTCCATCACTGGCAGAGGCTCCCGGAACTTGCTGGCGCAGTTCAGTGCTAAGAGCCTCCCACTAATGTGTTCAAATCCAGCTCATTCTGGTTTCCTTTCCAGTTGTACTTGATAAGGTCTGTCAGCAGCCCGCAGAGAATTGTGGGTTTCCCTCAACCTAGTCTTCCAACGGCCAAAAGTGACATATTCTTAGGTGCAGTGACAAACACCAGTGAAATAAATTGAATGCAATTTTGTTTCTGTGTGTTTCCAGTTCCCCCAGACATGTGCCTCCTTGGATGTGTGTTCCTCATCGCAGATTATCAGTCGCTGGTTGGAGCAAATGAAATTAATACCTGGAAAAAGGTAACAAGGCAGTTAAGCATATTCAGTACCATACGTATATTTTAACTCCCTGTAAGAAGGTAGTTCTGTAAATAACTCAGATTTTTTTATTCATTACACATGAATTGTTAGCAGCCAGTTTATACCTTGAGTTATGTATTATTCCCACCAGATCTTTGTGCCTGTCCAATCATTGTATGCTGTCAAAAGCGGCAATGGCTTTGAATGTGTAATGTAAAATCCATTTTATTAAGCTCATGAATTCATTGTAATATGTTAAAAGTACAGATATGATTGACCTGTCCGTTTCTAGGTAAAAATTTTACTTGTATGATGTCCCTCTGTCCTAAACCATTTACCTGAGATACATGTTGATTCCTGCAGGTGATAGAGCAGCATGGGGGCCAGGTAGAGATGTCATATACCAACAGAATCACCCATGTTCTCTGCCCATACCAACACACTGACATCTTTCAGCAGGTATGTCCAAACAAGATGAAATCTTAAGGATGCAAGACATGAAGTTATACGAGAAAACCAGAAACCAGGCCAGTACTAAGCCCATTTTGGTGTAAAATTACATGTCAAACTCAGTACAGAATCTCGGAAAAGGTTAAAAAGTTCTCAGGGCATCATAAACTTTGCTTGTTCTGCAGACTGAAGAACAAGAAATTTTATCATGATAATAACATTCAGATTGTGAGTCAAATACTGACATGAGCTGTGTTTCCTGGATAGGCAAATATTTTGAATAAATGAACTTAATTGTGAAACTTAAATTAGACCAAATCATTCTACAGTTCCGTATAAGTTTAGTGTCACGTGTGCCCATTGAGTGCTGGATTGAATTACCCAGTTGACATGGTTTAATTTTGTAGGCTCTGAAAGATCAGCGACGCATTGTTACAGCCTACTGGCTGAATGACTGCTTGCTGCAGAAGAAAATGTTACCCCCATGGCAGGCTCTTCATTTGCCTCTAATCTATGGAGATCAGAAACCGTGTGAAAAGCAGGTATGAAGATTGTGAAAGAAACAGAAACGTTTGCTTTCTCATTTTTTTTTCAAAAAGTAAATGAGAAGTAAGCCTATGATTAGTTGATTTATTTGGCCATAAGCATGACAAACCTAACAGGGAAAATTATTCTGAACCAGGTAGAAATGATGAATTATTGTCTAAATATGTTGACTGTTTTACATATCAAGTCTAGTTGAAATTTAATGTAATACTATTTGCTAGGATGATCATGGTTCTTAACAGGCAATATCTTGTGAATCTGTTGACGTTTATGTTTCAGATAATCTGTGTCACAAACTTTGAAGGAGAAGAAAGAACTCGAGTGAAACATATGATAACATCAATTGGTGCTAAATACACTGGCTATATGAGCCATGCAAATTCTGCCCTGGTTTGCAAGAAGTAAGTGAAATGTCACATATGATAAAGTTAATGTCAGTCACAGATCCAGTGATGTGTATTACGGACTTGCCATGTCACACCTGACAACATGCATTGACCGAAGGTGATTTGCAGCATTGACTTGTTGTAGGCTTCTAACCATCTGGAGCAAATTGTTTGTTTTTATTTTATATATTACTTCTATTGTAATGTGTGGCAGGTATGCATTTAGCAAGCCTGTAAATAGGTGTCTGATGTTTTTGAAAACACCCCGAGATGAAGTAGTGTGTCTGTGTTGTCCAAATTATATATTACTGTACAAAGATCTCTTTGGTCTTGCCACTTTCACCAAAGGGATGTTTTCAAAAATGTCAGGCCCCTATTTGCAAGCTTGAGTTAAGGTGACTTCTAGTGGTATGACCTGGTACATGCCAATTATGATTGTCTTCTAGGATGGAAGGTAAGAAATATGAGAAGGCTCGAGACTGGCAGACTCCTGTGGTCAATGTGAATTGGCTGACAGATATCTTACTGGGTAATTTGGACGCTCTGCGCTTACCTGTCCATCAGAAATACCAGCAATTTGGACAGGGCAATGAGTTCAACATGAACCTCACTGTTGTCGCACATTTGATGGGTAAGTTCTTGCTGATTGCACTGTTTGACGGCACTTTTTAGCTTGCCTGTATGAAGCAAGGCAGTGTGTTGTGAGAATGGGAAAAGTGTCAGTGTCTGGTTAAGGTTTTTTTTAGCTCCTCAGTTTAAGGTAATGTGTGTAAAGTGTACATACTCAGATGGACGATCAAGCCTTGTTTAGCTCCTGTGTAATGGATGTGAAATTTAACAGCAGTCAACTTAAAATATGCACTTATCTTTATTCTGATTGTATTGTGTAGTTGACTGCTATACATCAGGTAACCTGGTAGAGTTCTCTGAATGCCTCGTCTGACCTTGATTCATCACAAATTATATGCAGTTTAAAATATCCTGCCTTAGTTAATAGTCATCATAAAATCTAGCCATGAATGAACAAAACATGAATTACAGGTTGACTGATTTGATCATTCCATTCTTAAGTTGATTTTAAACATTTTCTTGTTTGTATTAAACATAACAGTATCAGTGGGATTTTGGGGTTGGTGTGTCGTTGGATTCAATAAAATATCCCCTTCATAGGTTCAGTCATGTATATATGTGCTTAACATCTCTTTTTCAGTTGGCTGGGAAACCCCTCTCAAAATATCCAAAGAGGTTTGGAAGGTGAGGGTTTTCTTGCTATTTGTGTTCGTTCTTTGTACTGAAATGCAACCATCAAGTGTATATGTAAGGGCTCTATCTATCTACTTAAAGCAGAGGTGTGGCCACAGGGAATCAGCTGTCAACCCATGCAGTCTTAGGCATAAATCCAATCATGGTTTATTCCAGGTGACCGACATAGATTAACCATAACAACTGTTGTGTGAGTGGAAACTTCTTGAGCACAGGGTGAACAGACCTATGCAGTAAACTCATGTTTTGTTTTATGTACGCATGTGCAGATTGCAATATTTCAGAGATTTATATCTGGTAACTGGCAAACTGTAGTGGTTTTCTTTAGGCTCTGCTTGGTTTTCTTCACTCATGATCCTGACTGGTGTTATATTTATTTATTTATTTGATTTGTGATTTGTACCATTTTGAAGATTATTTTACGTATGCGACAACAGCCAGCATTATGGTGGGCAGAAAGCCGGCAGAGCCCGGGAAAACCCGCGACCATCCGCAGGTTGCTGGCAGACCTTTCCACGTATGACCGGAGAGGAAGCCAGCATGATGCTGTTAAATAAGTGATGTATTCTTGTGTGCAATGTGAAACTTGTAGCAAATAAATAGACAAATAATTTTAACTTTGATGGCAGACTGGGACTGTCCCTGGCCCTTAAAGTTTGTGTCGACATTTGAATATTGGCCTTGTAATGAGATCACAAGCTCTGATGAAGTTCATGTCCAATACAGCCTGATACCCAGATTAGCAGTATACCCATGCAGAATATCCCTAATAACTTGCCTGTAGTTAATTATTTACAAGTTAATGCGTCTGTCAATTTGCTATGCATGATTTACTCCATGGTTTGATGTTGTCAGAAATTTGTGCCGGGCACACCCAAAGCTGGAAATGACGAGAACCAAATGAAGCGTAAAGCAGATGATGCAATGGATTCGGAAGCTAAAAAACAGAAGTAAGTGTGTGTGTATAATGACAAATGCCACAATATACAGCTGTCAGAGGTTTGCATGTTATCTGAGCAGTATGCAAGAGCTTGCTCTCTTTTCTGTTCAGTGTGTGTGCAGGTGGTTGTCACTTACTGACCATTAGACTTTGCAGCTTTGTAAGGAAGAGTGAGGTGCTTATGACCATTGTTTTGAAGTGTGCTACACTTTTGACTTCTATGTGGATGTTTGCTACGTATTAAAACTTTTTTCTTATTGAAATATGCTTTCACAAAAACTTAAAATAACCTAAGCATGACCTGATGCGTGATAAAGTAATATAAACACACTTCGTGCAAATGGTATAGTTGCCTTCCACTAGATGTTGGTTTTGAAGAAGAAAGGCTTAAACATGTTGCAATTTTTATTACTTACCCTAATTTCCCAACCTTTTTTTGCATGTAAAAGAGCAACTTCCAGTATGTAAATTTTTAATTTGATTTTGGCAACAAAACTACATTGGTTGGGTTTGCCAAATTCAGGGCCTCATGGTTAGTATAATTTTGTCAGCCACACGGAAAAATTCCTCAGATATTGGTGTAAGAAACACCAAATTAAAAAACTACAGTGCAGGTTTGTTTGTTTTTGTTGTTGTTGTTGTCTGACATGCTCCATAGGATATGTTTTCATATTGTGTCCAGCATATCATACTTGTAGCCCACAGCAAAACTGATTATAACCTGAGCTTTAATGTTTTCCACATGTCCTCTCAGTGCGGGCATTAATAAATACATTGTTGCTGCTGCAGGCTCGAAGAGGAGATTCACCCATCAGGCTTCCCAACTTATGGACCAAGGGTCATGTTCACTGGCTATGGAGGAAAGCTCCTAAGTCGCTTGAAAGAGGTAAAGTGCCAGGTTGACCTTAATACTACATTGGTTACAGGTAATAATGCTATTATCAGGGTGAACTTCTTGTAATGTTACGCAGCAACTTAAATATGACGTAAATTGTAGATTTTTTGCAATCCTGCCACAAATCTTCTTTCCAATAGTGCTCTTTGTAGACACTAATCTTTCAGGCATACATGTATACCTTCTGATCAATTCAGATTGGATGTGAATTGTGTTTTCAGGCTAATATTTGGAAAACTTGTTGTAAAACCTTAAACTGGCTAAAGATGAAATGTCACATAATTTTCTTCCCCTATAAGAATTATATCTTAGAATATTAAATTTTGTTTTTCTAACTGATTTTAGTGAGCTGTTAAAAATGAAAGTAGAAAACAGTACGAAAGATTTGACTTGGTGCCTTTAGTACCTGCATTTAAGCCTCTTTAGGGTTGCCCAGGTTGCAGCTAAACATCTTCGACTCATGTACTGAACAGGTTGTGGAGAGACTAGGAGGGATTGTGGTAGATGACATAAAGGATGGCACCCACCTGGTGGCCAGGTCTCTGACCAGAACCCTCAAGCTGTTTGTGGGCATCAATGTGTGCAGATGCATCGTCACTAAGGAGTGGTTGGAGGACAGCGATCAGGAGAACAAGTTTGTAGGTAGGTTTCTCAGCTGATGCCATAGAGAATAAAGTCAGGTAAGAAAGCTGTTTGTGGACATCAGTGTGTGCAGGTGCATCATCACTAAGGAGTGGTTGGAGGACAGCTATCAGTAGAACAAGTTTGTAGGTAGGTCTCTCAGATAATGCCATAGAGAATAAAGTCAGGTAAGAAAGCTGTTAATGGACATCAATGTGTGCAGGTGCATCGTCACTAAGGAATGGCTGAAGGACAGCGATCAGGAGAACAAGTTTGTAGGTAGGTCTCGCAGCTGATGAGATGGAGAATGAGGTGAGATAGGAACTGAAGATACCTAGGTGTAAAAGCTAAAGGTCATGCCAAAGTGAATAGTTGTGAGTTGTTAAGTGTGACAGTAGACTCATTCTGAAGTCATTCTGTCTGTCTGTCTGCCAATCGGTCAGATTTTTTGGACATCCTACATGTATGTATAATCTCTCTAACACAGACCGTCACATAACACGGGACCTTAGTGCAGGACGACATCAGTTTGTTTTGGGATGTCACAGCTGTGGCAAACTTGCACTTTTTAAGCTGTATATGTGATCTGTCAGCTGTCATTTGAGGCTGTTTGCAGAACAGGGCAAAGGTAATCCACAGGACTAAATGTGACGAACGTAACAACGGTTAGGAATAGCCTGATTTATCACAGCCTTTGAGAAGGTTTGAATAGAAATATTTTTTCTATTTCTATACCGAAGGCTGTCTTACTTACTGAAAAGTTTACATTTGTTCCACATAGCAGCTGGTATGTAGGGAAAATGTTGAGTAATGTGTTGTAAACCAATCTGTCAAATATCAATCCCTGGCATATTCTCTCTGTGAATCTTTCTGATGAAGTGGCATACTTTCTCCTTATCAAATGAGCCCAAGTATGCTCTGAATAATCTTTCAGCTGGTATATTGGGGAAATGTACTGTGTTGTCCAGTGATGTATCAAAATGTCAAATGTTGGTGTATTCTCTGTCGGAATCCTTTGGATGAAGGGTTAACCTTTTCCTTATCAGATGAATCCAAGTATGCATTGAAGGATCGGCAGGCTGAGGCAGCCATGAACTGTGACCTGGCAGAGTCCATGAGACGCTCACGTAAACTACCTCTCTTCAAGGTGAGACCGCACGCTAAACATGGCCATAGACAGGCAAGGGCTTAAGAACTAGATACACACAGGTTAGGAGGAATGTTTGTTAGGGGCATCAGTGTCCTGCTTCTTCTTGAATACCTGGCATAGATTTCAAATCCTGCAAGTCTAGATCAGAAGATCTTTTCTTGAGAAGTGTTAAACCTCAGTTGATAAAATTTTGGACTGATTTACTCAGTAATTGCTTATCTATTGGTTTTGCACATTTTCTATTGATTCTGAGTTTAAAAATGTAATTTCAGGGTATCTTTCTCCAACTCGTCCTGCTTTGCTGAGATATTGTGCTAGATCTGACCATTTTGGGGGAAGGGAAGGGGTCTGTGTTATTCAACTTCATTCCTGCACATTTTATGTTCTCCTTCCACCAGGGATTGTCTTTCTACTTGACACCCTCTGTGCTTCCAAGTCGTAAAGAGCTGAGTACAATCATAGAGAGTGCCAAAGGAACTGTGCTGAAGAAGAAACCCCCTCTGAAAACCTTACAGTCTGTGCGGAGCGATAAAATATCACATCCGGTTTGTGTTCTCTTCTGAATAGTCACGGGTGAAAAGGATATGGCATTGTGAATGTTGAATGCCGTAATTAATGTTCAGGTGAGAGGTTGAAATGATTACCCACAAGGTGCAAAGAGTCAAGTCGGTAATTATTTCCAACTTCCATGAGAGCAATATTCATGGTATTCAAACTTCATTGTGCAGTGTTGTATTTATTGTTTATATTTTAACATCATGATTTTGTGTGTTTGAACAAACTATGCAATGTTTTTAGCTGTAGGCCTTCACAGACTTTTACTGTATGTCACATGGATATTTACATGAAGTCTTGTACGTTGTTTGACTTGTCTTGCTTCGTGACATAGGAATGTAAAAGTGAGCTTGTATTTATGACACGATTCCGCTGAGCTCAGATTGGAACATACCGAAGCAAACTGTTTCTTTTTGGACGTCATGGCATCTGGGTGTGAAATATTAAAATGATATTTGCCATGTGAATTAATACTTCTATCAGCGAAGGAAATCCTGACATTTCACCACCTATTTATAATAAACTGAAATTCCATAATTCTGCAATCTGCAAAGGCCTGATTTCCAGAAGGTGTGTAAGGCTACGTTAAATGTAACTACCATGGCAATGTATCTCTGTGTCATGGTGACAGTTATATGTGACATAACTTGCACCCAGTTTGTAAAACATGCCCCAAGAAATACATGTATATGCGCATCTTTTGACTTAGTGAAAAGGACTGCAGTAAGAAGAAGGGACTTCATGCTGTTAGGCAGTGAGATCTGTTCCAGTGGTAATGTGTGCAACTCTCACTTAGTTGCTTACTGGTAAATTTTAAGTTCAGTCTTGGACATTGACCCTGGATTTTTCACATTCCCTTGCTGTCAGCGATCTTTGTGCCTTGGTGACAGTAGGCTGTAGGCAATCCTTGTATGGCCGCTCACACAAGCTGGCCATCATTGAAGGTCTCCTGTCTTCCACTAAAATAATGTGCAGTGTGTCTGGACATCGTGTGGGAGAGTGAATAATTTGCTAAAGGACAGGTTTAGTCTCGTTTTCTTCACCTATAAAACTGAATGCCAGTTATTGTTTTGTTTTGTTGTTTTTTTTCCTTGCCAGGGCTACTCGTCTTATGTGATAATCAGCTGCGATACAGACATCCACTTATGTCGAGATTTGAAAGCCAAGAAAATAGGTAAGGATTTGTTATAGCAAATCAGAGGAAATATTCTTTTTTTTCTTTTTTTGATTCTTTGATTGTTTTGACAAATACCTTATATAGTCACATTTCTTTCTCTACAAATCTTTCCAAATATTCACAATCACTGTTTTTCTTTTCAGCTGTCCATAATGCAGAATTTGTGTTGACGGGTGTGCTGAGGCAGGAAGTGGACTTTGAGATATACCGTATGCCGGGCTTTGTCTTTGAGTCCAAGAAATCCAAGGCCGATTCCTGAACATGCATTAGTGTGGTTGAGCCACACAGCAGGATTATGTTTGACCAGTGGGGGCAAAAACTATAGATTAATGATTATGAAGTGATGTCAGAAAGATTTTTAATACTGACAGGGGCCTCCGTGTCTCACTATTGGAACGCAATGTCCCAGAAAGCCTCCCACCAATGCAGTCTGCTGTGAGTCCAGCCCATGCTGGCTTCCTCTCCGACCGTACATGGGAAGGTCTGCTAGCAACCTGTGGGTGGTCGTGGGTTTCCACCGGGCTCTGCCCAGTTTCCTCCCACTATAATTCTGGCCGCCGTCGTATAAGTGAAATATTCTTGAGTATGGCGTAGAACACCAATCAAATAAATAAAATAATACTGACATGATGATGAAAGGCCCATGTCAGTCCACAGTTGGCCAGCATGATGGAGTGGTGTGGACCCAAGGGCTGGGAGTGAGAGTGAAAATGAAAGTAACAGCTAAATCTCAAGATTAATGATTCACTGAAGAACAACTCCCGACCCCCACTTCATATTATTTACAGTATGACACGGACAAATATCTGAAAATTGTTTTCCGACTAATTTGGATTCAGGATTTTGAATAGCTTGTAAGCAATTGTTCTTGGAAGTCAAGAGTTGCTGGGTGTTGCTAGTACGTTATGTTTTTGCCTGAATATCAATTTAAGTATGATGTACATACAGCTGATCTAACAAGGGGTTGGCTGTGGCCACAACCTAGTATCCAGTGTTCATAACTCCGATGTTACAGGTGTATAGATCCACTCTGATCTACACCGATCCGTAAATCAACCATGTACCTACAATAGCCTACGCAATCCATATTATCTTCTATACATTTGTTCTTGTACCCCAGTTGCCTGGCGGCAAGATAGGTTTACCCATTACGGTGGATCTATGTTAGCTGAGGGCCACCGTTATTTGGGAACGGGATCAGTGAAAGGTGAGATACTCAGACCTCCAGACACAACAGGGCTGTGTAGATACGCAGATGTACTTGTACTGAACCATACTCCCTCTTCATATATTTCTTTTATTTTTTTTTAATTCATTTAAACATTGTTTATTAGTGGCAAGCTGTCAGAAACTTGAATCATTAATCTGTCTCTAAAATTGTATTTTTGACAGTCGCTGTATTCAGTAACGTTTTTGATATTTTCACTGTTGTTTGAAGAGAACGGTTTTTTCTGAGGAAAGGATTTCTGAAAGAATCCATGTAGATTGTTCTGCCATTGTTCTAAGCAGATCCATTTCCTTTAGGCTCAAAGCTGACAAACCGCACTAAATAGGGATGTCATGCTATACCTCTTTATTCTTTACATTAGATGACTGCCTGTTTATTAATTTTCATGTTATGGAGTGATTTATTTATTGATATTACCAGTATTTACCTATTATATTCAAAGCAGTCACATGCCTGTTAAGATGAAGTTATGTTCACGCAACAATCAGCCCAGTGATGTTGTTGTATGAATTGGTTTATGCCCGTGTTCAAGAATTGCAGATGATTTGATCGTGTGGATGAACTGTTGTGTATCAGACACCTGATAGATTTATTTATTTATACTTAAAACATGTACATAACAATCTTCCACATTTATTACTTACACTTTATATGGGCATCTTCATACACAGTAAATGTGTCATCAACTGAAGCTATGCACATTTGATCACACAGCTCGTAATAAATTCACACCTTTCTGTAAGGATGTCATTGACTGGTTAACTGTTATTGTATATACATGTACTACACTGGTTATACCTGTTATTGCGATTACTTCATCACTGACTGGTTATCTCTGTTATTGCATATGATACGTTTATATTTTTGATTTGTGTTTAACGTCTTACTCGAGAATACTTCACTTGTATGACGGCGACCAGCATTATGATGGAAGAAAACCGCACGACCATCCACAGGTTGCAACACCTTTACATGACCATTACACGTACAGCAGGAGAGGACGTCAGAGTGGGCTGTACTGGAACTCACAGCGAACGCATTGGTGAAAGGCTCTTGGATCATTGCGCTGCTCCCCCTACCACAGCGGCCATCCCATATACTACGACTGGGTATCTCTATTATTGCATACACTCAGTGTATGAAGTGAGGGGACGTGAGTCTCGCTGGCGCAGATGGTTAAAGCACTGAATCACTGTGACCATCAGGCCCTTCACCAGTCAGGTCCTGTGCTGATCCAGCTCGAACTGTTTCGGCTATGGCTTGAAATCATGAGGTTTTTAAGGTAGACTATGCCCAAGGACGCTCCAGTCACAGTTGTTACATCCATATTCGTGGACATTTTTCCGTTACCTCCTGGTCCACATAAGCTTCGTAACAGTTCTTTGTCAATTATCGATGACACGGAGCAGACCTTGTTGCCCTCTGAACTCTGGACATTTAATACCTACCTACTGACCGCTAGCAAGGATTTGTGCTTGAAATGAAACTAGATAAGTTCGATTTTCAACCAGGGCCCAATTCCACAGTTCTTCAGAATGTGTCTATACCTTGTGAGAGAAAGAGACCTGAAATATGCCCCGTGGCAATGTGGTTATTCAGGATGGATAGAACCATACACGTGTTCGCCTGGATAGATTTTCACCCACAATGATCTAGTTGATACTCAGTTACGAAACGTTACTATGGACGGAAAATACACCAGCGATGAGCCGAACGTAGATCTGTTTCCCAAGTTTATGGTAGAAAAGGCTTCCCTTCTTTAAATGGAAGATAAATTCTCTCTCACAAGGATACTCATTTACAGATTTAGTAACCCAAATCTCATATGGCATGGATAATATTTTTATTGCTAGACAATTGTTATCTACTTTTACATTTTCCTGACCCATCCTGTCAATAAGCTGGGCAAGTCTTCTTAACCTACAAATTCGTGTTTGTTTACAGATACCTGTACACTCGTCATTAGAATAAATATATATTTGGATGTACAAGACTTGAAACTATTCTCTGTCCAATACATATTGCATGACCACATTAGATATATGACCCAGGGAGTAATGAACTGAATGAAAGAGGCCGTTCTTGTAGATCTCTCTTACAAAACTGGAACACAGGCAATACCTTATTCAAAGAAGATAATTACACGTATGTAGCATTACCTGGGACCTCTTCGTGCATGAAGTTGCGATTATCCCCTGCATGGCCTACGGAATATGCTATATGAGTTTTAGTAATCAATCACATTTCTTATCCTGACGTACAAACCATGCAAGTACTGACGTATGTTCTAGACATTTTTTCCCGCAAATATTAGTCTGACAGCTGGATTCCCCTCTCTTGGTTTGATTTTGACAAGATTGTGGTAAGGTGGCTGAAGGAATACCCTGCCCAACTGGATCTTATCGTCACATGGGTATGGAATCCCCCTCTGTATATTTGGTTAACCCTGCTGATGCAAAATGAACCTCCCAGCCACTGTACCCCGACTCGTCTGCAGACGACCAAGAAATCTGCAAATGCGGAAAGAATCGTCCTCTTGTTCCCGTCATGTCTGCAGATGAGCGAAAAGAACCTCCAGGCTATACCCTGTCATGGTGGTTGATTCCACAAAGAAACCCCTGGCTGTACCCCTGTGGTGCTGACTGTTTTCCCAAAGAGCCTCCACTGGCTACTTCCTTAAAGAACCTCCAGGCTGTATCGCTTCCCACTGGATGCTTTATCAAAGAACCTCCATGCTGTATCCCATCACGGTGGCTGATTCTCCAAAGAACCCCCAGGCTGTACCCTGTCACGCCGACTGATTCCCCAAAGAACCTCCAGGTTGTACCCCGTCACGCTAGCTGCTTCTTCAAAGAAACACCAAGCTGTAACCCATCAGGCTGGCTACATACACAAGGAACCTCCACGCTGAATCCCATCATGTCTGCTGCTTCCCCAAAGAACCTTCAAGCTGTACCATATCAAGTTAGGTGCTTCCCCGAAAAACCTTCAAGCTGTACCCCGTCACGCTGGCTACTTCCCCAAAGAACCTCCAAGCTGTACCCCGTCACGCTGGCTACTTCCCCAAAGAACCTCCAGCTGTACCCCGTCAGACTGGCTGCTTCCCAAAAGAACCTCCACGCTATATCCCGTCACGCTGGCTGCTTCCCTAAAGAATCTCCAAGCTGTACCCCGTCACGCTGGCTGCTTCCCCAAAGAATCTCCAAGATGTACACCTCACGCTGGCTGCTTCCCCAAAGAACCTCTGTGGCGTTGCGTGATTCCCGGCAGAACCCTCAGCTCAAACAAGTGGCAGCTCGTGTTATGCGGTTCACCTCCAAACCAAAGGTCCTCTGTTTTTGACGAAGAGTTTCTCTTAACGCCTGATAGTCCTCGTACGTGTATTTTCGGCGAGGATCCTTCTGGCGAAAGAAAACGATCACATTAAAAACTGGGAACATAAATGAATATTTTGCCACATATGCCTTTAAATCCTTCCTACCAATTGTGAACTTAATAAAATAATAATTTTCTATTCAACCAGGCAAAAAACGTCTTTGAATATGTAATACAAACATGTACATGCGTTCAGGATATACACAACACCTTGGACAGAAAAGAAAACAGAGGGAACAGGACAGATTTACAGTCATGAGAGCCCATAGTGCACGGCAATACAGAACACGGAGTATATACAGTAGCCGAGAAAACACGTTAAAATCATACTTCTCTTCCATCATTTTACCATTCATATACGTCAGAAAAATTATCCACCAGCACAACATAAAACAAACAATATACACAAAAACATAAATGAGGAATGCGGGAGGAGGAACAACTACCACAGGCCTATGTTATGTCTACAGGAAATGCTGAAACTGATCTTTATATTGATTATATGATAGTCTTGAACAGAAGAGGAACTGGAAATAGCTTTGCAGCAAGCATAGGAAATATCGAACTCAAGTATACATGTTAAGCTATAAGTTCGCTACTTTGAACTAACTATAAGGACCGGTTCAGTAGCCTGGGAAGACATGCTGAGAGAAACCACAGGAATAAGGGACTAAAATAAGCCAGGGATCTTAACTGAGGGAGTTAATAGATAATTTGAGACAGAATTTGGGCCGAGGTATAGAAACAGCTATTGCATGCGTTTAGAGACGCCATTGTTATAAGGTAGTCTCTTACCTTCACATATATCAAGCTAAGGCCTACACGTGTATATGATATTGTTACAGGGAAACAGAACCAAAAACAAAAAAAGAAGTCGTCATCAAGGATACAGACTTCTTTCACTTTTTTATAAGCTTTCTTGTAATTGATGCCCAACAAAATCATTATATATAGTCCATAAACTCCAGGGCGTCCGCCAAAAGTCAGATGTTTTGATTTGGTTGACTGAATTCAAGAAAACGAAAAACATTATTCAGCTTCCAGGAGTGTGTCTTAAGAGGATGGCTTCATTGTATGCTGGCTTTTCCTTTCAAAATGAAAAATTGCCATGCATAATGCTGTTCATGGCGAGATATTCACAAAATGTGGGAAGTTAATGACGAGCCATATTCAATTTATCATTCCATGATAAAAATATTCACTAAATTGGAGGTGTCATAATTATGATGAAGTATTCATCAAATTTCAGAAGTTAATGACGAGACATAATATTCGCCCAAGTATTCATCTCAGGAACTATTTCATTAAATTGGAGCATCAGTGACTAACTATTCAAAACTGTTGACTAATGACACACAATTCACCAAACATGGAGAGTTAACGACAAACTATTTGCGAGATGAGGAGTTAATGAGGAACTACGTGTATTTGTCAAACACTGATAGGTATTAATGACCTGATCAAATTTCAGGACTTGGATGAATTGTCTATATGCAGACCAAACAGTTATTGTCAAACTATTCCTCAATGCTGGGGACATAAGGGCTATTAATTTTATCACACCTAGGTAGTTAACGATGAACTATTGGAAGAATCTTGCAGTTAATGCCGTTAATGATTGGCTGTTCATCAAATCTGGAAGTTATACATGCACTACATCCTATGGATACATCCTAAAAGGGTTATGTATGGTTGTCCTTGAGTATATATAAGTTATGTGGTGCTCAACTAGAAGGGGCCTAGCAGTTGTATTACAGCTACTTTGTTGTCATACGGAGCCGCGCCGCCTAACCGACCTTCTTCTTTCTGGACACCTGTCTCGTGCTCTTGTCTGGTGAGACCACATCACCAGACTCCGCCACGTCTGATAAAAACGGAGAAAAACCAAAGTGGTTCCTATACTTTGATGAGGCATTTATGAGAGATGAAATGATCTACCTACGGAAGAGATCCAAGGGAACCCCAAAACATTGGTATAAGTATTTGTTTATTTCAGCAGGTGTCGTCACCATTTTGAAGATTCTATGGCATTAATATCACAGCAATGAAGTTTGTGGGTTGAGGAAATCGGTCAAACAGGGGAGGAAACCACGGCCATTCCTGGTAAAGTGTTGAACCAAAGCACAGTCAGGCTCAAGTGAACCCACGTCACTGAATACTGTGTTTGATGTATATGTGTATTCTGTATATATACTTGCGCGCTATGTCCTTTTAGACTTCGCTCATTACGTAATACGAACCATCTTTTTACGTCATTTCAGCTTTCCCGACCATGCATTTACGTAGTGGTACAAATATTATACAACAGCGAACATACATCTACAATACAGATGGTGCTGGTGAACGCTGAAACCTATTACAGGTAACAAGATGGATATAGGTGAAGAGGGCGGACCTACCTGAGTCTGCGTCCATGTCTGTTAACGAGCTTAGGTTAACATTGTCCGTCAGCCTACAGTGCAGATAAAGCGACCAAAGCAGTGCAGTGAATAAGGTGAGAATAAAACAATCACTCAAACATCAGGTACCGCAGGTTCAAGTGAGTATATTTGCGAGAGAAACCATGTTGACATTAGTCAACGGTTTTATTTCAGTTGACATCATGTCCACATACGAAATATTCATGGGGCCACATTCACAAAATATTCGTTCATCCATTTTTTCCCCATATACCTACTTTTCGTATAAATGACATTCTACATATTTTAAAGCAAAGATTTATGGAAATTCTTACAGCACAATTGTATTAAAGACATTTGTGAAAATAGCCGCTGCTTTTATGGAAGGGTTCCTCCTGATGGCTGATAACGATTTTATGTGTTTCGGTGAGGATCTTTCCAGCAAAATAACAATGGAAGTCCGGTATATCTAAATGAGCATTCAACCAGTTTATGTAAAATACTGAATCGGAGATGTACGGTTAAGATATTAAGATCTTGAATACCACACTTAAACAAGGGCGCTGCAAAACGTGAACGCAAGTGATGGAACCTATATTTTCTGAAAAAGAAAACTATGCAGCAACATTTCTTTGCATAAAGCTTTGTAATTCTGCTTACAACTGCTCTCGTATTCTCTGCCGTTAAATGTACCACATGTAACAGATGTTCTGTTGTTAGAAGACGACACGGAGTAGCCTGTACCTAAGACGCCAATACTTGAAGCCTGCACTGATCAAATTGTGATCCTATCACAGAGCTTGTTAAATTCATTTAAGTCCTGTACGCAGAGCAGAAATAAAAGATCCATGGCTGCTGGACCCTAATACCGAAATAAAACTTCCAGTACAATGTGTGATTAATTGTATGTACAATTTGATTAATATAATGAATTTCCATTCTTAGCTGGAACATGAACATCCTCCGCCACAGAATATTCTTTGCACTAGATGTGACCATAACGTGGCGGTTTTACAAAGAGGGTGTAAGGTTTTGTCAAAAGTAAATGCCATGGCGACTTATCACCATGACAATTACGTTTGACACATCTTACGCCCTGTTTGAAAAACGGGGTTCAGGCTCATACGATATCGCCACCACACGTAGCTCTACAAACTAACACAAAGGAAGTCAGATTACTGAAACAGAAAACAGGTGCATTGTGAGCGACAAGAAAACTTCACTAATGCCATTGTGAATGAAGTGAGACTAAAGCAAAAACAATTTGGCAAAGCATAACGTTTTGATTTTGCAATCCTTTAACGAGTTATACAACGTATGCAGGCCTACATGCCCAAAACATCTGAACCCAGATAACGATAACACGATATGCAGTATGGCCTTACGTGTCTGGGTGCAGGCTGTGCTCGGAGATCGCAGGCACTCCCAGCAGATTGTCATCGTCTTCTGGACCACTCTGACTGTCGTTCAGATTTGAACACTTACTGTGTCTTTTGCGAATGAACACCTTTTTACCGGGTTTTGGCTTCTGGTTCTCCTGTGCAAATAAATTTAAAAAAGGTATAACATGAAGGTATAGTAATGTTGCATCCTCTGGAACTCGTCATGCAAAGTATATTATATATACACTCAAGCGGGGTTTTTTTTTTTGTTTTGTTTTGTTTTTGTTTTGTTTTTTTTTGTTTTGTTTTTTTCATTACGCTGTTTTATAGCCAAGGTTGTGTTCTTTTCAGATAAATTAAAGATCGAAGCATTTTTGGTTTTCGTTGTGTACATATTGCCTGAAACCAGTCTGTGATTTCTTGGCACTGTCTTTTTTCTGACTTTAAACCTAGCAGGCGAGAGCTGGATTCGATCCTGTAACCCTAATTGCCACAGAAAGATCCGTTACATGCATGCATTAGAGCAAAGATACATCCAAGTGCGCCGGCCCTTGGTCATCTCCATATTAGAAGGTAGAGAAGGTAGTGATATACCGGTACTGTAGCTCTGTGTCACTACATTGGGAAGGTTCCAACGCGTTTATGTATATAATGAAACAAACGCATTCTTTATGGCAGGGGCGAAAAATTATCTGTATTTTAAAAGAAAGACACAAACAGTACCTGAGTTACATTTACCTCTGGATGATATCTGTGGAGTTTGACAGTTCTCTTCGTCGCCTTGTTTACGCCGTCAAAGCCACAATGCCAAGTACGTATTTTCTCCTCCAGTACTGACAGCGCCAAATCATTGGTCGTACTCTCAAAATTGTCTTCCCAGTTCTCTGTCACTTGTCCCTTGCTATAGTTGTTACGATCGTACAGGACGTTCCCGTCCTCAGTATAGTCCGATTCCTGTGAAAAATTCTCCAATGTTATCCCAATTTCCGCTCTCTGGATCTTTTTGATGACTTCCGTCTTTTCGGTTTCCCGTTTGTTTTCTGAGCGGGTCCGACCACCTCCGGCTATGAATCTCGCTCTAGTTCGCGCGTGCCTCCTAGCCTTGTCGCGCATGCGTATCATGTGGAAGACGGTACCTGGTCCGTACAGGTCGATTATAGGTCCTCTGTGGAAGTTGGCAACTTTCCAGGAGGTTTCCACAGCTGGTTTATCCCAGATAGACTGTGGTTCCTTCCTGGGATTTGTAATGCACCGGAGTTTATATAACAGATACCTTAGCAGTGGTATTTGCTGTTCGGCAAAGCGAGAACACCTGCTTTCTAGTTTTGTTTCAACAATTTCTCGGATAGCTTCAATGGTTTTGGGATTTCTTTTCTGCACCAGTCTTTCATAATTCTTCATATTTAACACTAGTATCTCGGCTTCTTGTGTGCAAACAGCGGAATGAGTGTATGTTCCCAGCTCCATGATAACCTCTAGGTCACCTGAAAACATTGATACCGTGAAACTAGTAAATGTACTGAATCAAGATAGTATTCATTCACAGAATGTATATCTAAGGCAATTTATGTCTTACTGGGCAACAGACAAATACTCCTCTAGCTAACCCAAGAAGGATAGAAATAACATAAGTGATGTGGCATGGTCTGTGTCTGAATGATACCCACGGTACCAATGACGCATGCGTAAAGCTGTGTGTTGAAACTCATCAATATACATGTACATTCAGGGCGCCAAAGGCGCAAGCGTATAGGGTAGTGTCGGTAAACTCACCGATGATATCCAAGGCATATATGATGCAAAGCACCGCGTGTAAAGTAGGATATGGAAACTAACCTGATCCATACCATCAAGGGGGCATGCGAAATACATTTTACGGAAATTCGTCAATATCTCACGCAACCAATGGCGCATGTGTAAAGCAGTTTACAGAATTCAGCGATGATCTCCACGGCACCAATGCAAGGTACAGACAATCACCAACTATCTCGATGGTACCATAGACGCAAAGCGACACTTGTAAAGTAATATAAGGACACTCGCCATCTCCACAGCACCAATGACGCATGCGAAAACCATTTATCAATATCCCCAGGGTACCAATGGCGCATGCATATATAATACAGTACAGGTAAACACCGATTATCTCCACCGAACCAATGACGCACAAAGCGGCTCGCGCAAAGTAGTGAACGAGAACTCACAAGTGATCAACTCACAACCCACAAGCACCAATGACGCATGCGTAGGCCCTAAAGCAGTATGGGGAAACTCACCAATGATGCATGCGTAAAGCAGTGTACGTAAACTCACCGATATCTCCAATGCACCAGTGACACAAAGGAACGGGTGTAGAGTATAGTCTACGGAAACTCACCAATGATCTCCACGGCACCAATGACGCACAGCTCCAACAAGCGCTGCAGTTTCTTCTCTTTGTTTGCTTTCCGGACAACAGAAGGCGTCCGAGAAACTTTTCCCGGAAGTTTTGGCTTTTCTTTGATAGACTCTCTGGAAAAACGGAGAAGGTTACCGCTGAGGTTCAAAGCAGTCATATATTTCTACACTTCGAAGCAACCATGAAGAGGAAGTCAAAAGCAATTACATTTATATGCAATGAGATAAAGCACGTGTACCAAATAGCTACTAGTGTTCATTTATATCTGAAGGTAGTGTAACTTGTTAACACCAAGGTCAAAAGGTCAAAATATAATTGCTGTGTACTTAGTTAAACTGATGATTTGGAAAAATAACGACATTATCAGACATACAAAAATTATAGCAGAATCAATATCCATGAAGACGAGTCCCGCTTTGAATACCAATGAGTTAGCACACATCTTGGACCCATATTCCTGTTTAGCGTTGAAACAACGATGCATCTTCTAATAGCAAAACGTATGTATGCTTATGTATGCTTTGGTTTTTATGTCGTACTCAACAATGTTTCAGTCATATGACGACGAGGGGTCCTTGGAATGTAGTTATGTAGATAGATGTAGAGTCTCCTTGTGAAAGTGCGAGTCCTTACCGCCAAACTGCTGCCGTCACTGGGGCATCATGCCGAAGACACCAGACATGACACCCCACCCAATCACATTATACTGCCACCGGGCCGAACAGTCCTGTTTTCTTGCTCTAACCTCTCAGTGACGAGCACCAAGCGAGGCAGCAAAAAGTATCATTTTTAAAGTATTTCGTAAGACCTAACCCCGCAGCAAAAACGTGAATTTGTCTCTAACAAGGAACGGATACCACAGTCGATCAGATACGACCAAATCATAATGTTAAAACACAGTCATTCCAGATAAAAGTTTGTCGAAATATTGATACTGAATTTATACTGATAAAGACCTTTCTTTACTATGTCTTTCTGGAAACATTCTTATATTCAGGATAAAATAACTAATGGGCCCTTTTAGCTTTAATTTTTGATTGATATGTTGTAATATGTAAGACTACAAGACAAAAATGCGGTAACAGTGTGAAAGTTGGCAAATGCTTACGGGTTCCCGATGAAGTATGGTCTATTTATCTCAGTTAGGGTTTTATTGTAATTGTTCATGTAAATGCTTAAGCAGTGCAACTTACACCTCATATAGCACCATGGCTTATTATAGCTGAAGAGACCCAGCTCCAGTTGGTACCAATGGACACTTCCGTCCAAAGACAAAGAAAAGAATTCTTACTTAAATATTTCTCTGTAATTATACATGTATTTCCTTTCTGCTGGACAGCCATTCAGTTACGTTAATATGGCACTTGGCCGATGTGTGTGCCTTTCGCCACCCTCCTCTGCCATCCATCAAGCACCCTCACCCCCACCTCCGAAACCCCATACCCTTACTTGCGTATGGAGACACGGGCCTCCTCTTGTTCCAGCTGGGCTATGTTCTCTATAGGGTAAAAGCCCGGAAACTGAGACTGATGCTGGAGGGGATCAACCAAGAGTTTCGCTTGTCCACTGTAGGGGATATAGATGAGAAACATATTGCCATGAAAGCTGTCATACAGTCAGTAGAACAATGACGACAGTGTAAACACCACATAGCACATGTAGTTCAATAATATTCCTTTCAGTCCCCAAGAAGTGGGTGTGACCAAAAGTGATCTCGATGCCGTGTTTCACACAACTTGCTGTGTTTCCTTGGTTAATATTTTTATTGTTGTTAAACGGCATACTTAGGAATTTTTCGCTCTTATATTGGCGGCCAGTGTGCTGTTCCTGGAGGAAACCAACGTAAGCCACCGACCTGTAGAAGTTATATTGTTGACCTCTTCAACTTATGACATATCGTCTTTACGGTCGTTACGGGCCAATAATTGCAAGGTTAATGCTCTCCAGCAGGACCCAGAGAACAAGGCATGGAAGCAAGGACGCCTCTTTGACTTCCACTTAAGCTTAAGCCATGCAGACTGTTTTGGGAAAACATCTGCTGATCACCACGGCAAAATGACGCATTTTGTCGCTTCTAGTTCAAAATGTCGGTGTAGTTAATTAATCTTCTTTCTGAGTATATGACAATAAAACTATGATAAACTATGTAAGAAGATCAAGACTACTTGGAGAAGAATTCTACAAAATACTGTCAGGAAAAGTTCAAGAAAATATTGAAATGAAAAGGTTATGATAGGTCAGACATAACATTGATATATGCTTGATTGGCAGAGACCAGATGCCTACCTTAAAAGAAAGTAAATGTTTTCCACGGGGTCACCTTGCCTCACTATCGTCCCCTCGTAAGGAATGGTATCTTTGCGCAAGCTCATGGCCATCTGTTTCTTGTAGCGAGGCTGCCAGTTGCTGAAGAGCGGAAACTGGGTGGTGAACTGGCTCCTCTGTGCAAACTCCTTCGCCTGGTAGGCGTGGAGGGACCGGTTGTACAGAGTTCGGTCTACCACCAGCAAGTCCGTCGGTATATCCGTTATAATGGAGGCATTCCGCACACAGTCCTTGTTGATCAGTGCCAACTCGCCAAAACTTTTCCCTGCCTCTGAAACACATTGAGATATTGGTATAAGCGCGGTACCACTGCCATGGATTTTCCTTTAATATTTCAGATGATCGGAGTCATTCCTAAATATAAAGTTGCTGTGTGTTGTGAATATGACTCCTGTGGTGTATTAGATGGTAGATTACACGTGTTTAGCTGAAGAAACGTGCTCATTATGGCCTTGGAACACCCGTTTACGGCTTACAAGTGACACGCGAATGTCGGACGTGATGCTTAGATTCCATATAACTGTAGAGCGCCAATCACCACGGTATAGCTCACAAGAACTAGCTTCCAAATGTTTAGAAACGCATTGTTCTTAATCATTTCCGGCAGAGGTTTAAGACAATTGAAAAATGCAAGGCAATGAAATATGCCCCAGATATACCATCTATTTGTTAAATATTCTGCCCGTTTTGTGATCGTACCAATTTTGCCTATGTAGTTCCCAAATTTAGACAGATCCAGCTTTTTCTTCTCTACACCGCCATCTTCTGCCAGGGGATCCGCCTGGGCCAGCTGCTCCTGGGCCTGTTTACGCACGGTGTCATTGTCGGCGTCAGATAATGTTGGGTTGATGTAGATTGACACGCTTCCATTCAGAATGATGTAAAACCTGCATGTTAAATGATGTAAAACGCCTGAGCATCAATGCTTCTCCGTGAGGAAGGTGAGACTTGAAAGCAGATACTTTGAAATCGGGGCAAATAAGGGTTTTATCCCCTAAAATAGATGGTAAAATTCATAAAAAAATATAAGGATGTTTAAGTTTAAAAAAAAACACACACATGTACATATGCACACGTACGGGGAATGAGAATATACGAATTCAAAAGTTTTAGAAAACGTGTATATTGCACATTGTACATACCTGTCACCTTTGTCTCCTTGGCGAATCACCACTGTATCTTTCTCTAACGAGGCAAACTGACAGTTCTTGATGATGTCCTTCACAATCCCTATAAAGATACAGTAACATTTAGTACAAAATACAGTAAACATGACCGGATGTCAAATATAACAGTTCAACATAAATGCAACACGACACTTAACATCCTCCCAATTCTGTCCAAAATGCCCCAAAGATGTGTTTATGATCAACTTGACGATTTTCTGACAGGATTCAACTTACACATTCTCAGTCAGTATGTCGAAGCAAACATTCACCGTTAACGTGTGACCATTTCCCAACTATCACACTGTCGTCACTGCATGCTCCGGTTTTACTCTCCTTGCTCTAGTCTTTTATACTTTTTATACTTTTATAGCGTTATATATGACACACTGTTAATGCGTGAAAGATACTACACAAACAGTAAAGAAAACTGAGATCGTGTAAACTGTAGCATACATGTAAGTACGCCTATTTGTACCGCGGAGTCAGGCAAAATGTTGTTTTCATTACAGGGAAAGATCTCATAAAACTTAGGTTATGGCGAGTTGAAAGTATCTGAAAACACCTTCACTAATTTTTGTCAAATATTTTTTCACCAAATTAAATGTGATCAATTGCTTTGATTGTATGGTGGGTAATGTGGGTCATATTGAAAATATGTGTCAACCGTGAAGTCACAAAACTTTTTGCTCTGCTCGGTTTCCTCGCGCGCTAGTGCAATGACCTAGAAGCCTTTCACCAATGCGGTCGTTGTGAGTTTTCCCGGGCTTTGCCCGGTTTCCTCCGACCATAATGCTGGCCGCCGTCGTATAAGTGAAATATTCTTGAGTACGGCGTAAAACACCAATCAAATAAATACGGAAACAAATGCATATGCAGTGTCATCAAAGAGGACTATGCCATTTGACATTTAAGAAAAGAATATATGTTTCTGATTTTATGCTCCTTCAAGGAACCTCATTTCTGCAAAATGTAATATATGAATTGCTTCAGACTCTACGGTTTTCATATATGCATCATTTCATCCATGCTATTGGATCAGGTAGTGAAGAAAATGAAAACAAATCCTCTTTGTTTAATCGCAAGTGGTTTGCTAACGCGATATAACCCTACACTTTAGTATCGTTTGACTTTAGGTCTTTTTTTGGAGAAACTGGGCCTGTTTCGGAAAATCAGGCTCTGGAAAACATTTTTGCCAGCCTTATCAAACTATCTGCTCATACAGAAGCTGAACTAAATCTTTCCGCATTTCCAGTAATGCAATTGCCATAATTTGGACAATTATGATTTGCTGTATACAACCGAAGCTCTAGTCAGGATATGAGCTTAGGTGCACAACGTTTACATGGACTAAAGCATTGAAGGTTGGCTGTTATTAAGTAAGACCAGGCAATAAATCTGGCGATTCCCGAGAGGAAGTTGGAGTGACGCGCACATACAGTTTCCGATCAGTGTGGTGTCCAAGTACACTGGGCACTTTGTGTTGCAGCCAATAATAATATACTGGTCGTGCTGACTGTAACTGGGCGGTTCTCTTGCTTTGCTTTCCCCATGCAGCAATCAATAACGGGTGATCCATGTCAAACTACCACTTGACTGCCTCTTATGCTGCTGCAGGCATTTCAACCCAAACATCAGCTAAACTCAACCCACCAAATGACCAATCGATGATCGATATCTTGGTTTTATGCTAATAACGGTCTTCTCTGTTGATTATAAACCTTAAACAAGGGCTTTTGTTGATCGTGTACATTCTGGGTCAAGATCACCTTCGAGACAATAACTAGTTTCCATTGAGAGTCTCTTTGTTGACCACAAGGAAGAGCACACAAAGAGGGGAGATTTTTTGGCAAATATTACCCGTGGCTATTAGGCAGCTCTCGAGTGGCTGTAAATTTTGCTTTCCTTTGTGGCAGGCCTAACGCCGTGCAAGTATTACTGCAGGCCAACGACCTGAGGGTGTACACTACGTGTTCGAAAGGCATGCTTTATGTGATCCCTTTACAAACACACTTACGCAGACGAGATGAATGGGCGTTACGCCAAATTAATTACAACCTTATACAAACTTGTGCTGAGAAATGTTTCAATGCAAGTCCATGGGCAATGTCTTATTTCTCTTTATTTTATTTTTTGTTTAACATCATGGAGCCTGGTAATATCATAGACAGTAATGGTAGAAGCGATGGTAAATGATTCCATCCCTAGTGTGTGATCTTTGATAAAAGTCGGTCTCTGGGAACTTAATGACAATCTTTCCGGCATGTGACATGCAGATGTATATATGTAGTATTTGGGGAAGTCAAGTGTGATCCTCAACGAACTAACCCGTTCGATTTATTTATTCATTTGATTGGTGTTTTACCATGTATCAAGAACATTTCACTTATATGACGGCGGCTAGTCTTATGGTGAGAGGAAACCGGGCAGAGCCACGACCATCCACGGGTTGCTGATGGACCTTCCCACGTGGGGAGAGGAAACTAGCTTTAGGTGGGCTTTAGCTCACAGCGACCTACCCATTTGGCCACGACTGCAACCCTTCAGGTTCTCGATATCGACAATCTATATCTATGGCCAGTGGCCCCAATCATGGATTTTTAAAATGCTCTGTCCAACCCTTAATCTTTTAACCAAAGATTCCAGTCATAAAGCTGTTAATTTTAATGATGATGTCCAGTTTGATCAAAATAAGTACACTTTTATCATGAGGTTACAAATCATTATCACTAAGACGTTTGCTATAATGAGTTGCCAGCTATACAGTTGTATACGGTTGAACATCAAGTATTAAGTTCAACTAGCTAAACGTACAAATGAAATGAGAAAAGCTTGACTTAGTAGCACACATACATCATTAATGCCATATTTCCACGTCTCATGTAGACAAGACAGAAAATAAATCTGAGACTACAGAATGTTGAATTTTGAGATATTAATAGATTTCATAGAAAACAGGATATTCCTTTTTACACTGTAATTTATAAACACTCTTATGCATCAGATATTAAACATTTGGAGATTATAGCATTATAGTATTGGCCTTTATGATGTTTTAGACACTTATATTTAATACTTAAATATATGTGTACATTTATTAAACACGCTTGTTTTAAGTTTAATCCCCCATTAAACGCAGTGGGCGTTGGTCATTTTACAGTGCACTGGTCGTTTATTTGTTATGCTTTATATACTTATGTATACATATAGCTGAAATGGCATTGTAAAATTCTAACTTGTCACTTTGTGCACAGATGCTCATTCAAAGGTCGAGATTGAAGTTACAAATAGCAACTGTTACATAACTCCTAAAACATTAAACTTTAAACTAATTCCCACTTCTCCATCTATAGCCATCAAGTACACTCAGTAGGAAACGAACCCATTCCCCCAACAGAATCTATAGCAACCACATACGACATACACACAATCAAATTGAACCCAGTCTCACCCCTCCCGTTCACTGTTATTTCATATAAACCAAATTCACAATGAACCCGAACACTCAATATTTCCGTTCCTCATTGAGTTCCCAAGGGTTCAGTCATTATATCCGTTCGGGCCCAATCCATATGACAGCTCCTTTCAATATTCACACAACCTAACTATTCACGATATGTAGTGATTGTTAATTGGTCATTCTTTCCGTTGCGGCATTTTCTCAATTTAACAGCCCGATCTGTGGTCGTTATTCTCTTTTAGTCTATCTATGATATGTCGATATTAAACTCAACAGCCTATTCAAAAAAACTCTGTCGTCACGATTGTAATTAGCCATAAAGAGCGCCACACCGTATACGAAAGGTGACATCAAAAAGGAAAGGCGGCGAGGCGATAGACTGAGTGATATTTAATAAAGCGATTTAATCACGGCTGAAGTTTAAAAATCTACAAAGAATCTGGGATCTGTCTTTTGTCAGTTTTTAGCTCCAAGCTATAAGAGCTGAAAAATTGCTTGTGAGTAAATTATCATTTGGCATATCCTTGACTCTATATTGATATTTTGAGTTCTCTTGGATAAGCTTACACTCTGAAAGGCCAATTTAATTTATTAAAGGGTTAAAATCCATTGAAATGGAACAAGTGAATACTTCATATACTGGGGGATTATTCCATTCTGCCTTCAGGTGAACACATAATCACTCGATCAGATCAAATGTTTGTAGTACGTTTAATCCATTTAAGATATCGGCTATCGAGTAGAAAATTCAAAGCGACCAGAACGAACTTGGCACCAGTCAGAGTTGAGACCAGTACGAAGTTGACAACAGTCAAAGTTCAAACCAGTCCGAAATTGGCACCAGTCAGAGCTCAGATCAATCCGAAGTTGACACCGGAGTTCAGACCAGCACCAAGATGACACCAATCAGAGCTGGATCCCTCCGAAGTTGACACCAACCGAAGGTGACCGTTTAGATCAGTTGGAAGTTGACACCAGACAAAGTGGAGGCAAGTCTGAAGTTATCAGAGATTAGACCAGACCGAAATTGAAACCAGTAAGAGTGGAGACCAGTGCTAAGTTGACACCAGTCAGAGTGGAGACCAGTGTGAAGTTATCAGGGATTAGACCAGTGCGAAATTGAAACCAGTAAGAGTGGAGACCAGTCCGAAGTTGACACCAGTCAGAGTTCAGATGTTGTCTTATGTCTTATGTTGAATCTACTCTATAGTCTAGAGTTAAGACCAATATGAGACGTTCGAAGTTGAGCTCGCGCAATTGAAAGTTGAAACTACTAAGGTGTTGGGACCAGTTGGAAATTGGGATCATACGCGAGCTTAGGCTGTTCTTCCTTCTTTGCTGATTTACTACGCCTGCATGTTCACCCTACCACTGCTCCGTTATCTCCGTTGTTGAACCTTTCTACAATGGTCAATAATATCAGATTCCACAATCCAATATATATTTTTCACCGTGAGAACATCTTAAATACTCGTCAAGATCTCCTAGTGAATGGCCATCCTTCCATATGGCGTAGACGTTGTTACAAAGCACTTTCTGGTGTGTCGCCTTTGTCCACTTTACACGCCTGGCCACCCGGGTAAAAAAATCCACGATAAAATGCATACATTCGAACTTACGACCCCATGCGGTAAAAGCAAAAATCGAACTCCCCAAAAGGGAATAGTCAAATAGACAGAGCTGAGAAAGTGATACTTCCTAAATATAATACCACTTGGGGCATTCGTCGCGGCTACATTTGATAACAATGCTTCATTGTAATACGTCGATCTTAGCATTCCGTCGTATTGTGAGGACCATTGTCCACTGAAGGCGGTACAATATATTGATCCTCTCGTCTACAAAAGCAATAGACTATCTCATAGAAACCACGGAAACATTTCGATCAATACTATAACATTTCAAAACTTAATTCAAGCATGATTTGAATGATTGCAAAGACGTCATCACTTTCACCTACGGAAATTGGAAAGCAGTATTTTCAAACAATATAGAAATCTAAATAATTTGTTAAAGTGTTGCTGGTGAAAATGTACAGTTGGAGTCACAGGACCTAGACAAAATTGGTTACATGCAAAAGGGCAAGTACAAGAGAGAAAAAATGAGCATATTTTATACAAAATTAATATGCCACAGACAAAATGAGTTTATTACAGAAAGAAACAGCATATTTATAGATATGTTTGTGTTTCTTATTTTCTCCAGCGTGTACAACTTCGGTAGGTCCCTTCAGATGCGTTCAGTTTATTTACTGAATTGGTGTTTCAAGAATCAGCTAGAGTAGCTTTAGGAATGTCAGCTGTCGTCCGACGCTGTTATTTGTGACATAGCCCAAACTGTTACACCTTTCATACATGCGCCTGGCGCCTGGCGCCGTCCGAGTCCAGACTGCGACCTACAACATTCTTCTGGACAATGGGTTTTGTAATATAATGGTACTGGTCTATTATAGAATACCATTCACTGAAAATACCCCTATCCCCTGTACCCTCACACGCCACCCTCACTCTCTTGTGCCTGTGAAAACTTAAAGCCACCCGTTATGAACATCGTTCAATGCACCAGTAGGTTATACAGGCTGGGTCATTTATACATTCCAGAAGTTTGTTCAGCTTGAGCCAGTTTTAACAGTGTAACGGAATGAGTTTCAATACATATAATCAAGTATTAATGCCAGCAAAACTTTCTTTAAACGGCCCTTTTTTTCGTAAAATGAATTAAAGAGCCTACATGAATTAGTACCTTTCTTTTGAGGGAACAGTAGATTCCTCTGTTCCAATATACATGTAGGGCTACGGTATTAGACCTAAACTTTCACCCCAGCCCCTCCTTCCGCCCTCACCCCTCTAAAAATCTGAATTCCAGTAGCTTTCCAGTATATGGCTATGATATCAAAGTACCTTCAAAATAAATTTGAAAATACCTTTGTATAGATCAAAAGAATTCCCAGAATCAGACAACATGCATGAATAACTCAGCCATGGGCGAAATTTTAGGTGATCATGTGCAGTACATGCATATCCCAGCCCTGTGTTTATAGAGGACTTACCCGGTCGAAGGTTTCTGAACAAGTCAGATTTCTTCCTAAACCATGGTAAAATCTGTTCCACCTCCATATCCGTCCTGTCCGGTGCCGGCTTCGTGATGACACTCACCACACGGTCGTACATGTGCGCCATTCTGTGTTTGGTTGACACAGCCTTACTTGGAGACTGACACGACCAGTGTATATAGCAGCCTTTACTCTATAGTACAATCGGTTGTTGTAGATTTTTGACAGTTCCCGCTGCACACGTGCGTGGCGTGTTCAACTGCTTCACAGATTGTCGTGGAAACTTCTGTAGGCCCCTATGTGTGTATATTTGGCAAAAAAAGCGCTTAACTGCTAATCATCTAGAACAAATGCCACTGAATCTCAGCCATGATAGTAGAACAAATTCCTGCATGGTATCCTGAGGTAGAGATTATTGCAAACATCTGCGTAAGATTCTCTTTAGTACACGGAATTTAGTGCAGAGGTCCACTGTAAGGACTGCTCGCATGGTTAATGTTACAATGGTCGAACCTCACCCATTTCAGCCCAAGCCGCTTTGAACTAGTGTGTTTGATTTTGAAGCCCATCATATCCTAAATGACTGTTTCGGCTTGTTTGCCGGTAAACACTCTGACAGCTCTAAAGGTATATTGATGCTGGTTCTATAACAAAACCAATCTATCTTTACGGCTCAGGCAATCGTCAAAGCCAGCTTGTTTCCTTTCGCCTCACAGCCTCGGCCATTAAATGCGAAAAACCCTCACAGAATAAAGACGGTTATTCATTTGCACAGTACGTGATCGGAAAGCTTTATTGTCAAGTATGAAGAGGTCTCAAAAAGCCACACATAGGAGTCAGTAGAAAGACTGAAGTATTCAAATAATGAGATATACTATCAATCAAAAACTCGATCCGGTGTAGAAGCGCTAATACTGATCGATGTCCCTTTCACTGCATGTTGTCAATCACTCAGTGTTGTCAACAGCGTCGCCTGAAACGGATATAGTGGCTATGAGGACATCTCATGATAAACAAGCTCCTCCCACTATACAACCTCGACTATAAAACTTTATTACCGCTTGTTGCTAACACGAACCATTATGCTGTATATGCTGATATATGTAGGTTTCTTGCAAATCAGTTAAATAACTTATTCATGGCCTTTGTTATGGTCACAAAATAAAAGCACTGTCAAACAGTTCCTCATAAAAACAGAAACCAGTTTACCGTATCCATTCCCTTCCAAGTCGTTAAGATGAATTATAAGTGTCTTCGTGATTTTCACCACTGTGAGACAGTTATATTACTGAGAAGCATTCATTCCGAACACTTTTTCTGTTAGCCATTTGTACTCAATGCGACGTTAACCTTTCTCATCATGTCTGTATGTCTTTGCCATGGCAGATGGAGAGTATTCTCTATTAACAAGTGCTTTTATTAAAATTGCATGTATTCTCCAACATGCATCCATTTACTTACACGTATATTGTCTGCAATTATATTCTCCAAAACGGCTGGGTTTACTTACAGTTATTGCATATGCATCCTTCAACATCTGAGTTTAGTATTAAATTTGCTTCTCTCTATATATGTCACATATACCACTGGTCGACTGTTCAGCACGGCTTTCAATGACATCTAAAGTACCCGGCTACGAGGTTGTTAGAAATGTTCCTTGTACGTGTATAATATTCGCCATCGTCTTGTGTAAACCTTTGAAAAGTTTACGTTATTTATTGTTCTGTTTCGAACGGAATTTATCAAGTTAAACTGACATTTATCCTGTTAGAACTGAGATTCGGCAGTGTGCCTTTGACAGCCTCTAGAAATACAATCGTGCTCATACACCTTTTGTACATGAAGTTTAGAAATAAAAATGATGTCCCCAGTACTATAAATTTTCAAGTTCACCCGTCCGTCAGTCAATCTTCACCTTTAAATTATTTAATTTCAACCTGCCCAGCAATGCATATTGTGAAGACTTTTGTTGTGCGCACGCTAACCATGGACTGCGTGAAAGCCTGCATATTCACCCAGGGCAACACGCCAACCACCACAATGAAAGGAAGTCCGAATGATATACACGGTTATTCTCTTTATCACTTCGGACGTCATGCATTTATACAGTATGTGCAATACACGGCTATGAATTATAACCGTATCATAATTGCCAGTCGTATGTAGCGGTATATGATAGGCAATCGATGTAAAGAGGCACCGATTCTGAGGCTACTTTGATGCTCGTCCAAAGCACCTCACATCACTCTGCCAGAGAATATTTTGTTCACTTCATGCCAGGCTAGCTTAACGTCGCTTTTGACATAACTCCAGGTAGCTCCCAAGCACTTGTACACGCTACGTTTAGATCCGTGCTCCAAACATGAGTGCAAGTGCTTCGGAGCTACCTGGAGCTACTTTTGGTATTACTCATGTCCCATCATAACTGAATCGTTGCAGACGACGGGTCACATTTTCTATGGACAACATCACTTAAAGCATTCCTGCCAAACGCACATTTGTAATTAATAAATTTCAAATCATTCGCACAAAATTTAAGTTAATACACAAGCAGACGGTAAACACGATGTGTAAACACAAACACCGTCGGAGAGTAAACGTCCTAAAAATAGAAGCTGTGATTATGAAAATTATGCATTATCTACGGCTTCACACAGTACTTAGAAATATTTTCTCCGCTTTCGGACGGCGAGATCTGGGTTCAAACCTGGGTCGTGTCATACCAAAGACTCAAAAAAATGGTACATCCTGCTTCCTTGCTAGGCGCGCAGCAATAAGAGGATAGAGGGTGGACTGGTCGGCCGGGTATCAGTATAATGTGACTGGGTGAGTGGGCTTGTTGGGTGTCTTCGGCAAGTCGTCTTGGTGAGGCAGCACCAGATAAAAGATACGGTGAAAATCCGTCCTGCACCAAGGAGACACCTCCTTCGTATAAGTGAAATATTCTTGAGTAGGGCGTAAGACAATAAGCATTCATTCGAAATATTTTCACTATTATAAACAGGCAGATTTGCGTGGAGGAAAACGGAAGAGATGTTTCCGGTAAAGAGACGACACAGAACTACAGCCATGGACGAACCACCGTCATGTTAATCTAGATCGAATAATTTTCCTTTTCATCAAACTTTATCTAAATAGTGTTTGCCTTTATCTTCAAGCCTTGCTAGGATTTCTTAAGAAGCTTCCTGATTTCTGAAATGCTGGAACCGCTTGAACTTCAAAATTTAGCAGGTTCCTCGAAGTCACCACTTACAAACTCGATTCATTAAGTCATTAAGCCTATATCCGGGTTTGGATTCTCGCAAACGCTCATCCTGATGCAATATGGACATCTTAGTGTAGAAAATTTAGATTTTCCCATTCTGGGATATTTCCCTGGTATGACTTGGCCAAGTACAAAAATGAAAGAGGAAACAAGGCTTGGTGAAACCATGGTACGTCATTAGGCTTGTGATAAAACCTTCCGACTGTAGGCTGCGGTGGGGGCAGACAGAGTTGGTGAATAGCTGTGGTCTGAGCGAAGGCGGACTTTAAAGTCATACATTTTCTAGCTTTACATCACTGATCATCTCAGTGCCAATCTACTGACACAGAGTGGTGTGTTCTACTTCATGTTTGTAGAGTACTACCTTCTGTAACTAATCACAAGACAAAATGAAGTTGACAAAAACCGTCAGGTCTAATTTTTAATATTCAGTAATTCCAAATTTCACATCCACCATTCATCAATGACAGGGTACAAGCTTGTCTCCATTGGCTTGGACTTAGAACACTGATTTTTTTTATTAACTGTTGGCAAATTCAATGGTCAATGCTATGGACAAAGGTAACAAACTTTTTGAATGAAGCACGAACAGCAAATTCTAAGATGAAAAGAGATTCATTTTACTGTTTTTAATAAACCAAGTCACAAGATTCCCTACTTTAAACTACATTCATTTCCAAATCTATCACAGCACTCCGAAGTCTTAGTCAAACAAACAGGAACAACTTCCCCGCGCTGGTTTTCAATCTTAAGCCTCTCCACTGAAAAAATGTTGATGTAAATATCTGAAATGGCTATCTTAGGCATGGCCCTGATTGGCATCAGCATGTAGATATAAGCACTGGAAACACTCAAGCACTTTTTAGTTCCTTGGGGCAGCCACCCATTACCCGCACATGTTTCACATAGATGAAGATGAGTGTATCCAGCGTAGCCTCAGCTCTTCGAGATATTACATGCCTCATGTGCACCCCTCCTGGCACGCTACAGCACAACAAAACCATCATCAGTCCATGAATGTTGTGTGTGTCTTCTTCCTTGCACAACAGTAACAGAGTCATTCATTTTCCATTGTGCTGGGGAATTTCAGATCCATCTGCCGCTGACTAAAAAAAGAAAAAGAAAAAAAAGCAGCAGAATTAAATTAATACTAATTGTAAAGGTTGTCTTAAATGAGGCAGTGAAGAGGTGCCTTTCCTTCACCATTATACCTATACATAACTGTAAACAGAAGTGTGATTTTTTTTCTCTTGGATCAATATTTTATACCTTGCGGCTGAAGTTATGTGTAACTTGGCAACAGGTGCCTCTGCCAGATGCCTGACAAACTTCCAGACAAAATGTCACAGTTAATCAACAAGAGATGGATTCAAACAAGACCTCAATGGACTCGAAAAGGTCCTGTTGTTTCAGATCCTGAGCTTCAGACAACTGAGACAGTGTGAACCCTCAATAATTCACATCAGCATTTGGCAATGTCTTGGTCACAGTAAATACAATGTCTTGGTCACAGTAAATACAATGTCTTGGTCACAGTAAATACAATGTCTTGGTCACAGTTAACATAATGTCTTGATCATGGTAAAAGTAATGTCTTGATCACAGTAATAACAATAACTTAGCTGGCAAAAAATGATTCTCGTTCAAGACAACTCGGTCAGTCATATAGAGCTTGCGACACATGGATTAAAATTTCCACTGTAACAGAACATTCTTCAGAGGTTTTGGAGCTGAGCAGAAAGTTTTTCACACACAAAACAGCAATGACAAGTGAAATATCCACAACAAATAATTATAAACAGATTGTGAAAATAGATTATATTGAGCAATTGTTTACTTTGATTGCTGCAGATTCCCTTCTCAATTCCTTTATGACAAGGGCCAAGGCCTCGGGGTTCACACCACTCTCACACAGCCGCAGACAAATAGACAGTGTTTCCGGGTCAAGCCCGGTGTTTAGAATCTCTGAAATCTCTTGCAGTGCTGAAATAGCCAAAATGATAAAAATTATCACAATAAATATCAAAATGTCATTTATGGGCTATCGTAAATTATAACAACAGATTAACAACTCAAGGTTACAGAATATATGTTCACAGAAATTTAGTTCAGCAAACGTAATCCTGCATACAAAGTCTACTGGTATACCTACTATGGTCGATTCTGGAGGTGTACTATAAGAAGTTACAGTACTTAAAAAGGTCATAGGTCATCAGCATGGCCATTCCGGCATCTTTTGATAACAAATCTTGAATCTGATTCAACTTTTGTGTTTTTCATTTACTTGTTGGAGAGGTGTGTAATGCCATGTCACAAATTATTCACCCTTATGATGGTAGTCAGGTTATTGGTGGACTCTTTCTTTATGGCCAAAGTACAAATCTAATGTCATGCTACTGACCTTAATTACTTCCAAGCTTTTCAATGGCTTATTTTTTTGGAGGGGGGGGGGGGGGCCCAAAAACATTGCCAAAATGACACAAAGGGCCAAATTCTTAAAGTGGTCTAACATTACTGCAAAGGTTGTAATTTTGTAACAGGTGGATTCCGGATCCCATCTTCTATCAGATTTTGAACTTTCAGCTTAATTGCATTACAATTAGTAATTATATGTTCATTAAAAGAAAAAGGTTTGGTTGATTGATCGAGTTTGGTTGATGTATGGCTTAACACAGGGTTAGTCTGATGGGTTATGGTCTCATTCAGCTGAAACTTGGCATGCAATGATCTATTTTGGCAGGAACTTCAGTCAAGTTAAAAGATCTGTATTTGATCCATGTTACGAAAACTTGTCACCTGAATATTTGGAGCATAAGCAAAAAAGAGGTTTAATCTCTGTTCTCAGTCTTTTTTGGACTTTATGGGCCCAAAGTTCGGCAAGGTGCTATAAATGCTGTAACACTACTGGGACAACACTGAAACAGAGTATCTGATTGGTGGAAATTATGAACCATATGCATGATGACAGTTTGTAATTCCTTTGTTACTTTTACCTCCAGGCAGCTCCGAAGCACTTGCACTTGTTACATGGGGTAAGGAATCCCAGTTCGATAGAATGGTCGTTAGACTCTCCAAGTCTTTGTTATTTTGCTGGTTTAGGAAGCAGAAGTGATGCAGCAATTGCTTTCTCACCACATCACACAATAACTGAGTTGTGGGGAGTGTAACTACCATTCCATCTGACTGGGGTATTTAACATGGGGCTTAGTACTTTGAGGCCGGCTGGAGGGAAAAGCACGAAGATAAGATCACCACACTGGTGTTTTTCTAGTTGCTGTGAATGTGAACTGTCATTACACGCCCGCTATGTGAACTCAATGAGCAAGAACTCTGGACTTGCTACAGGATTTGGCAATGTTAGCTTCCATAGCTCCATGCTGTAAACATAACGAGTCCAAGTGTTTTGGAGCTACCTGGAGCTATGTTACTTTATGTCATAAATTTATCCACAGGAGAAGCAGGTGCTTTTCATGTATTAAACAGATCTTGAAACAGCGTGTGAACGTTAAATCGCCTGACTATTCCACTTCCACATTGGCGTGCCATTTTCCAGACTGGTATTGCCAACTGATACTGCCTACTTCGTCTGAGTACACGGACTAAGGGTGGCTTATATATACTGCTATGCAGGGACCGCTGACCACCCTTAGCCCGAGGGCTATGTGGACTCGATGCCGGTGTATAGCTTGTAAGAAGCTAGCTCCTCGTTCAATTCCGCTGCATGTTGGTTACATTCTCCCTGTATATACATAAAGCACCTAAATTTTGAAAGCTGAAATATTTGTACACATTTGGCCACAATTGCTACTTAGCATTACCGCACCATTCTCATGTACGTTTTAGTCAAAGTCAAAAATACGGTCAGCTGGCATATGCTGCCACATTTTTTAAATGTGGCGTTTTTTAAAACAAGGCGCTCATGTTCAGCGCGGTTTGACCTTTCCGCGACATCGTATCTATACTTAACAAATATACATGTTCAATCAATTTGCATAAAGGTCAACCACAGATGCCCATTTGCGTGGAGCAACAACCCGGTTTAAGTCAAGTTGTCGACAACGCATGTGACTGTAAGTCTCCTTAACCGTATCTTGGATTTAATGGTCACAAAGGCTACAGAATGAGAAAAAAATTGGCAGAAGAACAGGGCATCTCTTAGTGAAGATGGTTCATGTCAGTTTTACCCTGTTTGTGCATGTCTTGCTTTAGTTCCACATTGCTCCGACGTTGGTATTTGCATTAAAAACGACGCTATCGCTCACATCTCACGTCAGAGAGATCTAGTGTGACAAACGTGGTGACTATCAGTTGGGACCCCGAGATAGCACTCCATATACCTCTAGCTGGTCAAATCCTCATCATAACATTTCCCCTTCCCATCGCCACATAAAATATTGTAAGGGTAATCCGGTAAAGTTTCGTTTCTTGCGAAAATGCCTCTAAGTTACACTCCTGCCATTTGTTTTAAGACATTCACCATTTTCCACTTTGTTAAAGTGGGACATATGAACTGTCACCATCAGTCGAACGCCAGGACTACACAATGCGTGTGGTGTACAATTGGATATGTTACGACGAGGATTTGACCAGCTAGAGGTATGTGAGGCGCTTATTCCGGGTCGCAACTGATAGTCACCACGTTTGTCACACTAGATCTCTCCAACGTGGGTTTATTTTTAAATACCATTATTTTAACCTGCATAGCTCTGCGATTGTGATCTACGCCTAACCCCATGTTAAAGACCATAGCTGAGACTCTTTGCCACTGCCTGTGTTGAAAGTGACTGAGGTAAAGTGACAGCGGTAACGTGCGAGTAGGGACAAGTCGGTGATTTGAGTCTCAAAACATCGGCTTAAAACATCATCTAAGTCTGGCGCGGGAAATAGTTGACGTGGATAGATGTCTTAGCTATTTGTCTTTAGTCCTGGGCCAAATTTATTGCGTTTTGGTCGATGTCTTAGCGTATGCAGTTGCTGTTGAGATGTAAGCAGTTTGCGCACAGTAGGCCTACATGCAGGTGATATAACTGTGAGTCATCATCCACGTCAGAACTATAAAACACGGGTAATATTGCATTGAACTAATGCGTCTACCCGTCTTGTTAACATATTGATTCAATAAATGACTGTCCGTCAATAAATTACATACTATCTAATGTTTCTCTGGCCCCGGCCACACTTCCCTGTGATTTGTCCGCCATTTTTCAAACACCACTGAATGATGCAGTATGGACAAGTATTTGCAAAATACATTTAAGTTCACTTGAATTTTGAATCAGAAAAGACTTTTATACATCAGATTTATGAACAACTGAAAATGGCTGAGTTTACAGTGACAGCAGGCATTTAATATTATTTTGTATAATTCTTCTCATTGAGATCATCACGTTTTGTGAAACGGAAGTGAACTGGGTGGCGGCGATTCGAAAGCAAGACTGGGCGGACAGGCTGAAACTTGTTCCAGTTATGAGAAAAATGCGAATCAGTGTAGATGTGAAATGAATACTTGAAATTTTAGACAAATAACCATTATAACACTGACTGCCTTAATGCTTTTGTGGGTGATAGTTCTAGTAGTGGTTGAGAGAGTCTTCATTTGGGCCCCAAAAGCCGTCCAGGTATTTAAACTTCAGAAACATTTTCAGTTTTGTTCAGAATTCATTGTATCTGAACGAGACTCGGCTACAGAAGCATTCCATTTATGGACAATTCATAGACCAGTGTGTGAAATTTTAAGATTTTAAGTCGTCCAATAGGTCTTGGGAAGAGAGCCTTGGATGAGTGGTTAAAGGCACTTGTGTGTTTCAATAAGCCACCTCAAAATCTCGAACAGGTATCTCGCATTCACGATTGCCTGGATGCAAAGTCATGCTTTCAAAATCACATATAAACAAACCAACTTGGCCTATCTCTTCAACATTAGGTTGCTTTTTTTTTTTTTTTTTTTTTTTCAAATTTTTTTTTTCAAATTTTTTTTTGTTTTCAAATTATTTACACCGCAACATCGGTTTTGTCCTAAAACATGCATTTTGTATGCTTCATTCCCATAAATATACATCCAGGACGAATGGATGAACTGAGTAAGTAACCTGCAAAGAGCCATTGCTCTTGTGTTCGCTTTAATGTTAAAAGAATGGTCAAGTTTATCTGTTTATGTGTCTTACTGGAAACAAGAATAAGTTGTCTGGCATGTGCTTAACAACCCTGTTGGAGATCGTGAGGTTGATTATTGTGGGTTCAAACCCAGCCTTGGACAGGGTATTTGTACTTTCCCGCTCTTTGTTTGAGGAGCCTTGGTGACATTATGTGGTCGACATTGCTTGTGTGGCAATTTTTCCAGTCTGACGGTCATTGAAGATCACTTGTCTTCCATTAATATCATGGTGTAGATATATTCACTGCTCATGGCGGAATGTTTGTCATTAACTTGGCAAAGGTCACTGATTCTCCCCAAGCACTCGCAGTTTCCTCCACTCACATTACTCCCATTGATGACCATATTAGTGAAAATTCTTGAGCATGACATGAAACAACAATCAAATAAATAAATTAAGACATCGCATATTATCAAATTTAAATTTAATTTTCAGATAAATTTTTTGTCCAATTTTCACACCTCTCTGCCTGAAAATTCAGTTTACATATGTCCCCTCAGGACAGATTTTTGGAGACAGCTCATTTAAGTGTATTCCATTTTACTCGCACTTCAAACAGACTTTACATGCACAGACATAGAGGTGTAAATATTACCTAAATAACACAGACGTTAAAGCATAATGAATACATTAATTCAAAAACTGTGTGAAAACTTTCAGCATTTCTGATCACAGTGGCAGATAGTGATAACCAGTGTTTAATTTTCAAGTCTTCCTGTGATGTGTGTGCGTCTGTAGGGAATCCAGTGAAGTATGCACTTTTCTTGATTCAAAATAATTTCGAGCATGGAGAGTGTGTCGTGGTTTAGCAAAGTAAAAATGAAGGTTTCTGAGTGTGACAAAAAATATTTTTTGGCTAAATAGATAAATATTCCTTTTACATCCAGTGTTTAAATTCAATGATTCGTCTTGGTTTAATAACTTTATCTTTCCAGTATTCAACGAACATGGACATATTACAATAGAGTGTGTCCAGTTGTGATAAAGATCTGTTTGAAATACTTATAAAAGTTTCCCTTGGCTCTTTCAGGTTTTGGGTATCACATGTCGGAGAAGGGTTTTTCCTTAGCATTATGACAACCCCGATGTCTGCTACTCCAGAATCCTCACACTGGTCTGGACTGAGCTCACATTCTGCTCCAAGGTCAGGTCACAGGCCAATACATGACAGTCCTCTTCTCCAAGGCTGCAGTGCTGGCTCCAGTCCATTCAAATATCACAGCACACCTCAGAAACTTGCCCTCCCTGCCCCAGTGGGTGCTGGGGGCAGATTAACACCTGTCAGATACTACGAAAGCAAGTTGTTGTCCACAATTCGAAGTCCATGTCAAAAGTCCTACACTCCATTATCTGCAACTCCGTCTGGAACAAGCCCTGCTTTTAAAACCCCAATTCGCATTGATTCAACTTCTAGCCCACATCCTGCGAGAACACCTGTTGGAACAAAGCCACCAAAGTCTGCCAGCAAATTCATCACTCCTCATTCACAGATTGTCAATCCATTTGAGGACAGACTACTCTCTACATATCATGGCTCTGTTCTGAGTCCAGGTTTAGCTCTGACAGATACTCCTGGCAGTGAGGAAAAGGTAACATACTCAGTGGTCTGTTTTCGTTTGTGTTTTTGTGTTTTTCATAACCAATTATAAGAGAGCTAGTGTTACATTGTGGCTCTTGATCAGTTCATTCTTCACGTGACTGTATTTTTACAAGGATTTTACCTGGGTGATAGTTATGAATAAACTTGGCTGTAGTGGTATGCATACCCTAACTCCTGAACAAATTTGATCACAGATATTTTTCATCTTTTGGTATATTGTAGTAATGTTATCTGATGTGGCCAGGTTATTTTATAAAATTTCTGTACAGTTCATATGTACCCCTTTCTAAACAGTGCATTTTAGTCTTCAAAATCCAATGACTTAAGGTTTACAACAGCACCACAGGTTATTCTTTTTGGGTTGAGTTTATTCAGGATTTACAGTAACTTGTTATTGCTGTACAAAGCTTCATATTTTTTGGGTGCAGTACATTTTCCACGTTTTATTTTCTTAATGTGCTGATTTGTTGATTTTCACTCATCCTTGTCCTTATCAGAATGATATGATCTCGTTTGTTTATACTAAATACAATGTGTATGTGCAGCATATATATGCCATAAACTGATACTATCTTTGCCGTCCTTCTCACCAGTGAATTGAAATATGCTTTGCTTTACACAGGGCTCATTTCGATGGACTATAGATCAGTTAGCTATTTTACATCCAGTTGACATTGATGAAGCGTCCTGTGAATATAGCCACAGAACAAGGTAAGTGATGACACTTGATGTTCAGTGTGCCTCCTTGCTCATGAGCTCTTCATAAGTTGATCAGGAGAGGTATACATAAATGATTATACTATAGCTAGCTGAAGATGCTCAGGGTACGATGATAACCAGCTATTACGATGTACCATATTCACATGTGTAAGTGGCACACATTGTTTCCTTCATTATCAAGTCTGCCATTACGAGTGACACAGTAACAACAACATGTAAGAGTCAAGGAAGACAAGGGGAGTCGTATGACACCGTAATAGGTTAGATGTATTTATCACATATTTTTTTATCTTTTCATTCATTTATATGTGTTGTAAAATTATTACTGGTAGTACTTTGTAGTAATAGTACTAGTAGACTACGTAAAGCAAAGTGCGGTGAGCCGTTGCTCACTAGGTGGAGGTAAGTGGATTATATCTTACATGGCTATTTATGTACACAGTGCATTCATACAATACTACTCAGTGGCAGGTCCTCTTCAGTAAAGCCATAAAAGTCCTCTGTGTCTTCCCCTGAGAATGTCTTTAGATTATCGTCCTCCCGATCGATGTTGAAGGTGGCATGTTTGTCTTCCGCTTCATGCTAGCTCTCGTGGCCAGCTGCTGCCGACCCTAACTCTTTCATCAGTTCTTCCTCCCACAGTAGGTTGTCTTCAGTGCTGTCCATGGCATTGGATAATGTCAGGGCACAGGTCATGCCATGCGTCCAAACTTCAGTGACAGATGCTGGAAAGGTCAGGCTTTCTCATATTCCCTCCTTTAGTGAAACTGTGCTTGCTACCAGGCATACAACTTACCCATTTCTCTTGCAGTTTACATTTCATTGGCCGATTTATGGAGACGTCCAGCAGTTGCGATATGGAAGCCATTCCCCCGGGAATGATTGCCAGTGTTGTGTTGTGTTTGGACCTCAGTGTATCCTTAATGAACTCTGACCTGTGGCATCTGAATGCACCGAGGATGAGTAGACTCTTACGTAGCAGTAGTCTGCCTGGTCTCTCTCCCCACACACACTCGAACCAGTTCTTCATTAGTGCATCGTCCATCATTCTTTGGGATGCATGCGAACAATGATTCCTTTCAGAAAAGTCGTCTTTGGCTGAGTTATTCTTGTGAAAATCACATAGGGTGGCAGTTTCCCTTCCATCAGCAGTACATGCTAACGTGACGGTGAATCTGTTTTTCTCATTCCCTGTAGTTCGAACAGACACAGTTCGTGCACACTGTACAGCCACGGTCGCTTCACAGGGGAAATCAGAAGTTAGGGTGTGTGATCAGCATTGCCAATCTAATCCACAGAGAAATAATTGTATTTTATCTCATGATTAATAAACTTCTGGAACTCAAGTAATTTATCTTGATAGTCACCAGAGAGTTTCTGGGCGATGTGTGTCTGGTGTCTTATTGATAGTTGATTTCTGGCCATAAGTTCATACACCCAAGATTGACTAGCCTTGAAATGTTCTGTCCTGGTGTACTTTTACCTAAGGTCAAGGCTGGCAGCCCGATTTAACTTGTGGACACCCCCAGACCTCCATTTCTTTTTGCCGTCGTGAACATAAGTAAATCCGCCTGTAAAGCTGGGAATTGTGCAAACTTTCCTCGAGCTGCTCTCTTATTTCTGGGTATATTAAGCAGGAGATCTTTATTTCTGCGCCGTTGTTTGATATTGCTCTCTGCTGTTGAATATTCTCGACCGGCCGCTCATCCCATGTGCCTCAGAATACCTTACAATTTGAAGTTTGCCTCGGGCCATAAGAGTTTGCAGACGTGACATGGTATATGCACATAGTGTAATGCACTTAATTTATTCTGGACATTTTCTCCCGTTATGTATCGTGAAGTCAAAGTTTTTACTTCAACCTGGCTTGTAAAATCATATGCTTGTGACAGACTATGTTTTTGTGAATCAAAATGGTGACACTACAGGTGGCCTAAGCAAAGATATTGACAAAATGGGCACAGTGTGCAACAAGGTGAATACAACAGTTTTTATTGTGTTGCTACAAACAAATTGCCATAGGCGATTGTAACCTGAACAAAAAACCACAGGTAGTAGAAATATTTCCAGGCCGTGCAAGAGGGTGAGTGGGTGATAGCCGGCTGGACACAACTTCTCCCAAGTCACTCTGCGCTATTCTACGGGTACATACGTTTTTCCTGCAATTTAACTAATTTGTTAGGGGTGCGCCACATACACGATTGTGCCATTTACAAGGGTGAATACTGTAATAATCCCAGGCTAAATAGATCATGACTGCATGTTCTTTGTTTTGAGTGTGCTCAGGGTGTGATCAACATAGTTGGGTGTTTTAATGGTATGATTAAGACAGTTGCAATTAATTAATTAAAATTAATAACCATTAAATGACTGATTGCATAGCGTGATAATCATTTTGTGTGTGATCATCACTGATTGCTAAACCAAAAATGTGTTCAGGGTGTGATCATCACACTCAGCCAGTGATGATCACATCCTGAACACATTCAGGATGTGATCATCACTTGCTGAATGTGTGTTCAAGATGTGATTATCACTGGCTGAGTATGTTCAGGATGTGATCTCACTGGCTGAGTGTGTTCAGGATGTGTTTATCACTGGCTGAGTGTGTGTTCAGAATCTGATCATTACTGGCTGAGTATGTTCAGGATGTGATCTCACTGGCTGAGTATGTTCAGCATGTGATTATCACTGGTTGAGTGCATTCAGGATGTGATCATCACTGGCTGAGTGTGTTCAGGATATGATCATCACTGGCTGAGTATATTCAGGATGTGATCATCACTGGCTGAGTGTGTTCAGGATGTGATCATCACTGGCTGAATGTGTTCAGGATGTGATCATCACTGGCTGTGTATGCTCAGGGTGTGATCATCACTGGCTGGGTATGTTCAGGATGTGATCATCACTGGCTGAGGGTGTTCAGGATGTGATCATCACTGGTTGAGTATGTTCAGGATGTGATCATCACTGGCTGAGTATGTTCAGGGTGTGATCATCACTGGCTGAGTATGTTCATGGTGTGATCATCCCAAAGTGATTGTGTTCATGGTGTGATCATCACTGAGTGTTTTTATAATGTGATTATCCCTGAGTGTGTTCAGGGTGTGATCATCACTGGCTGAGTATGTTTAGGGTGTGATCATCACTGGCTGAGTATGTTCAGCGTGTGGTCATCACTGGCTGAGTATGTTCATGGTGTGATCATCACAAAGTGATTGTGTTCATGGTGTGATCATCACTGAGTGTTTTTATGATGTGATTACCCCTGAGTGTGTTCAGGGTGTGGTCATCACTGGCTGAGTATGTTTAGGGTGTGATCATCACTGGCTGAGTGCATTCAGGGTGTGGTCATCACTGGATGAATTTGTTCAAGGAGTAATCATCACTAGTTGAGTGTGTTCAGGATGTGATCATCACTTGGAGAATGGTCTGACATACATAATGAAGTACATGTATGTCAGTGTTTAAATGGCTTCAAGCACTGAATGCATTGTGTGAAGAGACTGTTGCCCCATTTTGCTGTGTCATAGTCATATTCATCATTGTATTATGATGACAAGAATGAAGTCAATTCAACTTATTTTGAAACATCACTGTCCTGGAACAGTTTTGTTTTATTTTTGCTTTTTATTGTTTTTTTGAAAAAAGAAAAACAAGTTTAAATGAAGCCTTTGGTGTCGTATTCAGGTTTGACAAAGAAGTTGAAGAGACAGCTCAGCGAGCAATAAGTGATTTCTTTGCCAAGAACAACATTGTCCCTTCACCATGCCAAGGATCTAACGGCAAGCCTGTGTTTGTTGCCGTGCCTAAATCACCACATGGAGGTCAGTGCACATTACTTGTTTCAAGACTACTATGGCAGTCACTATTATTTGATGTCATATTGTTATGATGTATGTTGTATAATTTTGGTTGTAAATTTTGTTTTATATGCTCATCAGTTGTAGTGGGTAAAATCAGTTTGTGTTATGTTGTCAGTCTGTCAGTCTGACTGTACCTAAATTTTGTCATTCACTGGTACTGATGTCTGCAGAGAATTTGTACATTTGTTTTCCCTGTCCAAGAGCAGAATTCAATTGAAAACAAATTACATTTGTAAAATTGTGTTGGAATTACGTTCCTTTTGTAGTAGTTTTTGACATCAGCGCTATATTTGACATGTTTTAAGAACTGTATCACTTTAGATTTTGTAACACACCAATTCTCTATACTTCAGCCATGAGCGCCAAGCCTAATGGCAATGTCTCTTAGCCACTCTGTTGTGAAAGGCTTGGATTAAAATTATGAAAAACTTTCTTCTTGATTGTTATCACCAGTATAAACATGCAACACATTCACTTTTGTTCATTTCAGGTTGTAATAACAGCTGTGATAGTGGCGCTGCTAAGCCCAAGCAGTCTCAGGATGGTAGGTACATGTACTAACTGGTGTTCAACAACTGTGTTGAGAAACATATGTTGTGGTGTGTTAGGTGTGTCATGTGGAGTTACATTTGAAATTGTGGCCATGGTGTCCATGTGGCTCGTGCAGATTTCCTTCACCTGAAGACATGATGTTCATGATGAGATGAAAGTAATCTTCGGTTCATTATTCAGACACCATTTGAATAAATAGAGGATATGCTTAATACTAAGAAACATGTGATACATTTTGCCTGTGTGTGTATGTTTTTGAGATGGGTCATGGTAAACATTTATGTTATGAAGGCTAAAAGTAAGGCTTATAGCTTGAACTGCAGAAACCTGGCTATGTCAGGTCCTTGATATTGTCAATTTGGGTGCTTATCAGCATGTTTGTATAAGATGATGGGCCAAGCACTGTGCCTTTCAGCCTCGTGTTGAAATACTCATGTCTGGAACACCCAAACTAAGGATTACCAAGGGAGGTTTATGTATCATGGTGTATGGCAGAATATTGCTGACTTGGCATTACGCTACAGTCATTCATTTGTATTCATAGGTGTATGTTGTAGAAAAGGACACTCTGATCTAAACATCTGTTTTGAAATACTGATGCTTGTTCTTCTTTTTACAAAGGCAAAAAATCATTTTAGAGGAGTTGTCGTTTTGTATGTAACATTATTGATCTCTGCAATAAATGTCATATTTACGTCATATTTACAAGAGAGGAAGATGAAGTCATTTCACTTTTCGTTGTTTCTCTATGTTTTTAGCTGCTTGTCAAACAACCCTCACATTGCCCATGGACTTTGACCTAGAGAAAATACTTGGTAGGTCTTTTTATGTCTCATCATGGACTTGCTTGATTTCACATGCTGGAGTAGATATCTTAACTTCTAATAGTGAACTAATGTCTTATCTGAATAAAAAAAAATCTCCAGTGGAGATTCTTTACCCAATAGTATTTAGAAATATCTCCTCATTATGTATAAAAATTATATTTGTTTTCATAAATGTCAGTTGGATATTATGAAAGATAAAGCAGCGCAGAGTTTGTCTGATAACAGGGGAGTTCATGACCTACCAAGGCTCGGAGGAAGAGGGTAACCAACAGGAGGCCCTGAGCACCTCATCTCTTCGCAGAAAGCTCTTCTTCCACTGTGAATCCAGTCCAGCATCCAGTCCTCTCAGGTAAGGCTACATGGTGGTGCATCCACATGGTGATAAGTCCATGTTTCTCTGGGTGATATATGTATGTCTGTATGGTTGTAGTTCCACATGATAGCATGTCCACATGATGACATTTCAACATATGCCCACTTGATATGTCCATGTACTGATTGAACTACGTGGTCTGTTGGTTAAAGCCTTTCTGTCGCCAGGACAAATGAAGTGCTAGCACTGCTTGTGGGCCTTGGTGCCAATAAGCGATCAGTGCTGCTCTTTTGGCTGTTTGCGCTGGTGATACATGTATTTCTACATGGTAGCGCACCCACCTGATGACATTTCATCATGATGATACATGTATTTCCACATGGTGATAGTTCCTCATGGTATCACATTTACCTGATGACATTTCATCATGATGATACATATATTTCCACACCTGATGACATTTCATCATGATGATACATGTATTTCCACATGGTGATAGTTCCACATGGCAGCACATTTACCTGATGACAATTCATCATGATGATACATGTATTTCCACATGGTGATAGTTCCACATGGTATCACATTTACCTGATGACATTTCATCATGATGATACATATATTTCCACACCTGATGACATTTCATCATGATGATACATGTATTTCCACATGGTGATAGTTCCACATGGCAGCACATTTACCTGATGACATTTCATCATGATGATACATGTATTTCCACACCTGATGACATTTCATCATGATGATACATGTATTTCCACATGGTGATAGTTCTGCATGGTAGCACATCCACCTGATGACATTTCATCATGATGATATGTCCCTCTGATGAAGCTCTTTTGGCTATTTGCACTGGTTAATGTTCGTTGAAGACCACTTGCTTACTAGGAGCTCCCGTTTTCTGCACCAATGAAACTGACTGTCATTATATAACTGTAAAATTTCTGAGTATGGCAGTAAACAACATCCAAGTGATAAATGAGACATTAATGGTGATGTGCACATCTATTTAAGACAGGCTCCTTTGCTTGGGGTTGGAAGGGGGTGGTTTAAGTGTGTCTTTTTTATCACATCTGTTGGAAACTCCACAAGTCTCTAAACTGTGGCTTGGATTCTGAATGTGTCTTGGTGCGTTGAACTTTTGTCAGCTATGAATTAGTCCACAGATTCAGAAGCAGAGTAGAAGGTCCTGCCATATTACTTTTGTGCCTGTCATTGTGACAACACTATAAACTTAAATGAAGATACTGTTGTGTGATTGGTCAGCTGATGAGTTTTGAAGAGCTTTCATCAGTTTCACTGATATTCTTGTATCATTCTTATTATGCTTTTTTCTGTGGCCTCTGTGGCTCAGTTGGTTAACACGCTAGTGCAGTGTAATGACCCAGAAGCTTCCCCTACCAAGAGGTCACTGTGAGTTCAAGTCCAGCTTATGTTGGTTTCCTCTCCGGCCGTATGTGGGAAGGTCTGTCAGCTACTTGCGGATGGTTGTGGGTTTCCCGTGGGCTCTGCCTGGTTTCCACCCACCATAATGCTGGCAGCCGTGGCATGAGTGAAATATTCTTGAGTACGGCGTAATACAACAATCAAATAAATAAAATAAATAAATATTATGTTTTTTCCATAATTGTAGAAAAGTGAAAGACGGAGTCGCAATGCAGTGTGATGGAAGTCCAAGGGCAGTCCCTGTTAAGCCTTTTTCACTCTCTCACACAGTGCATTCTGCCTCAGTAAGTGTACAAGCTGTAGGAGAACAAAAGTGAAAAAAGCCAGTATCAGTATTTGCATATGATGCATCTATTGGATTGTCGCCACGGTATGGCTGAAACCTTGCTGATGTGGCATTAAGCCATAATCATTCATTCTGTTGGATTGAAACATGTCATTCAGTCAGGCTGAAAGTTTGATACAGATAAACTGTTTTGGTGGAAGACCAGTATCCAGTATATACACCACATTTCACACCTGCAAAACTGACCCTGTGTTCAAGGTCATGACAGTTGCTGAGAACTATTGCACCCAATGCAAAATCTGGCTTTAACTTGAAGAAAAGTTTGGAGTTGTTAATAATATATATGTATGTACATGAATATGCCATCTTATGAATTGAATTAATAATATAACTTTGTACAAGGGCTTAATTAACAATGCCTGCGCCGTAGATGTGATCAAACATGTCGTCTATTTTTTTTTCTTTATCCTACTTTTTCTGTACATGTGTTTACTGTTTTGGCACAGAATGTTTCTTTTCTGTCATCTGACTTGATTTGTTAAGATCAGGGTGGAGCGTCCATTTATTCAGCTGTTACTTGAGCAGCGTAAAAGTGAGTCATCCGTAGTGTTTTTCTTTGACCCAAAACACAAATTGTTAAACTGCTGGCATTTGTAAAATTTATTATATAAATAGACTTTATTCCCTGTAAGTAAAGCCTATAGATAGTGGACTGATGTAATAGAATAAAACACTGTTTATGACTCTTTTTAAAATTCCTCTTACAGCCACAGTTTTCCTCAAGTCCCATAACCATGTCAAAAGGTGGTCCATTTTCGCGAGTCTCTGAAGAAATGGACGGAATTGTTTCACCTGAATTATCTCCCATTAACTTGCAGCAGAGCCCAGGTACTTTTTATTAGTGTCAGTTTATAGATCAAGTTTGAGTTATTACTCACAGATACATGTAAAGAGCTCAGTTACCTGCTCTCGTTGCTGTGATAATCTTACTCTAAGCTTCATGAAAAATACAAATTAAAAAATTTACCATAGTGGGAGAGCTCAGCTATTCTTAGGTTTGGATGCATGATGCATATACGTGTATTCCTTACTCTCTTCAGTCAGAAGACCATTAGACCTTGATGGTAACTTGTGCGGGAGCTTTATGTCCAGTCCTGTGCCGCCACCGTCCTTCATGCGGGCAGCTCTCCGAGGCCAGCACAATGCCATGGCCAGCCCAGAGTTGTCTCCCATTGGTGCCGGGCCTAAGTCACGAAGTCGACTCTCTCTGGATGTGTCACCCATTTGCTCACCTATTGCTCCACTCAGTGATGTGCACAGCTCTCAGGTGCTAGTGGCAACTGAGGAAAATACACCCTCAGCTACATCTGAGCCTGCTAGCGTGTCGGGAGCTCTGTCCACACCCTCCGCAGTGGGGACGTCCAAAGGTAAGTTCTGATATTTTGCAGTAAACACATTCCTAAATGCATTGTTGTAGGCTGTGGATTTTGTAAATTCACAGGCTCTTTAGATGTTATAGGGAAGGAGAAAATGGTACTCCACTTTTTGTGAACTTCCCATTTGTGGAATAACCTTAAAATTTTATTGAATTTCCAAAACTGAAATAACTATATAGAGGTCAGTAAAAGTGCTGGCTCGAGTGAGATTTGATTTTGCCATTTAGGGTGTCTAGTCCCACCATTCTGCTGACTGAGTTACCACCAGATGGAAATAACCTACTTGTTCTAGTGAAATTAATTTGAAGCTAATATTCTCTAAGCTACAAAAAAGAAAAAAAAAAAAGCTAAGAAAAAGTAATGTTTATTTGGTTGTATGCTGAAAGATACTGTTTACATTTAGTTTCAGAAAATAGTGTCCTTATTGGTGGCAGAACTCTTGTGACCACACCCGGGTTTTGTGTCCCACCAGAGACTAGTGTAAGCAGTGCAAATCCTTTCTGTACTGAGACAGACGAGCCTCCCCATGTAGGGGAGGCATTTCAACATCCCCGCCTCATCATGTCCGACATATCCATGGATGTAACTGGCATGGAGACCGACTGTGTCGCTCACTCCACAGGCATTCCATTTCAAGCAAACTTGGCAGATGCAGATGAGAAAAGCTTGTGTTATCCAACGTCCAGAGAGTGCTCCATGCTGTTTGAGGAGACGACACAGCAGGGCAGTGTGGGGAATGTGCCCACCAGTCAGTATAGCCAGGATACCGGGTACCAGACATGCAGCTTACAGCTGACCGGCCAGGACACCGGATTACATACTAACATCACCCAGCAGTTTGGCTCACTGCCCTTTAAAAGCTTCTCAGAAGGTGACTGCATGGACGAGGGTATAGAGCCGGGAAAACCCTTGCCAAGACCTGTTATATTCAAAGAGAAAATTGATACTGTCAATACAAGCATGGTGAGCCGACAGTTAAGTTACCCTCCGTCCAGTAAGACAGCTTTTACGCAGGAGAAACTGGACTGTTTAGAGTCTAAGCATTACCTGAAGACTGAGCTAGAAGGCTGTGCGCTAATACAGGAAGGTCTAACAGAGGATCAGGTGATAGCTAAAGCCCGGTATCTCTTAGGGCAGACAGGGAACGTTACATCAGCCTTGTCCACTAAACCCAGTGCTGAACCCTTGGGGATATCGTCACAGCCTGACAGCGCTGTGCCTCATCTGAGCTGGCAGCCCTCCTGCAGCTCTACCCCTCAGAAAACAAACAGCTACAGCTCCTCAGGTTCATCCCAGGCCCCAAGTAAGCCCACTGTTCTCATGCTTTTGGAACAATTGCCTCATGACTGATTTACAGAGATTAATATTTGACTTGCTCAGTTAGTGTTGTATTCATAGCTCCTGAACTTTTCACACAAATCCTAGCATCCCCCGGGCTCGGTGCGTTTAGGACCAGCGGCAGTGGTGAGCCTGTTTAGACAGTCTAACATTTATTGAAGATCAGTTGTCTTCCACCAATATGTAGTGTATATCTGTACATGTTTTATACACGTCAAAGATCATCTGTAACTTGCAAAGGAAGGTAGGGTATGTATAACAATGAGTGATTGTATATATGGAAACATCAGGAGTGTAGTCTTAAACAACAGTCAGATAAAGGAATAAAATGGCATAGATGTACCTCAGACACTCAAGCCAAGGTGATCGGAAATCAACAAGTAAATATCAGAATATGAAGGCGGAAACTTCAGTATGGCCGTTAATATATCATGGGTCATGTAACAGTAACTGAAAAGTTTCTTTGACTTTGTATTTTTGCAGGTGAGGTTGCCATGGCTATCCTCAGGAGAGCGGAGAAGGATTTGGTCAAGTATACTAGTTTGGCCACGTCTTCAGAAAGTGCATAGACGAAGATCTCAATGGAGGAAAATATATACCAAAGAATTTTTTATGTTAAATTTAACTCATTAAAAATTGCTCATCAACAGACCTGGTGATGTATAGCCATGCATTGGTGTCTGCCTTTGTCAAGGTAGTATCAGTATTGAAATGTTGTGCCATTGACAAGATGGTCAGATTTTACGTCCAGGTTTCATTGACAGAATCCTGAATATCAGCTCCCAGAATGCTATAATTGTAAAACGTAATTAAGAGAACATTTTAATGATGCTGATTTTTTTTTTTTTTTAAATTTAATACGGGCAGTTTTTATTTATTTAAAATTTTATTTTAAAAGAAATCTGAATGTCGAGGTGAAGATTGTTGTTTGGGAAAGATGAGCTACATGATATTTATTTAAAAAATTATTATATAAGCCTTCTGCAGCAATGGTTACCATTTCTCCCTACCATAGATCTCCGGGAGATTCTCATTTTTCAAAATATGTCTTAGAGATATTTCTGTTCACAGTTTGCCATGTGAAAACATTGTGGTATGGAAATGCCACCTGAGCCAATCAAGAAACTTAACAGTACACGAACCTTAACAATACCACCACTTTGCTTGGCTGGTTGGCTGGCTGTCAGAGGGCACATTCGTTTCAGTTCTGGACATTTCGAACAGGTGTCTGTTGTGGAGAGAACGGTTCACTACACTTAAAACGAGAGTCTGACCATCCTTTCATTCGGTTGATGATTGTGACTGCATGATTCTGGCATATGTTATGAGCTCTGGAATCAACAGGCCAAAGACCTCCAGTGTGAGGGTTCTGAAGACTACAGATTGATCAGTAGTGGAAACCCCAGCAGCTGCCAGATGTCTATTCCCTATCATCCATTAATGTTTTTTTTTCATTACTTCACAGAACCAGAACACCATATGGTATGTTTTTAAATTGTCACGATTATTTCATCTAAATGTCTGCAATAAAGATGTGAGGAAACTTGAGTTTGTGATAATTGACTTGGTTGGGTGGCCACTCTTCATGATGTTGACTATTGTGTATATTTCTTGTCTGTTAAAAATTGTTTGATCTCTTCATTACTGTTTGTTCTAAGATTTGCCAAAGACGTTCAGTACAATCAAATACTAGCCAATTCAGACTTAACCAGGTGATGTTTGCCAGTTGGTCAGTGGCAGCTTGGGCTAACACACATTCCAGACTTATCTTCAGAGACTGGTATTACATATGCCAAATGGCAAAACTATACTGTACTACCTCATGATATTGTGTATCAGTATCAAACAAGACTAAGTATTCCAATTAAAATGTATACAACTGCTAATGACAAAGTGATTTCAGACATGCGGCTTTATTTTGGTATTACATGTACTTTTGGACTTCACCAATTTTCTCCTTGAACTGGATAAAAACATTCAAAACATGTATACCTTTACTGTGTAACGTTCTTAAACTGAAATTCTTTTAATTCTGCTCACTGATTTGTAAATCATATTTTTCAGCAGGTAGCTAGTGTTGTATGTCAGCATTATCACATGATTAGACTGAAAAACCTTCAACTCATTATGTAAATGGTTTTCATATTCACACTGTTTTCCATTTTATTTTTTAATTTATGAAGTGATCAGTGATTATCTTGTATCATGTATTATTAACATTTTAAAATAAATATTTTTAATTGATACCGATTTCTTGAATTTTTGTGTTGTAAACCTTGGAATGCTACGGGGAATGCAGTTGTAGCTGTGATGGTAATGGCCTGGATAAAACCCCAGTGACACTGGCCTAATTAATACAGACATGGTGGGGGACAACACTTTAGTGGTTAGGATGAAGACCATGGAATCGTGTACTACATATGTATTTTTCTTCTACACATTGGCACAGTTTGAACTTTGTATATATATAATGATGTTTCTTGGACAGTCGGCCGGGTTGGGGGTGGGGGGCATTGTTATGTACTGTAGCTACATGTTCACAGCTGTGTCCTGTAGTCCATCGAATAAATGATTGGGGGGTTTGGGCAACCACTGAACAGAAAGAAAGCTAATAAATGAAGGCTCATCAGACAGACAGCTAAAAACCATGCCTTAAAATGCTTTCATGTAGTTTCTGTTGGCTTTTTTTTTTTGTTAGAAGGGGAGTTAAATGCTTTCAAATGTTAGAATTCTCTGGTGAGCTTATAAACCATGTAGCTTGTGTTCGGGTACTCTGAGGTCACAGAGTTTTCCTGAGTCTAAACACAGCTTTTAATGTTAGAATAGCTTTTTACATAATGAGGTTAAAAGAAAAAAACAACAAAAAGTATAGACGAATTTCATTTTTTGTATGACTGCTTGGTAACTATAAATCAACTTTTTATGTGGAATTCTAACAAGGCCTTGGGATATGCTATTATACGGAAACCAGGAACATGATGTCAAGTCAATCGTACCCTACACTCTTCAGTATTAGAGTCGAAACCCTCCTTTGTGTTCAAAGTTTGGTTCACTTTATTATTACAAACGAAGGCCGCAGATTGCGGCCTCCTGGTTGAGGCCTTGGAAAACAATCCCAGACATATTCCACTACTACTTTCTTGTTGAAAATGGCTTTAAAGTATATAACAATTGTCTCGTAAACAGAAATAAAACAGCTGATTTAACACTACTTCCACATAGCAAAATGGTGAAACAAATACTGCTGACGTCACAGCGGAAAGAGCTATCTTCTCTCCTTTGATTGGTTAAAATTGAGAGCATGGCGGCTCATTCGATTTTCCCTACGTGAGCATATTTGCTTTCTTTGAACTGCGATATCTGGGTTATCCCAGATAAAAATTAATAGCAAAGTTTCTTGAACTTCAAATGGCATTTTTTATCGATACATATATACATTTGGCTTAGTGGTTTCTTTTCAGAATAATTCTCAAATAAATTCATATTACTGCAGGTCAGTATGAAGAAAGAGGTGATGTGATACATGTAAGAGTACCTTGCCCACCTTTGATACAATTTGAACATTTGACAGCTATTAATTCAGTGAGGAAAAGTCTAAAAAAACTGTTTATGTGAGTAAACCAGCACCATTTGATATCTTGCAATGACCTTCTACCTGATGTTCACTTTATTCTTATATCATTTCAATTGAAGACCCGAAGGGGTAGATACCTAATATACATGTACATGCAGTAAGCTTAGAATTTTCTCCAAATCTTCCATTGTTTTCGGAGCCGTGGTTGAGACAAGCAGTCTTCCTTTGCGTAGTCTTGCATGAAGCTCACAGACGATACAAGTAACAATGAATGCCGTCATGCAGTAAATATAAAAACATATTAGTAGGGCGTTGAACAATGAAATAGCCTATATCAAAATGCACACTTTTATATTTACATATAGACGGGAGTTAACAATAATTCCGCTGATTATCTGACTACATTCACCTCTAAATACCTCTATGAATTCCGCTCAGTATGCTATGTACTATACTATGCTATATACTATGTAGTTCGACAAACAAACAAAATTTAGTCTTCGGAATTCCCAGATGCCAACCCTGAATCGTCTCTCTGATAGTCGAACATTCTTTGCCCACTACTTGTTTATAAATGCGATTTCCAAATTCTATTTATAGTCACTCTCTGAAAACAAATGCTGATGGTCTTCATGTAATGTTTATGTTTATTTTCTACCCATTATAAACTTTGTATAAAATGCGTGAGACGTGTACATGTAGCATTATAGGGTTGCATTATGCCGGTAGGCGTGTAGACACGTGATCATACCGATGAGCTAGCAGTATATAATTATGCCCCAGCGGGTACTAAAATATGGTGAATTATACAGACGACTTCTGCATGTTCATGGAGTGGAATAAGTGTTTAATCATATCAGACAATGTTCCGTGACCTGCCTGTATCTCGACTAGTTTTCCGGCAAAAACAGGTACCGGGTGGATACACGGAAGGGAAAACATGTCTCCTTCCCAAAACTAGAGCTCGTCGCAAAAGTCTTACCGTTTGGATACATGTATGAACTGTACAAGTGTATTGTTGCTGTAACATTTTTTGAGTTCACGTCACGGGAAATTCGAATGTTCGCGGTAGCGTCTCAGCAACAAAAGGATGATTACGTCATGCGTTCTTTGGGTCACATGATCAGCACGGGCTAATCGACGCTCTGTGTTCATAATCATTGACCAATCAGGATCGATTGTCTCACGTGCGAAATTCTAGCAGACGAAATGCAAAGAAATGCACTAGTTAACTTCAAGTTTACCGTTATTCATAGGCAATTTTTTCGCCATGTAATTTAAGCAACGGGGAGGAATTTGATCGGATACAATCGCGTCATTGTAAGTAATCAGAATGTGACATGCTTTCCATATTTTACCATATTTAACAGTAAGTACATAACCGTGAAAGTGCTTCTTGAAGCTCGCATAGCTCCAGCCTTGGGACAGTTTGAAGATAGCCTTGTTGGAACTGTAAACGTTTAAATCCAAGCATTTGCCCATGATTATAACGGTACAGCAAGTCAGTATGAGCAAGGTAATGTAAAATTGTGTACGTTTGACTTTTATTTATTTACTTTGTTTTTTAAGGCTACTAAATTTCAATTTGTGTGGAAAAAATTGACAACTCTTAATCGCTGAAGAGTTCTGATTTCGACGTAGAAAAGTCAACATGACCGAGGATGCGGCCGATACACCGGTATCAACCAGAACACAGTCAAGAAAACGACAAAGAAAACAACAGCATCAAACGAGAATTGGTGTTCACGATTCTACAAGTGACTTGCAATTCTACGAAGTTAGTGTGCCAGTGGAACAAAATTCAGCCAAAAAATTGAAGTTAGAGGATGAATACAGATTCATTGATGGTGTTTTTCCACTTTACCCTGACATGACCGGAGATAATGGTAAACAAGATTTCAACCTGAGCAAGCGCCAGCTGAAGCAGTTGTCAAAATTGAAGTTGCAACAGAGGAAGAGATTAGACGGTAATTATCCAAAAACTAACTGTCATGGTTAAAGGTGATGTGCAAAGTTGTTCGATTTTTTCAGTGAAATGCAATTAAGTATTAGCAAGTGTGCCTTCCCTCTACTCTCCACTGCTTTCAGTGGTCTTGTACCTCAGTGGTGTGAATGGAATGAATCTCATCTGGTTAAAATTGCGAGCCCACTGATGCCAACTTTCAATCCACTTGGCCAATCATGTGTGCCTTTTCAAAAGTGGATGGGATGTAATGTTCTCTTCTGAATCTGTTTGCTTGTGTTTTTTCTGTGTAGCTGTGGTTGGGTAGATTGGATGAATGTAGCATGTACATTAGGATGGGTACTATTAAATCAATTGCTTCACAGGGCAGGTTTTTGTGTGGCCAGCCCAAAGTGGCGAGATTTGATCGTCTTTTGTGACAGTTTCTGGCAAAAAATGAAATAATGAGTTCCAAAAGTAAAGTGATGCCAGGATAGTGACATGAAATGAGGAATACAGGTTCAGTGTGATTTGCCTACTAATGTATTGTGGACCTTTTCTAACTCATTTAGCTAAAGGGTTGCTGATGCCATGTTTGTCAATGGTTTTAATTCTCTAAAAAATAGGACTGGAAGTTTGTCAGGTGTATGATTTCCATAACTTTAACCAGCAGTAAATAAAGTGAAAAATTCTTGAGTAGGCCTTCAATTTTAAACATAAATCATACAAATATGTATGGAATAATAAGAAAACATCCGAAAAGTGTAGAACTTAAGATCATTTTAAGGCAAAACATGACTAAAATTTGCCTTTTGAAATGTAACAATTTACATCTTTTTTAGGACTTGATGGTCACAGTCATCTTTTTCCAAATGATGGATACAACAGAAGTAAAATCCAGCAGGAGGAGACAACAGAGCTGTCCAGCTTAGATAACTTAAGTGCTTCAAAGGTAGTCTACTTGCCCAAATGCATCAGAAATACTAATTCAGTTCAGCACAGAGACTTTATTATAAATTAAACAATTAAGTTTTTAAACTTGAAAATAAGAATCACTTGTTCATGAGATTTTGGGGAAATGGTAATTGCAAGTGTTTGAGGCAGTTTGTACCCTCTATGGTATTAGACAAATACACATGGTGAAAGTGTCTGGCCTGTTGTAGCTATTCAGATCAATGAGGCAGCAAAATCAGGGCACAAGACATGTGGTTGTTTTTTTAAGGTAGCCTACATGGCAGGGGACTGTGATTTCTAAAGGCCCATCCTGACTTGCAGGCAAAACCTGACAAGGTTGATTAGTTAAAATGGTGCTTGAGGCCTTATTAGTTAGAACTTTATGAACATGGTTTTGTACACCTATCAACTAAATAAATGGGAAAAGAGGGATGTTGGTAGATGTTGTCCTATACAGAATAATAAATATCTAATTTCTGAGTGGTTCTGTTTTAATGTACCTTTTAACTGATGTATTGATGTTTTAATGTAACTATGGAGGAGGATGTAATTATCAAGCATTTAAATATATGCATAGGAAAATGTCATTGTTATCCTGTATATTTTCAGACAGAAGAAGAGGAGATCCTAGAGCGAGCAGAGTTGTATGCTTTAACAGCTGCTCCAGATCCAAGATTCTTTATCTTAGAAAGCCAGGAAGCACCTTTAGACTTGTCGTCCTGTTCAAGGGATTTCAATAAAGATTTGAAATTTCCAAACTCTTCAGCTGGAAGCTCTTATAATTCAACCAGGAAGCGCAAGAGGAGATCTTACAACAACATCAACTGTTTTGTGACCCATCACAATAAGAAAGATGCCTCGGACAACACACAAATGCTTCCTGAAGGTAAAAACTAATATCCATGAAATGTTTGTAGTAGATAGTGTTGCTCACTTCTAAAAGGTGTCTTGGACTGAGGGTACTGAAGATTATTCAGAACACTGGCCAGATGGTGTCAGTGTTGGCCAACATAATGTGGAATATGGTAAATAACCTGGAATTTCATCCATGACTAAGTTGTTCATTGTTCTGTTGATCTTACACAGATGTTTCCAGGTTTGTTTGGAAAGTAGGATGGCTTCCTATGGTAAAAATGAAAGTTTTCAGCGTACAAAGTAATATTTTGACATTTATTTGCCCAGCTACAAATGGACAAAATTTTAGATCATTTGCCACAGTTATATGTGTAGTGAGAAACTGATGTGATGTGGTAAGGCTTGGGAGGTAACTCCATTGTATCCTAATTGCAGCATTACGACCTTTACTGTATTGTAGATAAAGAGATACATGTCATGTACAGGTATTTTAGATACAGGTACTGCTTACATTACAAATACAAAATCTAAAAGCTATAAGTTTGAAGACAATATTAAGTGTTTGGGGACTCTGATATACGTATATATAAGTGTTTCTGTGTCCCAAATGTTGAATATAGCTCCATTCAACTAGGTCAGCTAATGCTTTAGGAGTATTGGTACCTGATAAGGGCCAATGGTTTTCTCAGACTCTGTTATGGTTTTCTCCACAGCTAAAACCTGAGAGGTGTGATATAAGGGAAATATGTTTGAGTATGGCATTAAAACCCCAGGAGACCAGAAACACAAGTATGCAGACTTTGCTCACTTTTATTACATTTCCCTTCGCAGGTACAAGGCTTATTAAGCCTCCTAACAAACTAGTAGAACTGGTGGCACAAGTTTTAGACAGCAGTCCAGATGGCCTTCTCCAAGTTCAACACATTTATACTGTTCTGCAGTAAGTGGAGTAATTATTTATATTAGTCTAGACTTACAATAATTACATGTGTAGATAACTGTTCGTGGTTTGCATACAGTTATGACATATTGATTAGATAAATTGATACTGTTTGAAGAAATAAATTCTGAGGATTTGTCAAGTAGGCTTTTAAAAAGATCAGAAATATGATATGGCTCTTTTTACTTTTACATGTTGAGTGGGCTAGAGATACATACAGGTTCAAAATATCAGTGTATTATTATCGTGGATTACAGAGACTATTAATGTATGGTTCCATTTTTCTGATCTTCCAATTTGTTTGCTCATGAAGAAAAAAAGAACATTTTGTTATAAAGTAACTTTATAGAGGAAAATATTTTTTCTACAAAACGTTTCAAAGGAATATGAGTTGGAGCATTCGTGTACACAAATGTGCCTGTTTCAGGAACAAGTATCCATACTTCCGCTACATGGACAAGTCTTCAATCAACAGTTGGAGGGTAAGACTCCAAAAATTGTGAGATTGCAGAAGTATTGTACCAAAAGTACTTGTAATTATTAGATACCTAGATGCAGTTCAGTGCCAGCTTGTGAAGCACTTCATAGTTTCACCCAATCTTATTGTCAAATTATAAATGACAGAGCCAACAAAGATCTTACAGTACATTGTCCAGGATGAATAGAGAGCTTTAATTAATTTATTTATTTCATTGGTGTTTTAAGTCATATTGAAAAATGTTTCACTTATGCAACCAACACTTACATTATGGTGGAGGAAACTGATGACAATCCTGGTCCTGCTTTGGTTGAATAGATAGCTTTAATTAATTTGTTTATCTGATTGTTGTTTTAAGCCGTACTGAAAAATGTTTCACTTAATACAGCCAACACTTACATTATGGTGGGGGAAACTGATGACCATCTGCAGGCTGGAGGCAGACTTTCACACATACTTTAATGAAATTCACATTGTAATGCTCTTAGAAATATTCAAGTAGATTATAACCATTGATTGGTAGTGAAATACTTCTGAAAACCTGTTGTTTTTTTTCTTTTAGCGTAATTGAAAAACACAAAAACATGTCTCGAAATGCGTATGTCTAAAATGCATCAAAATATGTTTTACTGATCTCAGCTTTTGTGTGTTGAACAAAAGGGACTTGCATTTGTTAGCTTTTTAATCTGCATGTTTTTGTAGAATGCAGTAGTGATTTAAATTGTTTACGGTGTTAATGGCTTCAGCCTTGTTAGAATAGACAATAGCCATTGATTAGTTAAGCAGGTCTTCTAGAAACCTTTTTTTGTATATTTTGTCTTTATTGAAAAAAAATATACATTGCAAAATGCACTTGTCTAAGGTACATGCAACATGTCTTCTAATGATCTCAGCCCTTTTGTATCCCAGAGAAGTGACATAGATTTGTTTGCTTTTCAGTCTGCTCATTTTTCTAGCAAACTTTCTTGGAATATAACAGTGATTGTTTGCTGTGTCAATGCTCTCGGCCTTGTTAGAATAGACAGTAACCATTGATTAGTTAACAACTGAACGAAAAGCTATTTCTTAGTGGCCTTTTTCTCTGTGTAGTGACAGAAGTACACATGGTGAGGTCTCAATGTCTAAGAGAAAGAAACACGCTTTGTATTAGTGCTCTTTGGTGTTATAGACTGAATAAATAACCAATAATTAGTTACAATATGTTTCCAGAAAACAGCTCTTTTGTGGCTTTTTTCCCTGTTTATAGACAGAAATATACACAGGATAATGAAACACACATTGTAATGCTCTTAGAAATGCTAGACTAGACAAGAATACCAGCATGAACTGGGCTGCACTCACCCTGACAGTGATTGCATTGATGCTGAGGTTGACAAAGTTTGACAAAGCAGCACAATACATCATCATTAGTAATGACTGTGAATCTTCATATATTTATTGATTTTCAGAGCTCCATTCGCCATGCTTTGTACCAGAAATGGTTTAAGAAAGTCCGCTTTCAAACAGATGCCATCAACAGTAAAGGCTGCTTTTGGGCAATTAACAGGAAGTATAACCCCAAAGAGTGGACTATGCCTGGGAATGATGCTGGTAAGGGAAAAATGCATATTCAGGTAGTCATAGGGTCCAAAATAGAGGCAGCTAGTCAAGAATATTTCACATTTTTCCTAATATCAGCTCCATGAAGATTGCACAGCAGTCTCAATGTCTTAGACATTGTTGAAAGTGGTGATATATCTGTAAGTTCATGAGCAGTTGACTAAAGAAAACCAGGCTGATGCACAGCTTGTCAAGTATGGCACAGGGAATGATATAATATGTACATGTACTTGAATGGATCGAAGATAAACTGGAGAGGTTTATTATACACCTGACATCAATCCATTCAACTCATTCAGGGTGAAAAAAAATAAGTTGCCGAAAACGAAAATTTAACACAAAAATTAAGATAGTACAACTAATAGTAGTAATATTTTTATGAATGGCACAAAAATATTTACTGAGGGAAAAGATGTGCTCTCATCAAGTGACGTCATGATAAAGTCCTGTTGCTTTTGCCAACGTGCCAATATAAAAGTGTGAAATATGAAGTAAGCAGCAAGTTCATCACAGTGTTAAAAGCTAGGTAAACGTTGAAGGTGTATAAGTATATTTATTCACCATTTTAAATCTGTGATCTCTGACACCAACAAACTACATGTAACAGTGTTCAGTGATCTTTGAAAATCAAAATACAAGTACATGCACTGGATCTGAAATTAAGAAGGTTTCTAGTTTAATAGAATAACCTTGTGACTTGTGGCTATCTGATACTTCCAAACTTTGGAATGGAAATCAAAGTAGGGTATGAATAAAGGTTGATAGATTTTCCAAGCACTTACATGGGTTACCCCACATGATATATACTGTTGCTTTGTACACAGTTTTCCATGAAAATGTATGCTGTTATGATGTGGATGATTTTCCATGTAGATGTATGCTGTTGTGTTGGAGATGAGTTTCCATGTAGATGTATGCTTTTATGATGTGGATGAGTTTCCATGTGGATGTATGCTTTTATGATGTGGATGATTTTCCATGTAGACGTATGCTGCTGTGATGGGGATGATTTCAATTTCCATGTAGATGTATGCTGTTATGATGTGGATGATTTTCCATGTGAATGTACGCTGTTGTGCTGGAGATTATTTTCCGTGTGCGCTAGCCGTATGCTGTTGTATTGGAGATGATTGTCCATGTAACTGTATGCTGTTGTGTGGAAGATGATTTTTTTTGTATATGTATGCTGTTGTGATGTGGATGATTTTCTGTGTAGCTATATGCTTTTGTGTTGTAGATGATGATGGTGGGCTATCTCTGGAGGATGATGGCAGTCTAGATCTGGATCTGGACTTAGAGGAGGATGAATCTTTAGCAGCAGTGGCTTGTATGTTGGCAGAGTGTGATACTTTTTTGGAGAATGACTCAGACTATGGCTCAGAGGAACAGGTACTTCAACTGTCTCCGTCTTTCTTAGTTTACATACTGATACCAGTAAGGCTGATTCAATTTAAATTTCACAGGGGAGTCTCAAAATTGTTACAGCTACAGTATTCATTCATGTCCACCACATATCTCCAGATTGGAGCTCAGATCCCACATACAACATGTAAAATTGTTGCTTCCTAATTATTAAATTGTTGGCTTTGAATGTTTGATAAATGTGTCTGTTGCGCAAAACTTTTTGTATGGTTGAATTAAAATATAATCACATTTTCCTTTGTTTTCCATGAGCAGCAAGACTTCTCTACCCAAGATGTTGACTACATAAAAGAACAAATACAAGGTGGTCGGCAGTTCAGCTTACCAGCAACAATAAAAAGTGACCCTGACCCGGTTTTGACCTCTTGTTCTCCAATTAATGATGAGCCCAGATCAGGTAATTGCTCATGGCACTCGTAATGAATTAGTTGAATACTTGCCAGAAAGTGGCCTTAGCCTTCTGAAACCTACATGTGCAATCTTGGCCTTGCTACCCTGATTCTGCTAATTTGGGGGACAAGGTATTAGCACTGAAAGCAAAAAAATGTATACATTACATTAACATGTGTGTTGGCTAAAAGGATAGGGGTATGTAATAATCAAGAAAACATAGTCATAAAAATCAAGCTTGGGAAATCTGTATTGCAAGAAACAGGACGACATTGCAGTATTTCATGTATTGCAAAGTGAGTTTGTACATACAAGTTTGTAACTCCTTAATGAACAAGTCTCTGGATTAGACAGAATAAGGTACTGCAGTGCAAGCAGAAAATAAAATCTCTCCCAGGCATCAAATCCTATCATGTCAGGTGCAAAGTAAGTGGCGCTGACAAACTTTACATGCAAATACCATAGGGAACCTTTGAGCACCAGTTGGAATGAACAGGTTTTAAAGTTGTCAGTCACCTCTCAAAACGTTATTTGCAGGCCTGATGTTATTAGTACTCTACTGGTACCAAGGCGTATATGCCTTGTCTGTCAGTCTGCCACATATCAGTTTTCCGGCCTGTTTTTTCGAAACAGTTCTTCATTTTGTATTAAAATGGCTTCACCATTATAAGTTGCAGATGAAGTTGTAGTTTCTGATCATTTGACTATTTATACCAAAATTATGGCAATTTTTTTTTCAGTTTTGGACTATGACAGTTTTCTGCAATTTTGTTCCAAACAGTCGACTGTAATGAATTGAAATTTTGAATATGGGCTTATCATTACAACTTTCAGTGACATGATGACCGTTTTGTCTTCTTTTGCACTCTTAGCTTTTCCCATTTTTTTGTGATGGTTTGTTATTCTGAATTGAAACTTGGTAAAGGATTTCATGGAGACAATTCACAGACCAAGTTTAATTGATTTTTCAGATGTTTTGCACATTTTCAACAAAACCATGATCGTATTTGTTCTGTAGTGGTATGATATTATTCCTGACTTTAGATCGACTCTTTGAGGTTAAGACTGAGTTTGACTTAAAGCTAACATAGCTTTGTGGTCCGGGGCAAATTTTTCTATGTCATGAATTCTTTCGTTGTGGGTAGTGAAAATAATGTTGTCAGGAGAACGGATGGTAGGAATCAGATGTGGTGGATCCATCCATTATTTAGACAACTCAGATCTGTTGTGGGCATGTTTTGCTGGAATGCTTGGTTATGATGTAGTGCATTATGTACAAGATGCAATGTGGCATCTCATTACTTCTCGTTGAAATTGCACTAGACAAGTACCATTACAGTGAGATGATGTGTTTGTATGTGGATTTTACATCTAGTGGGTTTTAAGGTATAGGGTAATGTACCATTCAATCTGTTATATATAACATGCATGTATTCGTTTTTAATTTGTACATTTTTTTGTCCAGAGTCCAAGTCACCGCAGTATGTGACACAAATTGACACTCCAGTATTGAGTTTCCCAGAGGAATCATCAACTTATCACACAGACAACCACTGTATCCATGACTGGAATGTGCCGATGTGGGAGACTGAGAATTGTCACCACTACTCTCAGATGAATTACTCTCAGCCCCCAGTCTGCTGTTGGGACTATATGTCAGCAGCATACCCTTCTGTTTGCTCAGATCACATGGACTCCAATATGACTGTGATGGATGGAATACCTTATACTTATCCACCACAACCTTATATGGATGAACACTGCTTTTCCTAGTTCAGGTCTTTACCAGGAATTAAAAAAAAGCCCTGTACTATGAAACAGATTGCCTTGACTAGGCTTGTGATCATCAGAATATCATGGCTGACCAGGACATGGTGAAAGAAAAAAGTTGCTCCGAATCTGCATAACAGTTCCAGGGGCTATGAAGTTGTAGAAGTGGGTTATGTTTACAGGAAAAGAAACTTTAATCTGTCTGATTTGATAAGAGAGTCAGTAGGATTTGAAATAGGCTGGGCTACTGGTAGTCTGACGGTGATGTTTAAATATATATATTTTTGTAACTCTTTTTAACTGTGTGCAGTTTAAAAAACTGAATTTCAGTGACAGAAGAAAATGCTGTACATAAAGTTAAATGTAGTGACTGTCAATACCTGATTTCATCGAAGGGAATGTTGAGGATAAAGGAATGTATCAAGCAATTGCCAAAGACACCTTCTTTATCTTAGGAACAAGTTTTAAATGACCAGAGTCATGTATATCCTTATTCCTCATCTTTTTTGCCTAAGGCCATGCTGTTTAGATTGACATAATCTGCGAGTAGGCACGTATTATTCCCTGTTGGGCAGATAGAACTTTAAGAATTTTGTCACAACCTCTAATGTTACTTTTATATGCAAAACAGTTGAGATGTGAAAATTCATTTATATTATTAGCCAATGCAAGTCAACGAAAGCATGAATGACTCCAGGTGAGATCAAATATTTTAATAAAATGTAATTACCCAATTTTATATTTATTAAATGCTTATTTAAATGCCTGTGATATTTAAGTTGTATTCAATACAACAGTATTTATTGTTCAGCATGGTTAATATTCTGCAAATTTTGAGATTCAAGTCTCTTGAGATTTAAGAGGTCTTATCAAAGTTGACTTTAATGTTGTTGATTGACTGAAATTTTGATAAAAATTTTTTTGCAAGGCAACTTTTCTCAAAATAATTGGCATAAGGTCATTAACTGTGCTATTTTAAATGTTTGTGTGTATTTTGCATTAAATGCAACTCAAAGAAGATTGTTTGCATGAAATTAACCTATGTTACTTTGCTGATTGCGCTTTTGTAATAAATTTTCAAAAAAAGTACAGGAAATTTTGTTTTGTTCTTGTTTATCAGTGGGACATTGATAAGATTTCAATTCTGCTTCAGTAATGGAGAAAGCAGGCACATGTCTGGTTAAGAAAACAACTGCATGTGCTTTGTAAACATTAGGGTAATGTTAGTCTAATGTTTACAAAGCACTTACCCTTGTCAATTTTCATATGGTCTACACCTGTTTTGTTCTTCTAATCCTGTCTCTGGAGAAATTTATTTATTTGAGTGTTGCTTCTGTCCATAATCAATATTTTTTCACTGTTAATAATATGCAATGGAAGTCAGTCTTATGGGTGCAGGAGACTGAAGTGCCTTTGGCAAGCGTTTCCATGTGACATGCAAATAAGCACACCATACTGAAAAGACAAGCAGGCTTCAACATGTGTTAGACTATGCAAATGTCCACATGAGAGTCAACTGCTCATTGTAAAGAAAGCCCGCTTTGAACTGTGTGTGCTCTGATGAATGGAAGATTGTAAAAGTTGACTGTTCTACAGGGCAACATAACTTCCATTTTGTAACATGGTCCACCTCCAGAAGATATGTAATTCCATTTCTCGAAACTTTTGTGGCCATGGTGTTCATATGGAAACAAAGTTTACACGGAGAGGTTTTGAAATAAGGATTTAAAAAGTTTTCAGAGAAGGGGCTGGGATTAGTCCTCTTCATGCAAGTTAAACCAAAAAAGTGTTTAAGAAATATAGCTTCATTTGTGTGTACATCGGCTGTGTTCTTACGTGACATAACACTGGGTAACGGTTGACAGGATCAACAGGAAAATTATGTCAAATTATGTACAAACATGCACAAAAGTCTCTGATGCTCAAAAGACTGACCCTAATTTAGGAAAACAGTCCATAATTTTGAAATGCAGTGGTATTGTATCTGGAGTATTGCTAACTACCGGTGTATGAAACAGTCTGAATATCAAGCTGTTGAAAACCTCTGAAATGCCTTCCAGCATACTTGGTCAGGCGGGTTTCAAAAGCCACATTTACTACACACAGAATCTCATCCATTTATTTCATTGGTGTGCAATGTTGTATCTACGAAGTTTTCAATAGGGGAGATTCGAGATCGAGCTCTTGTCGTAGAAGGTAAAAAGAGCTCAACTTTTTCATGTGACTTGTCAAAAATGTCAGGCAATTTTGTTGATTTTAATTTACCTATCACCTGTCTTGCCGTGTTAGGGAGGTACAAACAACCTCTCCTACAATCAGGAGATTCTTGACTTAAAAAATTTCCAGGTCCTCAATTTTCCTGATCGTACATCTAGTTTAAGTAACTTTTTTTAGACTTTTTAAACTTTTCTTAGACGCCCATGTTACAATAAATGTAATCAAAAACACTTGCCTAACATTTTTGACAGGTCACATGGTACAGTAGGGCTTTTCTTACCTCTAGCGATAAAAGAGCTTGATCTCGAAACTCCCCTATTAAACGTGTAGATAACCGTGAAGGTTAAAGGGGCCCGCTTTGAGCAAGATATTGCAATGCCATGTCAAACGCACTTTACTGCATGACATGAAGTGGGCCTATGGTTAACAGAACTGGAGAAAAGCACAGCCCTTCATTGCTCATGCATGACACAAATACTGACTTCTCCAGTCAAGCTGGGCAGACCTGGGCCAACTTGCAGGATGGAAGCGCTCTTAACATTGAGAGCACTGTAGGTATTGTAGCTGTGTGCTTGAAATGTTAGGAGGACTTCGTGCAAATGGCCCACCAGCTTAGTCAATACCTGATCAGTGGAGGTGAGTACAAAACCTCATAGTTTTATCAGGCTGATCGGAACATAAATCTGCCCAGTTCAAGGTCGGCAACTAGGCCCTACTATGTTTCACCACCATATATATAAACCTTAAAATTAAAAGTGTATCAGTAAAACGATAGGAGTTCTAGCAAGGATAAAAATCCTTGTAGCATGGCAAATTTTAATACTGACATGTTTATAGCACTGTAATGCCATGCTAAAGAAATCTGACATGATTGATTCTCAGCTCAAAACAGTAACGCCAGAGATAAATTATTATGTTGCGTCAGCCATCAGCCTAGAATCGACATCACCTGAGTAGCCTTCTTTGTAACAAACCAGTGCATTCTGGGATCGTAATTTCGTAATGATGGTGAACAGAGGATTTTCAATATACTACTGGCATTACTGCTTTGATTTGGATTCTCCCTACCCAGGGCAGTCAGGCCTCTGTGCTTGCGGCTAAGACAAGGAGGTTATGTTTATAGGCTGCTATGGACTTCAAGTGAGAAATATACTTGATCTGAGTCAACCAAGCAGTGTCTCTGTGGCAAATAGTAAAGTACAGGATCAAGCCACAGAAATGCAGTAGGATTTAACACCACCCAGTCTCAGCATATGCCAGTCACTATAATGCACTGGACCCATTTCCTTATGCTGAGCACTAAGCAGAGCAAGCATTATTGTCCAGTTAAGATTTCTTAGTTGTGCCTGAATTTTGGCTTGAACCTGTCTCTCTCGCTTACAAGTAACAAATCCTTACTTTGCACCATATTCATCTCACTGGATTTTGTTTTATTTATCCCAACAAGGACGGTATGAACCATTGCAGGATGTATAATGACATGCCTTTTAACTGTTAAGTCATATAATACTTTGTTTCAGAATTCCAGACTTCCGCAGATGTCAGTATATTACAGATTAGCACCAAGTAGACAATCAGCCAAGAATATAAATGCTATACTTCAAATGTTATCATTTATTGTCATGTCCCTAATAAACACGACACACTATAAAAATGATGAAGATAATATCACAGAGGAATATGGCTTTTACAAATTTTCACAGTTTTTCATCACGGATGTGTTTAAAGTACTATTTATGATTTAGTTGAAATGTGACAAGCTATGAAACAGTCAGCACAGATCCACATCACTGATTGTTCATGTACATCTGCCAGTATAGATTTCTTATCATCATCAGTGTATTAGCAAATTTGTGTTATACCTGAAGCACTATCATTCGTCTGGGCTTAATGGTAAGAAAACAATGAATGTTCGTTGTCACCAAGAATGAACAGACATTGTTATGGGGCTCAGCTGCCATCAATACAAAATCAGTCCTGTTTCAGTTTTATTTGCAGCTTTCCAAAATCACGGTAATGCCTTGGCCTCCACCAATGCATGCAGAGCCCAAGCCATATTTTAACCCACGGCGCCTGAAATTGAAATGAAAGGCTTTGGTTAACAAAAATTGTCCTGGTCCACAAATACAAATTAATTGCTGAAACTACATGTACATGTAAAAGTAATTTTAGTAATATTTTTAGACTTATTAGAATAGAATAAGCTACACTGACAGCAAACATAGTAAACAATACAACCTTAAGTACATGTGTATTTTGGGGGAGGGTTAAAAACAGACCTAGACAGCCACAGGCATTTTTTTTTCTGATGAGCCTGGTAATTCCATACATGGGTTATTTTATCAACATTAGGTCTAGTTTTATCTCTACCAGTAAAATAAGTGAATTCAAATGTGAGTATTATTGGCAATAATGTAGGTACTTTAATGTCACATGAACTTTTTAATCATTATATTCACCCATACTTCTGACAACCGGTTCATTATGCCAACCACAGATTTTGAATAACTGAATGTATTTAATGATATTTTAATAAAAAACACAAAAAGAACATATACGATAGATATATATATATATATGCATTAAATTCATAATTTTAAGTAGTACATCTGATAAACCTTACTTCTTTTCTTTTTACCTTTTTTCACTTTAATATACCAAGAATAGAAATAAAAATAAAACTCTTTTCGCATTTGAGTGAATACAAAGTGTCAACTTCAACTTTTTTCACTCAACAGTATGAACCATGTCCTTTCAAATATATTTCTTCGGTTCCAACGTTGTGAACACATCACCTGGATTCACTAACTCCTGTTCTTCATCACAGCTTTATTGCTCATCACTACTTTCATGCAAACGTCGCCCAAGTTTCATGCAATATGGGTCGTGTCAATTGCATCCTAAAATCACGGTTACATTTACACCTGATGATCCAATCTATCTACCTGAGTTCATGGGTGAGGTGAGCTGTGATCCTGGCCCCCGAGGCACCCACGGGATGCCCCAGGGCTATGGCACCACCATTGACATTGGTTTTCTCTGGATCCAACCCCATCTCCTGCATGACAGCAAGGGTCTGTGGGGCGAATGCCTCGTTCACCTGAGAAGTAAGGACACCTTTTTATATACGCCTACACCAGGCTACATGCATTAACTAAAATTTTTTATGTACTCAATTGAGGTTTAAGGCTGCACTCAAGAATATTTGAATTCTACAACATGGATTAATGAGCGCAGGAAACTGAAGAAAATTATGTGTTATTAACCCAACCAGTAGAAAAGACTAGGAGTTTTCAGTTTTTCATCTAAATTTGTTTTCCTCACACTCTTAATTAATGTCAGGTGTGTGTTACCAGCACACCTGGATTTTTGTCTCAGGTGATGAGTCGTGTGGGATGTGATAGCACACCTTGAACTGGAAGGCCTCAGAATAAGGCCTTCCCAGACACCACACTTTCCAACAACATTTTTGCGTTCCTGACATCCTGCAAGTTATCAGTCAGAACTAAACTGGGGAGTAAAATAGGCCTGTGAGTACGGATTTCTCACTTCTCCTCTATCATCTCTAGCTTTTATTGACAACTTGCTCAACAATACAATGCATATCATTTACAGTATTCATTCAGGAAATCAAAGAGCAGCATGTGTTATTTTAATCACACACACCTCAATCACATCCATGTCGTCTAATTTCAAGCCTGTTGCGTCGAAAGCCTTTTTGGATGCTGGCACAGGTCCAATGCCCATTATATTTGGATCACAACCTGCAACAACAATTTACCTTATTGAGAGGAAAGGTTTCTAATGTTTGGATGAACAGCTACAAATGAAAAGTTTAAACTGTTAAGTTGTGCTAGTTACTTGTACAGTTTACCATATACATGTAACATCTACATGCACTGTGACTGTGTACCCCTGCAGTAGTATGCGTAAATGTGTGCACAGACAAAAACATATTTAACACGTACCTCAACTGCTGAAGGGGCAACCACTATATTATGTCAACCTCATAAAAAGGAAATTTAGTTAGAGATATACCTCGGATAATAAAATTGGCATTCAGACTCAGGGCTGCCCTATCTGGAGAGGCAAAATATGTACTGACCAGGTGTTGATGTACTAAGATACTCATGTCTGGTGTTTAAGGCATAGGACTTCAGTGAGGCAGCGCTACATACACCGAGTGTCAGCATTAAGACTGGCAATCTATGAGAAGGCCCCTTTGTAGCATGATGGCAAAAATGAATGAATGAATGCTTATTGTTTAACGCCCTACTCAAGAATATTTCATTTATACGAAGGCGGTGTCTCCTTGGTGCAGGACGGATTTCCACCGTATCTTTTATCTGGTGCTGCCTCAACTTGCCGAAGACACCCAACAAGCCCCCTCACCCAGTCACATTATACTGACATTGGGCCAACCAGTCCACCCTCTATCCTCTTGTTGCTGCGCGCCTAGCAAGGAAGCAGGATGTACCATTTTTTAATGTCTTTGGTATGACCCGTTCCAGATTTGAACCCAGATCTCCCCATTCCGACCTCATGGCAAAACATACCTGATACACCGTAACCGACAAGCCTAGCCAAGGGGGTGAAACTATGTTTCTGTACCGCTTCTTCACTTGCTAAGATGAGAGCTCCTGCCCCGTCACAGATACCCTACAACAGTGGCGAGAAAATAAAATACAGGGGAATAGACTATGCAGTTTGCATTGTGGATGGTGCTGTCTCAAGGCACAAGATGTGATGGATAGATAGGGGTCTATTTATTTATTTATTTATTTGATTGGTGTTTTAAGCCATACTAAAGAATATTTTATGGTGGGGGAAACTGGGCAGAGTCCGGGGGAAATCCATGACCATCCGCAGGTTACTGGTGGGACTTCCCATGCATGGAGGGGACTATTAAGGTGGAATATTAAAATCTAAGGGCCATAAATTAACTTATTATCAGTTAATGGTCATTTCTGACGCCTTGCTACTCTTGAGAACAGGGAAAAGTGTATTTTATTTTACAAATGAAAAATTTCATGAAAAAAGTGATCGGACAAACTTCAAACATAAATGTACCATCACTATGAGAGAGTAATTTGAGCAACTAACCGACGCGTTTCCTGCATTCACCACTCCATCCTTCTTGAAAACAGGCGGTAAACTACTGATTTTTTCCAGAGTTGTCATCCTTGGATGTTCATCAGTCGCAAATTCTTCTTTGCCTACCATTGACAATCAACAGTTTTAATTTATTTTTGCTTGATCAATACGTCATTTTATTAAGATATTGAAAATGTGGCCTGGCTAGGGAAAAACTCTATTGTAACGATAAGGAAAAGGTATTCTTGCACTTACAAGCTACCAACTGCACTCTAGGTTATTCTTCAATATTTGACACGCTTGCCAAACTTACCTTTTTTTCCTTTCACTGTCATTGGTTCAATTTCTGTCTTAAACACTCCTGCTTCATTGGCTACAAGAGAACAAATGTTTGATGACTGAGAGCACTGGTGTGAACACTGAAAAGGAATAAAGTTCATAGTACTGGAGGAATTCTCTGACGACTCAGCAAGAATTACTTGATCACCCTTCCCAAAGTTTGCAGCAACATGTTTGTAAGCACAGTAACACCGAATTTCTAACAAGCTGTACAACTTATACACCCATGATAACACAGGAACTGAAGTAAATATTTATAGCAGCCAATGAAACTTCTCTTGCATTAAGAAGGATACTTCTGAAAGACCATCGTAAAAACCGGCAATGTAACTTATGAAATAAACATTTGTGGCATTGCCATTTTTAAATTTCAACATCAGATATTACCTTTATGCCACTGAGTTTGAGAGCGAAGTGCAAATTCATCGCAGGTCTGTCTGGATATCTTGTATTTTTCTGCCAGAGTTTCAGCTGTTACACCCATTGGTGTCTTAATGTGAGCATCTGTGAGCGTGGCCCATAAAGTATCTTCAAGCTGAAATCACACGTAATATCTTTATAAAAGTGTTGTGCTCATCAAGCTTATTGTCAGTTGACTCTTGGCCGGGTTACGAAGACAGTTCAGTTCACAATAAAACACAGTTTTCTTCCAAGATATTGCAGTGCTTGTGTACTACATGCACCAAGGTGTTTCAGGAGAAGATATACACCGATAATTGTGACACAATAAAAGAAAGAACAAAAAGTTCATAACTCTGGGCAGTCTTGTTACAGGAGGGAAGGAGTCTTACGAGTTCCCCATTAGAAATAAAATATCATAAAAAAAAATGCTTAACCACTCTATGTAGACGTTTATCACACCTGTCTAGGCTCAGGTAATTTTCACTCACTCAAAAGTAGGACCTTACACAAGTCTGCATGATTCAACATTGGGCTCATCTATAGAACTGCATGACATAATCAAGTTAGACCAAGTTTTCCTGACAAGTCACCAACAACTTGAAACTGTCAGATCACTAGCTATGTCCAAGTCCACAACACTACAAAAATGAGATAAATGATATGATGGAACTTAACTACATTCGCTGCCCCTTACCTTAAGGTCCACCCCCAGGGTCGTTCCAAAGCGGACATTTCTGACTGTGTAGGGGGCCTGGCTCATGTTTTCTGCTCCTCCACATAACACCACCTCACTCTGACGTAACTCAATATCCTAAACAAAAAAACACACGTCTATGTTTACAAGCAGGTGAACATGCAGTGTAACTCCCATATTTCATTTGACATCTGATCAACACATAGTACGCTTCCCTTGCAAACCGTAAGGATTCAGAAAGCGGTTTCTGTTTTTCAAACATATGGATAATAACACATGGATAACCATAGTAACCAGATATATCTGGAAAACACTTGTCAACATTTCACAGACTCTCATTCAGTCAAGGTTATCTCCCCTTACCTAGGCAATTACATTTGCTCATATTGGTTCTTAACAGTTGTGATGACTTCACTCAAAAAACAAGTACACTTGATGTTCCATTCTTCACAGCAAAGCTGTTACTAATGGATCATTCAAAAATTTATTTATTTATTTGATTGGTGTTTTACTCAAGAATATTCCACTTATACGACTGCGCCCAACGTTATGGGGGGAGGAAACCCGATAAAGCTCAGGAGCAACCCACGACTATCAGCAGTTTGCTGGCAGGCCTTCCCGCTTATGACTAGAGAATCATTCAAAAAGGTCACTCACTTGGGCCCCAGACACAATAGCCTGAAATCCTGAGCCACACAGTCTGTTCAGTGTAAGACATGGTGTCGCCTGGGCAACACCAGCACGCAAACCAATGTGACGGGAGATGTAAGCTGCATCTCCAGATGTCTACAACACAACACACAGAAATGAACATCACCATAATGATAGAAAGCAATGATTTCTTCTACTGCAGGATCCTCAGTCTTTATCTCCTACAGAATAACATGTTCTTCATTTCTCAACACAACCAAAAGTTTTGTTTTAAATTAACAAATAAATTCTATCGCATGGGGGTACATGGGGGTAGACAAGTTGCTCTTGACTTTCAAAGATGGTGATAGAGCTAATATTACAAGGTAAAAAGGTCAGGCTTCCAATAATACATATTACCTCATGCTACTTTAAGGTTTATGTTCTTCTAACGAAGGATAATGCCCATATAAGTTAATTTACATTGATAGTGCCTTACAAAAGTGTGGATTATTAATAAAGTTAGGTTGTTTCAACAACCTGCCAACCTGTGTATGATAACTGTATGCCCATTGGCTTGTATAAAGACACGCACACACACAAACACACAAACCTATATATATATTATGCACTCAGTACTGAGGAGATTTCTGTTACCTGTGGTTGGATGTGGCTGAAACATTGCCGATGTGGCGTTCAGCCATAATCATTCATTCATTCATTTTTCCGAAAAAACGATTGAAGTAATTTCCAATTACTCTTTATTTCTTGAAAACAAGATGTCATGGAGAATATTCTTAACACCACAAGCCTGTTTGTGCTTTATACTTTCAACCCATCTATGATCTATTGAGGACTATTTTAAGATAACCTGTGCGACTGTTCCAATAAAGACTGCATCTATGAGCTCTGGCTTGATATTCCCTGCCTTCAAAGCTCCTTTTGCTGTGACCTCTCCAAGATCTGTGGCACTGGAATTCTTTAATTTCCCTCCGAAGGTACCAAATGCTGTGCGCTTTGCAGCCACAATATATATGCCTATAAATAAATGAACAACACATGAATACGCACCTGACATTGTTATAGTATATAAAAATATCATCTTTAGGCAAACTGTTTCAAATATTGTAGCCAACAGCAAATCAAGGGTGTGAACAGACATTTTATGTGATTTACAACCTATTGTAAATCTCAACCTATTACAACCTATTGTAAATCTCCTCAAACTCATATAGCCATTCACAAGGAGTGATGTCAGCTATTGTGGGATAGGCCTGAAACATATTAGAGATTGCACACTGTTACACACAATTTTAACACGTATGTCTTGGAAGCATGTTCTTGTTCCCCTAAAACTAATTATTTTATGTAACTGCTAGGTGAAACTGTGTACCTTTGGTCCATTCATTCATACATACCAGCAATAAGCTGAATCGACATTGGGGCCATCTCGCGATATTAAGAGTGTATGCTCTCACAAACTAGCGCAAAAGAACGCTAAAAAGATGTCATTTTTGGTATTCAGTACTACAACAACATTCTAAGGCACAGCGACTACCAGAAATCATGTCTTTTTAGCATTATTTTTATTTTGCATTAGTTTGCGAGAATGTCTCTCCCAAAAAGCATTATTCTTGTGAGACAACTCCAATGCCGACTCGGTTTATGGACTGTTCATACCGTTTTGAGTTACTCCTAGTTTTCAGGACCACAAATAGGAAACTTTTCAATAAATAACCACCCAATGTTTATGAGTAATTTGCATACGCCAGATGTACAAAGGATCCAGACAATGGGATACAAAAGATACGTAAATATAATGATAGTGCTATCAATGTTAGAGTTATCAATTGCTTTTCAAATTATTCTATTTGCAACATTATTCTGAACTGTGACATTTCACATTTCTGAACATTTTGGCAAATATTTTGTTGATAAATAAAATAATATCGCAGTCTAATTCGAGATAACGCGTGCAACATTGCTTCATCAAATAGATATGCACCTTAGCGCAGGAAGGTCAAAGTTCAATCTGCATCATTTCCAGACAAAATGCGAAGGGTTAATAACTAGGAGCCTTTGAACTTCCAGCTCAGACTAACTCTTTGTAACAATAACACAGTTTCACACAAATTCATGAGCTTCTGAATATATTCTGCAAGGTGAAATGTGCTCTCACCCCTGGAAAATGACATCTTTCTGTTGTGTGGAGATGTGTAGTTGCAACCGATTAAAGAAACGTGATACAGTCTACTCCACGCCGGACTTACCGACAATAACCCCTGTTACAAGTCACAATTAGAAAAAAAAACAACAAAAAAAAAGAAGCTAAATACATACTCATAAGTCAACAAAAAGAACAGAAATTAATTTATGACTACTTTTCAGATTAACATGAGTTAAAAATGGCGATTAAATTAGCAGGAGCATCGACAACAAAGACCACACTAATAAAGTGCTGAACAGGGTTTGTCGTTCCCCATTATGGAGTACGAGACAGCAGTGTGTTCCAACACTGAAGAGTTCCACTTCCGGTACCATCTGTCAATGCATGGAAAATTGTTTTGTTTCAAAATTTTTCAAATGTAATAAGTCGATGACACAGGCGTTGTGGTAGCATTTTTTTCTGCTGTGAAGCGGTATATTTTCCTTATATGATCAGCGTGCGCTGATATGATTACAAAAGAGACTTGAGCAGGTTGATTTATTGTAACACTCGCCTAAGTTCTTACCTTTCATTCTTGTCTAAACATTTCGGTCATTACTTGTTGATTCGGGAACTGGGGCTGTGATAAGAACAGATACGCATATGCCTGTGATGACACGGTATGAGGCAGTCTGCTCAATGCAAACACCTTACCAAATCAAGTCTGAGGAGCTGCATGCGGCTTTGTTCATTTGCTTCTTTATTTATTTATTTTTTTAATTTATATTAAAGTTGAGGGGCAATAATGTGTAACGGTATCTCCTATTGTAGCGCATACAATATTATGCACAGGCATTAAAAATCTATCACAGTCAGTGGAGAGTCGTTATCAGTTGTAGAGAAAAATCAGTCAGACTTTGTGAAAAGTCATTATTTGTTGTTCAATAATCACAACAGTTTGATTCCCTCTGATTGCACTGAAAGACAGATTTCATGTAAGATCACTATTTCATTATGATATATAACAACCCAATGTGTATATACAATTTTTCTATAAAGTTACACTGTAAGAAGGTCGAGTGTTTTGCAAAAGTCAAATGGAGCAAGGGAATGCTGTAGATACCAGTATATGAGACAGACTGAAGCACTGTCTGGTGTGTCCTTGTGAATATAAGACGGATAAATGTGCCTTATTAGTTAATACCACAACCTGCCCACAACATCTGCCTAGCATCTATGATGTTTTTTGATTTTCCTTTAGTCAAAAATTTAGCTTAATTCAAATTTTATTTTGAAGGCCTGTATGTTGAATGAATGAATGAATTTGGCTTAACGCCACATTGGCAATATCTCAGCCATATTGTGGCGAGAACATGTTCAAATCAGGAAGCCTTGAATAGTATTCGACATGATGGATGAACATTCAAAAGTTAAAGAAAAAACGGACGAACTTTTTTTTTTTTCTTTAAACCAGTTAAAAAGTAAATGTTAGTTGAAAGTCAAAAACCACAATTGTTTGTTATTTTATACAATAAAAACTATATACATATATATATAAACTATATTCTATTATACAGGCCAACACCTGTATGTTGACAAAAACTTGCACTTGAGGTAGATGCCTGGCAATAGATGCCCATGCAATGGCTTTTTGGAAGTAAGCATTTGGAATACATGGATTTCTGGTCCTACACTTAATGCAAAATTGAACTTTGTGTTTATGAATTGCGACAAGAACATCCATGTAAATTAATGTTAATGGGAGACTCTGACGAGCTGCACAAAGGGTCCAAACCGGAGAGAAACGAACCGCTTTCTGCTGTGATGCTGCAGTGTTTGTACTACCCAAGTACTTTCTGACAACACATGCACCTAGAAGTGTGAAGTATTCCAAGGAGCACACGACTTTGGACTGCTTTGTTAAAGGCGGGAATGAGTTTTGTGAGTTTCCCATTGCTCATGAATGACCTGCAGGTTGTCCATACAAATAAAGACCCCCTCTGCTCACATTCAAATGCAGCTGCAGACTCTGGTAATTCTTTGCTTTGCATTGGCAACATTTCAGCCATTCATATTTACTGTACTGGCTCACAAAAAATAGTTCGTTTATTTGAGGAGTGTTAATGCCAGACTACAGAATTTTTCGCTTAAAGAAGACCAGGGAAATGCAACATAAATTGTAGTGAAAAGAATAAGAAGATTTAAGAAACACATTTCGATAATGCTTTAGACGTTCTCTAAGAAACATATGCTTCATTGCCGTAAGCTCATATAGCTGTCAGAAGACAGACATTTTACCTGGCTGATTTACCTGAATTCGCACCTGTGGGGCCTATATCACTCGTGTTATATACATTCAAAAGATAGAATGGTAATGATTTGAGGGGATGATTCATGTCATATCCACTATTGGGCTTTACATAATTTTACGATTGATCAGTATTATTTTCACAGTTACTTCGCCCTTTACAGGGAGGTATTTATTATTCGCGATTTAGTGTGTGTTATGACCTATCTTAAAATTTGTTGCCTCAGACGAATATGAAGATTGGTTTTAAATCTTCAATCCACCCTCTTTTACCACAAAGTGCCCAATACGTCCTCGGTCTTCTCCTTTAAAGGCCCGCGGTCAGGTTCATTGATTTGGGGAAACTGGAGTATGCCACTATCCTTCTGACTTCATAAGCCAGTTTAAGATTTGGTGGGCTTCAAGGGGTTGGCTTTAGAGGGACCCCCAAAACATATCGAAAACGACAACCTGGGATAACCAACTCATCTGGAATTGTACAAGGCTTACTTCCCAACATAAAGACAGGTCCTCTTTGTTAAGGCCTTCCATTTACTCTGTTGTTGGTGAAATGCAACTGACTTCGTGCACCACTACATGTTTTCCCCAAAACATCTTTCAAGTTTCATGGTCTCAATTCGTTAGTGTGCTGGCACAGCGTAATGACCCAGAAGCTTCCCTCCAATGCAGTCGCTGTGAGTTCAAGTCAAGCTCATGTTGGCTTCCTCTCCGGCTGTACATGGAAAGGACTACCAACAACTTGCGGTTGGTCATGGGTTTTATCCCGGGCTCTGCCTGAGTTGCTCCCACCATAACGCTGGCTGCCATGGTATGAGTGAAATACTCTTGAGTACCATGTGAAACACAAATCAAATAAATAAATCCAAGTTTCATGAAAAATGCGTGTTGTGTTGACAAAACACACACAGACGGCATTTTATACAACAAAAAATCTGCACCTGGAGGTGTTATTTCTCTTAGCCCATTGCCAACTGTAATCTTTGTAAATGAAAATTGTTTAACTCCTGTTTTCATTTTTGGTCTTTGTCTGGCTGTATCTACAACTGTGGTTTTCATACAGGTAATCCAACAAATTTTGTTTTTGTTTTTTCAGGATAATATTTATTTCTCTTTCACTACACCATTACACTTGAAGAAAAGTGAACTGCACACAGGAATATATATTATTAAATGTTACTGAAGTACTACATGTATTCATACCCACATGGATATATATACATGTACAAGGATAATATCAACTATACAAGAACATATTCTTATATAACAAGTAATACAATTCTTTGTATGTACATGCTGAAGAATGCAACAAACAGGAGTTACATCCTATGTGAACATATAGTCTGACCTGACAAATTTGCTTGCTCTAAGTGCAATACTGTTTTACAGTTTGCCTTGATTTTGAATCAAACCGTTCTCTTCAAAATCATAGTTTAAATTTATCGTATTCTTTATACAAAATGAATAAACATACAAACATAACTTCAAATGAATATGTGAAAAACATACTAGTGTGGGACATACACAATATTCTTTATTTTCTGAAATTAATTTACTATAAAGTCTCTATGTCACATGTCAAAATAGACTAACATGCTTCATGAAAAGATTCACTTGTATAAAATGTTACATTCATCATTTGTGTCGGCAAAGTTGACTAGTTATATTGTGTACTATATATACAATGTAACAGACATACCAGGTTAGCCGATATGAAAGGTGATCTCTTCTGTTCACATTACACCAAATCACTTATCCCACAAGACCCACTTAAGTTGATATAATAATCATACAATTCATATCAGTCATACAATCCATGTGACAACGATCATGACATGGACAATGAAGGTAATATTAAATAGACATGCATCACATTTACACATGAAATCATTCTGGAATAACGGTCCATCTTTATGGTGTAAGCAATTTTTGACATAACATGGATTATTTTCACATTTCTCCAGAGACCATTGCTACAAGCAGGAGATATACCTGTACTCTGAATGATACATCTACATCATGAATTCTGTCCTGCTTATATACACACTTTGTTCACCCCTACTGTCACAGTAATATTTCTCGAATAACAATCTACAAAATACCACTACATGTATATACTGTGCAAGTGAAGTACAGGTAGTACAAAACGATGAACATCAATATGTATCTGAATGGTTACATTTCGAACTAAGCTTACAGAACATCTATACATATTAACATTCCTAAGCTATCCTGCAGAACAGACACACTGAATTGCTTATCACATATTAATATCATTCACATTCAGCTAAATATTATTAGCTCACTGGAGTTCAAAGCTTGCTCTGGCATTTACTCTCTGCTGACAAATAGAGAAGATAAATATTAACACATAAATCCCAGCAGCAATGAAACAGTTTATAGCAGCTTGGTCATACTTTTGATAAGCAATTGTCATGTTAATGTGTCCCTCCGCATTGAGCGTCGCATTTTGTAACCAATTATCATGATCTATGGGCAAGTCTTCAAACAGAGCTGGGGCATGAAGGCGCAGAAATAATCCCATCAAGGCCTGAAATGAGATCCAATAAAACAAGATCACCTTAAGGAACAAGATCACTCTAAAATTGAGGGGGGGGGGATTCACGAAGAATCACTTAAAAGACGAGTGATACTGACATACTAGTATATAAAAATTTTATCTTCCCTTTATCACAATAGAGACTGCTCTTTTTTCCATTTTGTTTTATTTTGCAATAATGTTGAACCACAGAAAAACATGGAGATCATACAGAGTAAAACATTATGTCAAAAGGTCTTCTGAAAGTTAATAATACTGTTCTTCTCAACAAAACAGAAAATTGTTACAGCGTTCATGTGTATCCAAGCAATGAAATACCCATACATAGTTAAAAGACAACAAAAACTATAACAAAAGTTATTTCAGAAGAGGGGTCCATACAGACCTAAATGGGCACAGGTATTTTTTATGACATGCTTGGTAACTCTATAAATCACCTTTTAATCTGGAATTCTTAAAAGGCCACTGGATACGCCATTTTAGAGAATCTGGAAACACGGTGTCACGTCACCTGTACCCTATACTGTTCAGTATTAGGGGCGAGACACTTATGTGTGCGAAGTACGGTCCCATTTACTGTGATAATCGAAGGCTACACATTGTGCCCTCCTGGATATGATCTTGGGGAATAACCCCAAATGTATTCCACAACCATTTTCTCGTTGAAAATAGCTTTAAAAGGATGTCACAATTGTCCCATAATCACAAGCAAAACAGCTGATTTAACACTATATGTACTTCTATATGGCAAAATGCTGAACTAAGTACTGCTAAAGTGACAGCGAAAACAGATGTCTTCTCAGGTGGTAGAAATATCTCACCAAGGGTGGTTAAAACTAACAGTATGGCAACTTGTTCGATATTCCTCACGTGGGCGTTTTTGCTTACTTTGAACTCCAATATCTGGATTAGCACATATCACAAAAATGAAAAGTGACTTTTTTGGAACTATGAATAGGATTCTCTATCGATACCTATATACATTTGGTCTAGTGTTGTCTTCTCTTTTAATATATATGGAAATACTGCAATAAGAAAAGGTTGTAACAAATGGGGTGACTGTTAGTGACAATCTGCTCCCTGGTGCCATGACATTACATTTTCTGCATGTACATGTAGGTCCATAAACTAATGCTAACTTGTTGCTTGGATTCTGTGGTATGAACAAATGGACTTCACGCATAACTACTATAGCAGGCTATAAACACTTGTCCTAGTTTCTGGAGATTTTACCAGGGGACATTGATTCCTTTCAAACCCATGGCATAGAAGAGTATCCAAGGACAACTCCTCTGGTTTTACCAGTTTGACTGGGCAAGCCTACACAATACCCTTCATTTCACAATCAGGAACAAATGTCCATAGGTTTTTCTAGCCGATTTCTTTATAGAAACTCAACTGAACAAATCAGAAAACTTAATATTTTGAGTCAAAACCCATCACCAATGTATGTAAAATGTATCTAACACTCAGTTATTTTATCAAGAGTCAATATGAAAATTGTCTAAAACTCAATTTTCAGATATTTCTTGTTGTGGTTACCACATGCAGTACAGGAGAAATGTCAGAAAGTGTCAAGTGGGAAGTGTATTAATTAGGGTTATCAATTTGCCACAGCATGGGGTGTCAGAAGATTTTCTGAGCAACGACTTGTCAACAAATCAAAACAACTGAGGGATGTTATTTTTAGCCTTTGCTGTCGGGATGAACTGAAGCACTGTTTGACTCCTGATGTATTTATAGCTTGACAACTTACGCCGTTTCTAGCCGGAATCCCTGGTCATGTGACGGCGAATACGGCAGCCAAAAATGGCGACCAACCCATCCAAGCAAAGGCAACCTGTTCATCGAAATTGACTGACTTTGCCACACATATTGAAGTTGGGATTGTGCATGTTAGTTTTGAGGCATCCCTTTAGGGAGGTCTATCTTCACAGAAACCAGTTTTACTGGTTAGGACAAAATAATATCGTTCAAAACTTAATGTTCTGCAGCCAACAGACACAGATCTGTTGGACGTCCTGTTTGATACCAGAAGTCAGTGTGGCTATGTCTGCTCGGCATGTGGGTGCATCGTTAGATCTGTTGAGCCACATTCGTGCGCCTAACAGGAGAGCTGCGGTGCTGTGTCTAGGTAATAGGATGTTCTATTGCTTTCTCTTCAATTCTCTGAACGCCTTTGTACTAAACCATCTCATATGCAAAAAGTAAAACGAATTCCAATTTGATATATATGCTTGAAAAAAATATTTGAAAGATAGATGTACGACTAATCTAGGCCAACAACAACACTGTTTCATGATTTAGCCGTCTAGTTCTACCTACCAGCATAATTATTCCCCAAATTCCAAGAATAATCCCACAAATTGACAATTTGGGTCCACATATTTTTGGACAGCCAGCCATTCTGATAAGTATGTCTCAGCGTACCAAGGAAACCTCAAATAAAATCCACACGATATTTCAGTGTGCCTGCCCCGAGGCTCACGGTCATCTGACACTTCGAACTGATGCACTACATTCAAGTTACATTAAGTGACAGGTGGCGCCCCCATCTGTCGACATCAAGCATGTGTGGGTGGTTGAAGGTCGTGAAGCGGGTGGGGGCAGCATGGGGGTGTGTTTTTGTGTTTGTGCCACGAGTGGAGACTTATATAGAACATATGACACAGGAAAACTGAAGGTGACCGATGGTGCGAAATATTACTTGTGATTCGGACAAGAAACACCCCGAATACATTTACCTGTTCCTTGGTTCACGCGAAATTTTCTCCAACTATGTTGTAACATCACATTACTCTTACCTGAGAAAACGTAATTCAGTATTATGATGGATGAAAGTGGAAGAGCCGTCATTGTGGTCAAAATAATAAATGTAAGTGACATTCTTCACTGAAGATGTGCAGATCTGTTCATGACTCGATCTGTATTTTCCCTAATTTATATACATCACAACAGTTAAGTGTGAAACTGATAAACTAAACTAATAGGCTAACCTAGAAATATAGGGTACCAAATATTATATATGTATATATACACTTATATACCAACTGTAAATCCTTTTTAAGCTGTCTCATTATCTTGTAATGGAATGACCTGGCTAGAATTTAAAGTCTCCATTTAAGCACCGAAACTAAGACACAAAACAAATCTCGTTCATCTGGGGCACCCACACTCTATATCATAAAAGAAAGTCTGTTTTAATAGCTTACTTCATGTACGTCATTCAAATTTTCTGAACCAAAAAAAATGCTACCTTACATCATCTGATTTTAGTGTATATTCGCTGTTTAATAAGGATTGTTATGAGTCTTTCATTGTTATGCTAGGCTGGGTATAAATCGAATACAAGAAATTAATGGCATAAGGGAGATAACTGGGGACACTTTTTGAAAAACCCGCGCTGTTCGTCTTGACTTTGGCCAGAAAAACAAGTAGTCGAATAAGGCACGAAAAGATAACAGTAAAAGCAGAACATGTATGTTCACTTGATATCAAAATGTGAAATAAATTGATGACCTCAGTTTTCATTATTTCAGCGAGATATACATTTTAAACTATCAGCCTGTGCATTGTGTCGGGGAGAGGTCATATGACTCATTCTGGTTCAAAATGGTGGATCGACTGGGTAGGTGGGATTTCTTGTGTTGTCTAATCGGTAGAAGGGTTTGTTGACGTATCAACACGACTTGCTCCGGATATGGTTTATTCCATCAGTTTGATCTTGTTTTGAATGTTTTTAATATATCTTTCTGTTAAAGACGTTTACAATGATAGCCAGTCTATTCATAATGATTGTAGTTTTACACACTGTTTGGCTGTTGACTTATCAATCACTTAGTGACTTACACTTCCAGCGTTACAGGGTATAGTTCAGAGCATGGACATCTAGTGTCCACACCTACCTACTTCTGACTAATTAAGTGTTTTAAGTGATACCAATAGCCATATGTTCCAGAAAACCATTGAAGGCCAGATTGGTTGTAACTACAATGAAAACACATATTTGAGCTCTGTATTTGCTGCTAATAAGATGACAGAGGCCAAAGATAATTCATGTTGAAACAAGAAGGAATTTTAATAGATATAGTTTTAGCCTAGCCCCAGGTTTACAAGCTATCACATCATGTCAGATAAGTCCTCTCTGAACAAGGTTTGAAGCCCAAAACATCGGTGTCATCGGTGGCTCTTACGCATCAGCTCGGCAGCACATGCAACATCCTACGTATTTTCCACTCAGTAATGGCACACCAGCCCAAAGTGCTCGAAACAGTCGTCGCTTAATAGGCGGCTGTTATGTGTCAACCACAGTTATGGGTGTTCAACAGTTCTCATTCCTGTGATGGAGCATGTGCGTTAAGCCCAAAAGAAGCACATCATGGCCGATTAGTTGTAAAATATTTTTTCATATCTCGAGTTTGGGGCTGGCTTGTCATGGCCCACTGAAATATACATGAGATGTTATGTGTGCGGCCGAGCTGAGAGGCAAGACCCATAGTTGACACCTGTTTTCTTGTTGAAACGTCGTTCAGAAACGACTTTTCTTACTTGAGATAGCATATAAGCTCAAGCATTGCTTCCCACTGTGGCTATAAATTCCCATCAGTCCAGTATATAAAATAGGGATTTACTAGCAACCTGGGGCTACTTTTAGCCATAATTTAACCTTAGACCAGACTTTCCCCTGAGCCCAATTTAAGTCTTGCGGAAACCATAGTGTGAGTTAGAGGGTAACATGCATGTATTGTAGGAAGATCTAAAACTTAATTTAGTATACCATATATTCATCCATTAGGGGGCCTCTATAGCCGAGGTGGTTAGCGCGCCAGCGCTGTGTATTGACCCAGGACCCTCCCACCAGTGCAGTCACTATGAATTCAAGTCCGGCCCATGCTGGCTTCCTCTCCCACCATATGTGGGAAGGCCCACCAGCAACCTACAGATGGTCATGGATATCCCCTGCTCTCTGTTCGATTTCCTTCTACTATACTGCTGGCTGCTGTCGTAAAAGTGAAATATTCTAGAGTATTGTGTAAAACACCAGTCAAATAAATAAATAAATAAATTGCATGTTAACGTAAATAATAATCAAGACATATTACTGTCATCCATGCATTGAGTCAGTGGATGCTTTTCTGCAGTCTGTTACTCCAACTTGCAAAATCACTTGGCTCTTGCAAGATTTCAGACTCCTGTGAGACTTCTGCAGAACTTGAATAGGGCTTATTGGGTAATCCATCTAAATGGTCGTTGCATGCCGTAGGATTGGTGAGAAAATGGATGTCCATGAATGAGATAGTCAAGTGTACTCACTGAATTGTAATTATATTAAATATTAAGTTCCATTTTAAACAGTTGCTGACATTTACCTGCCTTAGCGATTATTGAAAAGTTAAATATACATCAGTAATTTTGAAGGGTGTGTTAAAACACCAGCAAAATGTTATATGCAGAATGAGAGGGATAGCTCTGATTAAGACATTTTTTTTTAAATTCATCAACGGGTATGGGTTTCTCCTGGGCTCTGCCCAATTTCCTCCCACCATAATGCTGGCCACCATCAATTCATCAGTTGTGGACTAGGGATGTTGAGAAAATGTCAACAAATATTTTTACTTCCTTGTTATTAAACTGGCTTGAAACATTTATGGCTCATGAGCTTTTCTTACTGTCTAGTCCCCAGGATCAAGAAACCATCTTGGGCATTAAAATTGTGACCCACCATAAGGAATTTTTCTTTCAGTACTAAGAGTTAATTAATTGGCCTTAATTACTAAAATGAAAATTAGCATTTAAGTTCAAATGTAAGTCCAGGATTAAAACCACAGGGTAAGACTAAGTCTAACGAAAATCAAAGAGGAAAAGAGACCAGCAATACAGGTGTACAGGCCATGCAGTTTGCACTGCCTTAACATTCATCACAGAGGGTGGAGTGATTGCGGGTGGGTTGAGTGCACTGGATGTATTATCACTGTTAAAAGTGGTTTTGAAGAGATGAGTAAATATATCTTTAGTTTTTCTAAACTTTATAAGCAGGATGGCCGAAGTGAGTTTTCAGTTCAGTCATTAAATATTGAGACAGGTGAAAATAAGTAAGAATTTGTAAAATGCAGACTTAAAGGTCAAGATTTATTAAACTGTGAATTTTACCAGAAATCATACTGGGTTGCTGGTCACTTTATCTTCATTTGATGAAAGGTAGGGAGAATGCCAGAATGGTGTGATAACAAAGCTTCGGTGATTAAAATTCATTTAAGGAGTTTTTAACCATCCCATGGTGTGGCACCCATCAGGAGAGGACATTCCAAGGGTTGGTAAGCATGCTGCTGATATGTTGACTGGTTTGAGTGTCCCACTCTACGTGGTGTCTTTGGCATGGCTTTACATTTAGGCAGCACTCAAAACATGGGAAGATTTGGGAGAAGACAGAAACAAGGTGAAAAAATGTGTCTTACCATTACCCCAAGGAAACCAACGAAGTGTAAACAATTGATGAAATATTGCATCTTGATTAGAACTGCTTTTGTTATCTTTGGCAGTGAACAGCGAGGCCAATTCGAGGCGCATCACATTTGTAGAGCAATGCTTTGGAACATCTGGTCAGGTATGTATAAATAACAACAATCATCTTTATAATACTATCAATCATCAACAGGACTTTTAGGACAAGATGGACATGTACGTGAACTTTTAGCAACGGTAGTTCAGCAGTTTGTTTGGCTGAATGGCTTTTGTTTGGCTTCAGTTGTGGAAACACTGGGACAGAAAGGGGTGTGAGAGTACACCTGTGAGCTCTATAGTGTGACTGTTTGTAGCAGTGGATTATCATTATGTACAGTGTGTTTGAAACATTTAAATGGTTCAGCTTCCAGACAGAGACTATCAGCTACACCCCAAAATTTAAAGGCTTTGTATACTGAAATGACAATGAGGTTGGTAATGGGTTTGTTTGTTCCAAAAGAAAATTTCGTATTTTGTATTAGACATTGGTTTTGATTTTTCTAGTCATCAGTTTGATTAAAGCCGTGTGCTGCCAAAAGTCCAATTTCTGCATTATCAGAGACATTGATGAAAGCATTGTATTTGTGGGTTTCAGCCTCTGCGAGTACCTGGTCGTGTTCTGGTCGGGGAAGGGGTGCTCACAAAAATGTGTCGAAAGAAACCAAAACCTAGACAGTTTTTCCTATTTAACGACATCCTGGTTTATGGCAATATTGTGATTAATAAGAAAAAAGTAAGTCATAGGATATGAATTTGATGTACAGATTTTTTGAGGTCTTTTGTATAAAAATATGTATTCATTGGTATATGTAGATAGGAATTTATCTGTATATATCATAATAGACCCAAAGAGCTGGAGCATTGGCCTTTTGCAGAATATAGCCCAGATATTGTATGCACTGATCATGACATAAAAGACATCTTCATGTTTTTGTTCTTACTTTCATTTTGTGATAGCTTTTACAAATGTCAGTAATTTGACATTAAATCACCAAAAGTGCTAATCTGTGAAGTTCTAATTGTTCAAACATGAACAAGTTCCCCAAATGAGATTTTCTTGTTTTTACTGTATTTTGTTACCTTTTTTATGTTTATGGGATGGAGGGGAAAAATCATGTTGGTGAACTGGTGGTAAAGAAGGTTTACGTTTTGTTCTCTTCTATTTTATTGAGAGAGGATGAAACTAGGTTATATCTTAGGGATTTAAATCTCTGTAAGATGGCTACCTCATTCCATTCAAAGTTTTAGCATGTGAACTCTGGTCATGCTATTATCGTAATCAGTGTATAAAACTGATTGTGCTGCATGGATTCTTTATCTTTCAGTATAACAAGCAGCATGTGATCGGCCTGGAAGATGTGAAGTTAGTCAGTGTAGATGATGAAGGAAGTAAGTTCACAACTACCCAGTGATAAGTAGAACAGTAATTAAGAGCATTGAATTGAACTGAATGGCCAGACCCTGTGTGCGTGTCTGTGTGAAGGGCAAATGTATCTGATGTGGGTTTAAGTCAGGTTATTGGTCATGTACATAACATAGGGTGGTAGTTTCCTTCGTCCGCTACTGAGTTTCCTCTTTCCATATGCATGGTAGTGTATTTCATGAAAATGTTTTGTTCTCTGTGTTGACTATGTTGTTTGCATTTTAACATAATTGTTTGTTTAATTTTCAGCCTTACGGAATGGTTGGAAAATCTTTAGCCCTAGCAAATCATTTGTGGTTTACGCTGCAACAGCAACTGAAAAACTTGAGTGGATGGCACACATCAAGAAATGTGTTCAAGATTTATTAAACAAACGTAAGTGTAAAGGCAGGCAACCCATACAGTGAAGGATTCTAGACAGTTAAATCAGGGTTTCATTTCAGCTGGCCATGTGACTGAACATATATTTATTCTTTTCCAATCAGCATAGTGATGTGCCCTAGTTTGTAGATCACTGTGGATGTGATGTGAGATAGCCTGATGTTCATAGCACTCGTTGAGTGATGGGTGCTGAGTGATAGGTGAAACCTTTGCTTACTTGCAGTCTTCATGATAGTATAAATTCATTAGCATTAGTTTCCCAAAGGTATTAATAAAGTTTGACAAGGGCAGGTAACAAGCAATTCATTATAGCAGCGAGAGGGAACATGCAATGCGCATGCAGAAAACATCATGCCCTGTTGGCTTGGTGGTAGCGTGGGTGACCATTTTTATGTTGACGATGTAGCTCAGCTAGCCAAAATGGCCACCTGCAAGGTATACAGCCAGCTGAGCTTTCTCTTACTTCTATATAAATATTAAAAAAAGTCATTGTCAAAGGAATTAAAACCTTGCGCCCATCAGCATATCACTACTTCAAGTTCTTCTTGCTTGGACTTTCCCTTTAACTCTTCATCTTCATTTGCCTACATTCTTGAAATGTATATAATACAAAATTTTTATGCATGTATGCATGCTAAATTCTTAATACCAATGGCTTTTTAAGCATTGGATCACATGAAGCATATTGGTTTAGTTGGAATCGTACTCATCACCATGACATCTCTGTAACAGACTTTACTGACTGCAATGTATACATACAGTACCTGTAGTGAGCAGGGAACTGTATTTCAGAAAAATATTACATTTTACAAATTTTATGACTGATTTTATCAACACCAGCCTAAATTCAGCATGTGGCTAAATTCAGAATGAGTCTACATTCAGCACTACATTATTGCCTGTTTTAACGTTGCGGTTCCCTGACCCCATACAGAACGTCTCAGCGTACAATTTTGGTTTCCTCTGAGATGTCATGGATGTAGCTGGTTAGTAATGACTTATCTATCTTTATATTATACAGAGGGCAAGACCCAGAGCAGTACAGATGACTCTCCTGTCTGGGTGCCGGATCACGAGGCCTCCAAGTGTATGCACTGTCGTAAGACACAGTTCTCAGTGATCAACAGACGGGTGAGTGACGGCCTTACTATGTTAGATACAAAATAGGATGTGGTGATTGTCTTTTCTGACCAGTTAATGCTGGCCTAAGAGGGTGAAACCTGTAGGTTTGCTGCTCTTATTTGGTGGCAGTCGGGGCAAGATTTTCCACTTCTTTGGTGTTAGAAATTTTCAAGGCCATAAATCAGCACTGGTGGATTTCTTTCATTCACAGGTCACAAAGTGACAAAAACTTTCTTCTTCCATGCCATAGGAAAAAATAATAAAACCAACAAAATAACAGCATCCATATCATTGAACAGTCTGTCTTTGCTGACCAGGTGTCACCAACCAAATGCAAGATCAAATTTGAAGCTGTTGAACATATATTGTGACACATTCAGAAATTTCTTATGTGGAAAAACAAGATGGCAGTATAAAAATTTTTCTCTCACAGCAAAAGCAGTAGAGCATGTCATTTTTCGGGGATGCTACTGCTAATTGACTCTAAAAATCACTTGTCATTTAGGATGTTGTTGAATGCATGGTATACCTTTTAAATGGGAAACTACAGTTAGGTCAGGCTGGCCAAATTCTTGACTGTCTGGAGTGTTATCATAACCTTTAGTAATATAAATGAGGTTTTTTCTAACCAATTTCTTTCTAGAAACTCAATTAGAACAAATCAGAAAACTCTGATCTTCATCACCAGTGTATTAAAAACTTAGCACAAAATTTGTCTAAAACTCACTTGTCGTGACCAAAACGACACAGTGGCTAGAAAAATCCCTGAAAAAATAATAACCTTTGAGGGCTGTTTGAAGTTGTTGTGTGTTGTTGTTGCAGCATCACTGCCGCCGGTGTGGCATGTTAGTGTGTAACCCTTGCTCCAACAAGCGCTGGCTGCTACCCCAGCAGTCCTCCAAGCCCCTGAGGGTCTGCCTCGCCTGTTACTACAAGTTGTCCCGAGCGCACACTGGCCCCCAGAGGGCTTCAGGTAAGTAAACGTTCTGATGACATCATTCACGCTAAAAATGAGTTTTCTGAATTTCAGTGCCTCATCATGGAATAAAAATCACCTGCTCCCTCCACTAACACACTCAAAAAAGAAAAGTCTTATCCTGAGGGAATAACTGCCTTTGGATCTGTACAATTCTGCAACCAGGAGGTTTTGTTAGAAAAAATACAAAATAAAACGGGCTTATCTGGGTCATACATCATACATCATGTATGTCAAAGTGCTTAAGACTTGAGTTTTTAGACTGAAGTGTGAATTTTAGCCAACCTGTGCTTCATTGAAGTGAAAAATTACAGACATTTGATAGTGGAAGTATTTTCTTGTTGGTTTACAAGAATATCAAACAGCAGCGAATGAGGACTCCTCGGGAGATGACAGTTCCGATGATGAGGATGAAGTGGGACCAGCTGGGGAACCAACCTCCATTGGGGATGATGCACCACAGATTGTAAGCTTTCAGTTTCACTTAGGTTTATGAAATTTGCTGAATTCTGGTCAAAGTATCGAAGTTACCTTAATTCTTCAACCTTTTCAACCACTGTTGAAAGCAATATTTCTGTATTTTCTTGGAGAACTGTATAGTCTAGAGAAATAATTTTTATAGTCTTATGAAGCTTATACCTATGGTGACACAAACAAACCATTTTTTACTTTATTTTTACAATAACTATAAGCAGAAATTACCCTTTAAAAACTGCTTTAATTGAAACAGTTGAAGATTTACAGTATTCATTGTTATACACCTGCTACATTAATCTGTTATCCTTTAACGTTTTGACGATCATCCACATTTTTTTTCTTGTAGTGTACATTTTTGAGCCATTCATAAAACAATTACTACAAATTTTACTGTTAATTAATTTAATTTATTTGTCAAAATTTCATTTTCAGTGACTAAATTTGCCCTAGTTGAAGTGTTTGATGTAATAAATAGGTTATTGAATGATATAACCTCATGCAGAAATTGAAGTTGTCAACATCAGAGGGTATTCATTTAATGGCGTATAATTATTAAGGTTCTGCCAGAAAGCTGATTATCAGTGATTTCCCCAGGGTTTCCCCCCACCATAATACTGGTTGCCTTCGGGTAAGTGAAATGTTCTTCAGTACGGCATACAACAACAATCAAATAAATTAGTAAATAATTATTGTGAGCATAATATGGATAAACATACATGTACAGGCATGTGAATTTTCGTCCAAATTTCTTCTGACCATGAATTCCCAGGCCTACGTGGACAATGTCTGTTGGGGTTTGAACCAACCAACTTTGTTTATGTACCCTGCACTTCGTCGTTGGACCAGAAGGAAATGCCTGCTAGCAGATAGCAGCAGCCAGTAAATTCTACCGCGTAAACCTGTCATGCCCTCACGTTAAGGATATAGAATAATAACACACTGACAGGAACTCTATTAAGCATCGAAGCCACAGTGGAGCTCCCCGCGATTTACCCTGCTTGAAGTGTGAATTGTGATGAGATTTTGAAATGATAACCTTCGGAAAATTCTCATTGGCCTAGTTGTAGGTAGGCAATGAATTCTGCTGTGATATAAATTCAAGGTGTGAATGTCTTGAATATAGAACTTTTGAAGCATCCAGTGCGAACGACGTCAGCTCCTTCTGTATGTGCATAAATCATTTATGTGCCCATATGAAAAGGAGAAAAAAACATCTACTGTGATTGACCTAAAATTTTGTCCTTGAAGCACATTGTTTGAGGCAAGTGAATGTCATAAAATGTTACCTTTGGTGCTGAAACTTACATTTTTCCAGGATGGTATCAGCCTACCTTCCAAATAAACCTCAAAACACCTATCTTAAAATCAGTAGAACCCTCAGGATCTGGAAAATTTTTCAACTTGGTCATGGACAAAATTTTCGGTCATTTTGGGTAGACTAGTGGGAGCTAAATTTGTATTGCACACAGACAGTAATAATTAGTTGTCTCCCCTTTTGATTGCAGGGAACTTTTTATGGTGAAAATGAGAACAATGCAGCCTGAGACAGATGAGCTTGGAAGTGTTAGGGGTAATTATTAGATGTCTGCACAGATCAGATGCCCTCTGGTTATATACGTGTGTGTTATCCTGGCCTGTCTCCGAACAGTTTCCACAGAATGGCAAACTCAGTACTGACTCAATTGTAGATCACCTTTATCAGATTTTCATATTTATTTAGTATGTGCATCATGTGTTTTTTAAACCAAATATTTTACTTAATGCCAAATTTATGTGAAAATGGGTTTGGTTTTCCTTTAGAACACTTTGAGCTTGTCGGATCATTTCGTTAAGATTATGTCAAATTGTTATATTTCCAGAATGTGGTCGTTGATCAGTATTTTTTGTATTTTTACCAGAAACTTTGCATTATCTCTCAACCTTATCTAATGTTTCCTTTTTTTAAAGATTGAAATACTTGGTTGTGATATGTAATTTGATAAGCACGAGAAGTCATGTGGAAAGTCCTTTTAGGTAAAAAAAAAAAAAAAACAAGGCTAACTCTAAAAATACTCTGTACAACTGTTGATGAATGTAGGCACAGCTTAGTTAATGGTAACTGACTTTCTGAAAGTAAAACTGCAATAGGTACAAAATCCTAGCTCAAATCTGCAGGCATTACCAGGCTTTTCTGCTGTGTATGACTGTTCATGACTCTTGTACTTCTAATAATTTTGACTTCTGGGTGAGGTATGGGGAATGTCAATGAACCAAGTGTTGGTACTAGAAATTGGGAGTGTTCCTTCAGATTTGATCATTAAACAGGACTGACTCTCCCCAGTATCAGCCAGCAAATTACCCATATATATAACATATCCTCCTGCAGATTTAGTGGAGGGAGGTTCATGAACATGGGACAGCCACATTCTAGTTAAAAACTAGCTCCTGGTCTGACATGTTATCCCTGGCGTTCTTGACACAGTGATTCACTGAAGCAGCACTGAAGTATTGATTCTTTTGAAATTGTGCTTCTGCAGCAATCGAACTGAAGTGAAAGGTTCTCCTCATCCTTTCAATCCGTCACTGACCGCACTCCTCTTGACTTTTAGCTGTTTACAAACTGTCAAAATGGAACAAGTTGTGTTCGTCTTTGTATCTGTAGTAAAACAGAAAATAGCTCAATTGTCTTGCTCATATGCTTCTTCTTGTACATGCGCTTTAGGTTTTCTTTATTTATTCTCTGCTGTGTATATTCGTAATGTACAGAATTTAATCATTTTGTAGGGTTTGAAGTAGGGGATTGGGTCATATTCAGAGGCATTGGCTCTATTCTGAAGATTGCTGTTTTGTTATATTTGCAACGTTTTTGTGAGACTGGTTGAATGTCATGGAATTCTTATTTCATGGTTTCACATATTTTTAACTTAATGCAGCTGGCTTCCACACTCATAGTTCTCCATAGTAGAACATAAAATCCATAATTGTTAAAGCTGTATCTTACAGAATGTGGATTTAGACCTCTTGACTGTAGTTAGAAAGCAAAACTTCCCAGTAAACTTGACTACTTTGCTGTTTGTAAAATCCATTGTGTGGAGAATGGATTAGCTGTTTTGCTACAGTTTGCGCAAGCCATCATGTAATCATAAACTATTTTGTTGAATTTCATCTGTGCATATGGTCTGTTTTTATCTTTACTTTTTCTGTTGCTTTTTACTGGTTGGAGGTTTGAAATTGAATTGGAATTGGAATTTTGTGAAGCTATCTAATTTATGTGAATTAAGTGCCTCTGTGTTAAATTCATTGATGAATATTTTTGTAAGATTTAATGTTAACCGAACATTCACGTGGGGTTGCTTCCTTTTCTCCAGTGGTGGCCACTGAAGGAACTGAACACCAGTCATTCTCTCCTAGGTGCACAGGTGTACTGGCCCCTGATATACTGCCATTGGTTGCTACCATAAATGATGCTTGTGGAGGTAAATTGGAGGCAAATTCACATTAATGTGAATTGCTGGGCCACATGAGAGAACAAGGGTGATTAGCCAATGTGCCTTCAGTGACCTACGAATTAATGAATGCTAAACACACACGAGTGGTACATGGTGACATGTCCACAGCCATGTAACAGTATGCATGTCTCAACTTGGAGTTAATGTCTTTTTTTTTCAGTATTTTTTTGGTTATACGCTCGTCATTAAGGCATTTTTGAGCAACATGAAACAAGTACGTGTAGATCAGATTGAAATGGAATTTATATAGGCATTTACAATTTATGAGAACCATCGACTGATTCCAAAAACGGAAATTGCAATATAATAATTTTACAAGGCTAAAATTCGATTTCAGTGGCAAACCTTGTGAGCCTGCTTAAAGTATTTCTTTGGTGTATGCTTTTTCTTATGCTAAATAAGGATTTGTTATGTATTAAGATACATTGTTAATATTTTTGCACTTGTTTTTTCAGTACACTCTGTGTGTCATTGAGACATCAAAGCCATTGGCATACCAAAATGTATGTACCTGTCTTTAAGGCATTGTATGTGAGATTAAGAAAATATACATACATCTGTAACTCATCATGCACTTCATAGAACAGATGTATAAACATTGGCAAGCTGTGAATGATGGCAGATTTTCTTCTAGTCGTGTTGATTAGTCCTCTGACACTGTAACAGGGCAATTATCTTGAACTTGGAGGAGGGTGGGGTGGGGGGTCTTGTACAGAACATACATGTGTACCATGTTAGCCAGAGTCCACTAATTCTGGGCCCTGTGTCCATGGTACTTTTTATTCCATGTATATATCAGGATGTCTACTTTTCATATGCAATCTAAATTAGGTTTCTGGTAAAACCTGTGTACCCCACCAGTCTTAGTCTGACTCCACACTCCCTGTCTGTACTCTGGTGGATGTACACGTAGCGGCTCTGGTGAAGCAGGTCTCACGAGTGGGTCAAGAGGTCGTACGCCCTAAGGGTGGGGCTCTGTAAGAAATATGTACAGTGTATATTGCACGAAGTAAAAACTTTGTCTCTTATTCCCCATGTGATTTAATTGTGAAAAACCATGTTTGTCTGGGTATATGTACGTCTACTTAAAAAGTATGTAGTATTGAAATCTGTCTTCATAAACACGTACCTCTCTCTCACCTATATGCAAATGTTCACTCCTCACAGATTTTCATTCGTTAGTTCTCTGAAAATCTATTACAGGTGGCTGTTATTCATTGTACCTTCGAAATATGTTTGACAAATAAAAACCCTTCATTTTAGTTACATTTTTTGTGATGTGCTCTTTCTTCTGTACTCTGAGGACTAGTGTGTGTTTATTTGCCTTGCTTCAACTTTCTTTGTTCACATACAACTGACATTGGTTCATCCCAGCTAACCCTACTGTATTCACATCATCATATCTTATTTAATAAGATCACCAATGCGATGGTGTGAGTTCAAACCCAGCTCATGCTGGCTTCCTCTCCGGTCATACATGGGAAAGTCTGCCAGCAACGTGCGGACATCCTTAAAAAACTGTTTATTGGGGGTAACCCAACCCTATGAGAAAATTAAGGTCAGTTAGTATGGAATTCTTTTTTTTTTTTATTCTGACTCTGGAAAAAATATAGTTATCTTAAAGAAATTAAAATGGAGAGAAAAACAAATAAACTTTTTATCAAAATAGCAACAAAACCTTTTGAGTGAGGACACTCTTTTGAAAGGTTTGTTGAGTTAGGCCCATCAGACATTTTTTTAAGGACAGCCTGGTATACTCTGGGCAATCTAGTTACCTCGACCAAGATTCTGGAGCACAACATTAGATCACCAATCAAATACGATACAGTCGGAGAATAATCTATAGACTAAAATGAGAATGTTTGGACGGGCAACAAAAGAGCAAGCAATGAATTAAAACCCAGTAAGCGAAGCAAACCTATTAAAGAAATCATTAATTGACCGAGAACACCAGATCTGAAAGAGCACAAAGACTTAGACTGGTTGAAATATAGTGTATTTACAAATAAACATGCACCAACCAGTTGGCTACAAGAATGAACCCTACATAAATCACTGTATTTTGGACTGTTTTTCAGTTACCAATAATGCACAATATCAACCATCCAAAATCATGCAATTTTTTTTTATTGTTTCGTGTACATGCATTACTAACAGATTACTGTTAAGTTCTTGTGACTTAATTATCTACAAATCCTCTCACTAGAATCTAGAAGATTTGAGATGAACTGCACAGAATGGTTGAAAAAATGTTTTAATTTTTTTTTTCTTTTAACCAAACTTTATGCCGGACTTAGTGAACTGAACTTTTGTTATTTTAAGCAAGGTTGCATTAAATTGAGCTCCTTCCTGAAGGTCACATTTGACTGAGCTCCTTGCTCACTAAGTGAGATTTACCAAAATTTGGCAGCTAAAATACTAAGACTGATTGTCAAGTACAGAGTCATTACAAAGCCACACATGATAGAACTATCTTACATTAAGACTAAAATGAAGCCCTCTTTGGGTTTTTAAAAGCAAAGCTCAAATTGATGCATCAAAATATTGTACATTTTATATCACATGAGGTTCAAATTGACATATCTGTAATAAAATTGTCTCACCTTATAATAAATAAACCACACGAACTTTTGAACAAATTCAAAATTGGCTTAGTGAAATCAGGAATGTGTTTATGAACAAGGGCAGATGAGACAGGCTGAGCTCTTTCCTGCAGCTGGCCTCATTCAAACCTCTGAGACAATAAAGTGCCAAGTGATTTCTTGAACCTTAATAAACCGTACAGAACTCTAACCATCCTGTTTAAGGTAAAAAATTGAATTTCTATCAGTGTCTGATCTGAGTAATACTGTCAGTGTGATATCCATATTTGCTCCTGCCTTGAGGGTATCAGATAAGACCCTTGGGAACAGGCTGTTCTTTGATCTCATCAGCTGTCCATTGTTAGCGTCAGCTTGGGCTGTTTATTGCTCACATCCTGAGGAGCACATGGCCTTTTTCTCTCTTCATTTGCACCCATCACTTTGCTTCCCTGAGGTGGATTCTCTTTCCCCTAAAGGAAACAAAAAATATATATATAATTTATTGATACATCACATCAGCCTAAACATTTCATAAGCAGCTTTAACGTGATGACAAAGGATAGCTCAACAAAGAAATCTAAACCGTTCTTTATCTGGTGTTTGCTGAACTATCTTACCCTATAGGAGATACTATGTTAACAGCCCTAAACAGTCAACTTATCACACACAGCTGGCTTTAATTGAATCAGATTTTCTTACTGCTAATCCTACTTGAAACATATTATTTTACAGCTATTATTTTACAATCTCTGAAAGAGATTTTCTAACAGGTATCCTACCTGAAATAGATTATCTTGTACATCTGATTTTACCTGAAACAGATTATCTTACAGCTGATCTTACCTAAAACAGATTATCTAACATCTGATTGTACCTAAAACAAATTATATTAGGGTAACTTGACTAGAGTAGATACTACCTGCATTGGCTTATCTTTGGCATGTTTCTGAGTCCACTCTTTGGCATGCTGAAGGAACAGGGATTTGTTGTACTTGAATTCGTCAGACTGGAGAAAATGTAAAGAATTTCCTTTAATATAAAAAAACCTCTTTACTTTGTTAAAATATATACCATTTCACCAAACATCACAAAAATTCCATCAGAACCAGGTACTCCACAATCATCACACTATTTCATACATGAAGGTATATCCAAACAGTATAAAGGGAGATATCTACAGCAAATAAATTGGAGGTTGGCCATGCATCTAATTGAGGCTTGATATACATGTTTATGATATACAAACATGTGTACAAACATGAATTTTCTTCATGCAATGATAGACATGCAATTCGGTCCTGGAAGGATGGACACCCAATGTTTCTCATGACAGAACAGACATACAGCTTTTATCATGAAATGGCAGACAGACGTCTTTCATAAGAGGATAGGCTGATAACTTCTGTCTGAAAAGGATATATACACAATTTTTATCAGGAAATGGACCTGCAACTTCTGACATAAGAGTATAGATATAAAATTTCTATCATGATGGGAGAGAGAGAAAACTTCTATCATGCTACATGTAGGATAGAGACACAAGTTCTGTTGAGAGAATAGACAACTTTTATCATAAGAGGACAGGCTAACACCTTCTGCCATGACAGGAGAAACCAAGCATTTCTTAGAAGATATCCCACTTGTCAGAGGACGACAATCAACTTCTGCCATGAGAGGATAGACATACAATTTCTATGAGGACAGAAGAGATATACATGTACAGCTTCTACCATGATGGGACAGACATGCAGCTTCTATCATGAGCGGGCAGGCAAACAACTTCAGTCATGAGAGGACAGACAATTTCCCTGATGACAGCCTGTATCATGATGGGACAAATATTCTATCATGATAGGGCAGGCAAACAACTTCAGTCATGAGAGGACACACTGACAATTTCTCTGATGACAGCCTGTATCATGATGGGAGAGACATGCAGCTTCATGAGAGAGCAGACAAAAAACTTCTGTCATGAGAGGATAGGGAACCCACAATATCTGGCAGCCCACTTGTCAGGGGAGAGGACAGACATACAATTTCTCTGATGACAGAAGAGAAATACATGTACAGTTTCCATCATGACGTTGCAAACATGCAGCTTCAATCATGAGCAGACAAACAACTTCTATCATGAGAGGATAGGGGACCCACAATTTCTGTCATGAGAGGGTCTTCTGGGTTAGGCTCAGCCATTAAAAGCTGCAGGGAGGTCAACACAGTGCTGATGTTCAGTGATGGTCGCCAGGCTCCCTACAACAAAGAAAATAAGTGTGATATATCTCTTTGATTAAATGTGCATATTAATGTTTCGATTCTCAAACAAAAACTATTCACAAGCATGCAGTCAGTTTTCTTGAACAAAACTCAATGTACTGTTCCATATATCACACAGTATTGATGTGGTTACCTTTGGTGGTAGCTTCAGAATGTCCAGACAGATCCTGCCAGCATTGTCAATGTTTGGGTGATAAATTGGAGTGAGAAAGGACACCTTGGGGGGTTCAAAGGGATACCTGCAATGTTAAATCAAAATGTAACATTTATTCCTACTTCAGATAATTTCACACCCATTAAGTTACTCAGAACTGTAGATACCCACAAAAAGATTTGGGTTCTTTGCTCACTTGGCATTGATCCTTGGTCTAAATTTAAATTGGTGATGCAAGGACAATGGCAGCTGTCTAAGCCTATGACATTGCCTTATATGATATTTCTTGGTGGTTAGCTTAATGGTAAAGGCAATGACAAACAACAGTGTTAGTCATCAGATCTTGTGTCTTTCAGAGCTTCACTTTAGACGGGAACTGGATTTTTGTCATGACTCCCTTAAACAAAATCTGCAGGATTTTACTTAGATTCTCATAAAAAAGTCAAATTCAAATTCATTGTTGTTTTATAATGAAAAAAAAAGCATTTTTTCAGATCATTAAAGTTATGAACGTGGAATTCCCCCCAATCCACTTTTATATGCTTCCAAATCTTTACTTGGATCAAATTCTTGTGATATTAGATTTGGACAAAATTGTGGCAAAGATAATCTATGGGAATTCATTTAGATTACTATAAGACAATGTTACCATTTGGACTGAAATGAACTCAAATGCCAATTTTAACCTTAAAGGAAAGCCAGTAAATAATCATATTGTGACACTGCCTTCTTGTACAGCACCTGTCTACTTTAAAGTGATAATTCACTTGGCTGTAGAAAGCAAAAACACTAGGCACTACAATTTCTGAAGCTTGAAGGAGGTTCTTAAAAGTCATGGTACACTATCAGTATCCACCACTTGTACACACAAAGTAAACAGAGCAACTTGATTGGATGGATCTGTAAATATTAACCAATGAGAATGCTTAACCTGTATGAAAAGCTCATGCTTTTTTTTTTTTATGGGTCGATTCTGGATATAGTTACCTACACCAAGGAGGTAATGTTTTTGCCTTTGTTTGTTTGTCTCTCTGTCAGCAACTTTAGGCATGAATTAGGATGAAAATTTGTGTACAGCTTGTTGCATAACATGAAATAAAATGTTCTTCCCTGGAAATATTCCTCATCATATACTGTAGACAAGCAGGAAGTAGGCAGAGTAAATTTATTCAGCAATCAGCTTCTGTCCACACTTGTTACATGCATGTCTTTAGTTTACTCTTTATTATCAGAGGCAGACTGGCAAAACAAAAAAGCCAATTATTAACTTTAGTTTTAACTATCTTTCCATGTTAAGTATTATGGTGAGACTTGAACAAACAATTAAGTCCTGCATAACTTTGCACACATTATTAAATTTGTCCCACGAGCACACTTAATAAAATGATTATGTGAAATCTTCTAGATTTACGACTTAAATTACCTCTCTGGTATCTGAATTTCCAACTTGAACAAACCATTGTGGTATGGGGTTTCCTCGGCACCCACGATCTCTGTCAAATACACAAAGGACTCATTTCCCATTCATACAAGTTTTAGACTCTTTACATCTGATGCTTACATATCTGAAATCATGATCATGGTGATATTTTGATGAAAGCTACAACACAGATAGGTTAATTGATCTTGACTCATCTTGACTCATCTAAGACTCATCCTTGTTGATTGATTGGTTTGAAATTTTAGACTTATCAGAAGCTAAATTTGATTCATAAAAGGCCTCTTACACTTGATTCCTTGTTTCCTGTAACAAAATTTTGGAAAAACTGTTGCAGGCAGTGGAACAAATTTCATGTTATCTTTTGCAACAGTTGATGTCGGGGGGAGGGGGGAGAGGGTAGGCCATGTGCGGCAGTGACGGGAAACAAGGAATGAAGTGTGAATGGCCTAAGCTTTAATGACTTAACACTAGCACTGAAAGAAAAACACTGCATTGAAAGAAGAAGACAACACTAGATCAAATACCTATATGCATCAATAAAGAATCCTATTCAACGTTCAAAAAGCGTCGTTTTTGATATTTATAACGTGTGATAACCAAGATATCGCAGTTCAAAATAAGCAAAAACTCTCACATGGGGAAAATCGAATGGGCTGCCACGCTCTCAATGTTGAACAATCAAGGGCAAGATATTTCTACACCCGAGAAGACATCTGTTTCCGCTGTGACATCACAAGTACATAGTTCACAACTTTGCCATAAAGAAAGGTGTTAAATCAGCTGTTTTCCTTGTGATTAGGAGACAACTCTGATATACTTTAAAGCCAATTTCAATGAGAAAGTGGCAGTGGCATATGTCTAGGGCTATTCCTCAAGGTGTCAACCAGGGGGTCACAATGCATGGCCTTCAGTTGTAATAATAAAGAGGACCGTACTTCACACACAAACGAGTGTCTCGCCCCTAATACTGAAGAGGGTAGGGTACAGAAAATGCAACAACATGTTTCTGGGTTCTCTAAAATGGTGTATCCTATGGCCTCGTAAGAATTCAAGATTAAAAGGTGATTTACAGAGTTAGCAAGCACATCATAAAAAATGCTTATGTCGGTTTAGGGGTGTAACGACCCCTCTTCTGAAATCACATTGGTTAGATTTTCTGTTGTCTTCTCTTTTAAAATTGGACGTGTATATTATGTCAAGTTAGCACTATAAAAACATGTATGTACAGTCTTACTGTAGAGGACCATCTATTACAAGAATACGAAAGTAAAGGAAATTGATACAGACTTCATGAAAGGGTTGATATGCTTGACAGGGGACTTGAGCACAGAATGTATACAACAGTTGTTTCTGAGGTATTCAAGGCTGCAGATATCAGAGCTTTGGCAGCTTTACTCGCATCAACACGCATTTCTCGCGCAGACATGGCGGTGAAAACATTGTGAAAGAAAACATGGATTTTTTGGAAAAGTAATTCAAAAATAGGTAAAAATCACCATTTCGTCCATTTGGGCCAATATGTTATTTATCTCCACTGGTTCCTTACGAAGCAACCGTATGCTCCAAACAACGAGATATGTAACATCTTAGACTATTACATGTACTAGTCCCAGGTAACATCTAGGCTATCAAGTTACATTTAAATTCTGACATTTACCCAGAATGTCGATGCACCCGTCAAAGTGATATAAAAGGTAATGCATCAACGTTTACCTTGCTGAAGTCGTCTAACGTTAAGTTCAAGATTCAGGAAAAATAACTTTCAAGTTTACTTTAGTTTCATTTTCAGTGCTGTTTACGAAATCGGAAATGTTCACCTACGTGCTTCTAAGATATCCAACTTGTCATTTTTCGACCAGCAAGACACCCCGGGTGGGGGTGACTTGGTAAGAAGCTGAATTTCTCTTTTCATTCTTGTATTTCGCTGCATGATGGCACCTTCGTCATGTGTTTGATCCTCGCTGATGATCAGTAGCAGTCAACCTGTATCGTTTCCTCTCCCGCCGGAATGATAATGTGTGTACACAGAGTTCCTTGACGTCATTAGTATATGTGTTGTTTATAGGCAGACTGACAGTTGTCACGTTGGCAGGCTTCCTTCAGAAGATACATGCTTCCTAGCTGAAGAGGTCGGCCTGGTATGGATTGGTAAGTCAGTAGCTGGAAGTTTCGAAGTGATCAATTATCCAACAAAAGGTAACACATTTCAGGCTGTTTCGTAAACATACCAGACTCTAAGTTAGCTGATATATTTTCACATTAAATGAAGATGTTCTTCTATAGGTCTGTACCTCTTACGTATACGTAATCACAGCCCTGCTACAGAGCTAGTTCTTCACGTACATAGACGATGGATACTAGCACCAGCACAATATAAAAAGTCGTTCTAGATGTACAGCATCAAACTGCATGTTGATCACATGCAGAAATAAAGCAGTTGGAAAATAGCCATACAGCACAGCAAAAAAGAATTTGCCATGACAGTGTGCTTTAGTTTGTTCAGTCATGGAGGTAAAATAGAGAGAGTTACTATCCATGAACATAACTTAAGTCCCAATTGATCAGACCCTACACTGCCTGTATATATATATTAGTATGATGTACATAGTTAGATGCAGATCAGTAGATAGGTCTGTTTCAGCCTTTGGGCAATGTGCAGTGTTTCAGAATTCTTTTAGGTTCGATAAACCAGCGCAAATTAATCAACGGGGGCCGCACAGAGTAGAATGACGGGAAAGTTGTGTGTCATAAGATTCCAGTGTTTTCTTTAGGCAGCCAATGTGTCAAGCTGTCCTCGTAGGTTGTATGTTGTTACAGATCCATTTAGAATGTGAGCCTACATGCAAAATGGCACTTTTTGTTTGCTATGTAGAGTAGTGAATCAAGTGAGTATATTCTCCATTTCTCGTGTCTGGGAGTGCCAAGTCCTGATTTAATCACATAGGTTGTGTATTATATATGTAGGTTGTCTAGTGGACTTTGATGACGGCTGCTAGAGAATAATCTGGACAGCTTCCAAATTAAGTAGGTTTGGTATGTTAATGCGTATTCTCCATTCAAAGACATGTAGGTCTTTTCTCTCGTCTTAGAGAGGTAGATAGTCTAGTGGACTTTTCATTACTGGTAATGGAAAATAGTCTGGGTAACCCCCATGTCTTTAGTAGGTATAGTATGGTTGGTTTTCCAGATATAAGAGTATCCGAAACATTGATTGTATTGTCATGTAATTATCTTGCTGATAGATTCCATGATTGAGAAAGCAGATATATTGATATCTTCCAGGCTCTGCTTATGCCATAGGGTATACTCATTTTTCACAATTTAGAGGGGCCTCTGTGGCTCAGTTGGTTAGCGTGCTAGCGCAGCGCAATCACCTAGAAGCCTCCCACCAATGCGATCGCTGTGAGTTCAAGTCCAGTTCATGCTGGCTTCCTTTCCGGCCGGACGGCCTGGCAGCCACCTGCAGATGGTTGTGGGTTTCCCCGGGCTTTGCCCGGTTTCCTCCCACCATAATGCTGACCGCCGTCATGTAAGTGAAATATTCTTGAGTATGGCGTAAAACACTAATCAAATCAATAAATAAATCACAAGTTAGATAGGTATGGTAGTACGTAGCTGTAGACTATGCACCAGCCAGTCTTGTGAGAGATGTGCTCCCATGGTGTAGTAACCAACGGTGCTAGTTGCACATGTCTGTAGTCTAGGTGTATATACAGGTTTAGTGGTTGTGCTGACTCCTCCATGGTATTCCACTGTAGTATTCCGGTGTCATTTATTCAGAGATGTATTAATACTAGCTGGTTGAGGAGCTTTTGCTCCAGACGGCGTTAAAGCCGTGAGCTTTTTTAGAATAGGACAGATAGGTCTGGTTTATAGCGCTTTATATGCATGCTGTTGCACAGGTCAGATTGATCTCTCTGTTTCTGTCGGTAGCTTTGTCAGTGTCCAGTGTCCAAAATGTACGTTTGAGTGCAAGGTGGGTAGACAAGTAAAATGTAGACAAATGTCTGGTGAATCCCATAACCTGGGACAGGAAATGCTACCATTGGTCAGCATATGCTGGTGCTCTGGATTCTAATTGGCTCATTGAGATGGTTGTCTTGGCGGCCAGTATCTTGTTTTGGTTCAGGTCATTGTCCCTATGGGATGGGTTATAGAATTATAGGGGCTGTTCCAAAGTTCATTCACCCATCTTTTGAAAGCATTGTTGAACTCTATATGAGTATATATTTGAGGTTGTTGTATGTCATGGCATAGATAGTACTTGCCGATAGTAGGTACATGGAGGCAGCAATCCAATATATATATATATGATATTGTAGGTATATGCATCATGGGGTTGTACTTTGGTGGATTAATTCTTCATTGTATAGCAGTATGTGCTTTTACATGCATTGTATATTCACCAGTTTAGCCTGGTGAGCGGTTGTCATATATACACAGCTTGTTTTGATGCTTCTGGTGGATTTTGCCAACCAGGTGGTCAAAAACATGACAGTTTGTATATTTAGACATAGACGGGGCACACACGTACAATTAGATTTAGTTCTGGTTTACCTCCATGGTTCAGTAAGTCAATGGTAGAACCTTAGTCTTCATTTAAATTGTCAAAGGAGATGTCTTTTAAAATTTATTGACACTGCTATATTTATTTCAGGGACAGGAATGGCTGGGGAAGATGAAAACTTGGAGCCAGACAGTGGCACCCCTGGACAGAAACTGCGGTCCGTTCGTTCACAACTTGATTCCTATTTGGAATTTTTTAACAGGACTTCTCGAAAAGTTGACATTATCTGGTGTAACTATGCAGGTGAGGAGGTGAAGTACAAAACTCTTGAGCCCAAAATACAGGTGCTTTGTTCAGAGAGTGAATTTCCAAGTGTAACCAGATATGCCCAGTACAGTGTCAACACGTATGTGTCTCACCCGTGGGTTGTTCGCGACACCAACACAAGAGCCCTGCTGCGCATCAACCACAGGAGATATTTATTACCTGTAGCTTATGATGGGGAGGGGTACAGAACACCTGTCTACATTGATGTGCCAGGTAACTTGACCAGCATCATGAAAATGAGCTTTGTTATAGCCCTGCTGCTGATGCTGTCATTCATTATTTAAGAACTGTTGGATGGTATCATAAAATATAAATTTTATACCATTATAAGTACAAATTTTTCTAGATGACACATTTTAAGAATAAGGAGCCATCCTTAAATATATGTTCGTTGAATGTAACCTGATTGACCTTTCAGAAAAGTTTGTTTTTTATTTTTCTAACCATGTTAATTCCTTTAATATCCCAATCTTTTTCAAGAGCCAGAATAAAAAAGATACTTCCCTACAAACTGACCCCATTTTTTTTCATAGGCGTCAGGTGATGAACAACAGACAGTTTTTTAAGGATGGCCTGAATGTGGTTTTTGAATTTTGTATGACATTTGTGTGTTTAATGTGGTTGGAAGGGTATCAGTGGGTTTTTGTTTAATTTTGGATGTTCTTCACTATCACACTGAACATCAATTCATGTACTCTCTCCTTGTTTAAACTAGCTCTCGCCAACATATGGTTGCAGTATTGCAAGAGTTAAACTATACCAGTAATCATTCATTCATTTATTCAAAATGCTTTGCACATAAGAGTTGTATGTATAGAGTTATGATTCAGTTTTAAATTCTAAGTTATTATTTGTTACTTGATATGTGTAATATGCTTTTAGGCGTGTTGTTAACACATTTAGATTGAATACAATTTATATATTTATTTGATTGGTGTTTTACGCCATATTCAAGAAAATTTCATTGATTCAATGGCAGTGAGCAATATGGTGAGAGGAAACCAGGCAGAGCCTGGAGGAAACCCATGGCCATCTGCAGGTTAATTGAATACTAGTACTGAGGTATATTTAACATTACATATGTGGCATTATGTTTTTGTTTTTTGTTTTTTTTTTTTTAATTTTGAGCGGGTTAGGGTAGGTGAATATGTAGTAATTATTTCCCAGCGAACATTTTTAATATTTCTATGTCCATACTTTCTTGTTGCAGTGTTCAGCTTAAGAGACCGATGTTTGGAAGTGATAAAAAAATGGATGGATGTTGAACTCTTGTCAGCCACTGAAATTCCTGCAACTTTAATTCAGTCTTTAAATGAAAGTCAAGCAGAGACTTCTATATTTTATGATGATTTACACAATTAATGTCAGTCACAAGGAAATTCTGTTAAAGTTAATGACTCTGCCCAAAGTCGATTTTTTTTTCTGTAAAGATAATCCATAAATGTCCTGTTTAAATGATACAGTGATGATTTATATGCTCTGACCACATTTTGGATAAGCCATGCCCTTATTACCTAAATGTTGCAATAGTTATAAAAATTATTTATCTGGTGGTTGTATGTCATGATCAGAAATCATTCTCCTTACATGGCAGAAATTAGGTTTATGCTTTATTTGGAAACTGGGTACAGCCAGATGGAGTCAACAACACTCAGCCAGGAATCCAGTAAGTGAAACAGAGTATGCAGTCTGCATATTTTGCAACCCAACGATGCAACAACACAGTGAGATTAGTCATATCGGTTTGTTACCACGATATGGCTGAAAAATTTCCAACGTGGAGTAATGCCGTAATCATTCATTCAAGTTTGCTTGTGACGTGATATCTTTGCTATATAGCATGGTAGAGTCAAGTTGCCAATTTTAGCATTGCATGATACATACAATATAGAACTTGTTTATATTTTACTTGTGTTCTTGGGTGGGTTTTGGTGTCAAAATTCCACCAAAATCATGCTACTTTGCTGCAGTTTTACCTAAAAAAGACAGGCAACAAGTCCTGCTGTGGGGTAAAACTGCAACTTTACGAGGTCATTGTGGACTGAGATGTTACTCTGCTGTTGTTCTGGTGTAAATCAAGAACTGTGCATTGACTGCTTGGCAGTCAGTGTCAGTATAATGTGACTGGGTGGGTAGGGTGTCATGTCTTGTGTCTTCGGCATGATGTTCCAGGGGCAGCAGCACTATGGCGATATGGGGTGGCTCTACCTCAGGAAAACACAGAATATATATTTATTCTAAGCACTCTTCGTTGACAGATAACTGAAAAATTGCTGAGTACAACCAGCTGCTCTGGTATAACTTAAATACAACATACATACATATATTGGGTATGGGCCTCAGAGGTCTGGATTAAGACTTGCTACTAGGACCTTAGTGGTCTGAATTGAGAGCAGATTACACTCATGGCTAAGCAAACAGCACATGTGGAGAAAGAATCTCACAGCATGGTTGATACTCTTTTCCCATAATACTTCATTAAACACAATCCATAATTAGGTGTTTGATTATATTATTTACTTGATTGTTGTTTCATGCAGTCGTCAAGCATATTTCACTTTTACGATGACAGCCCGCAATATGGTGGGAGGGGAGAGCAGAGCCGGGGGAAACCCACAACCATGGGCATTTGATTAGGTAATTGCCTTATATTTGTATCATTGAAACATGAGACATTAAGTAGTATATTTACATTTTATTCAGAGTTCCTGTTTTGTTATGTCCATATATGCTCATATATGTATAGTTAGCATACAGACATTTAGTTTCACGTCTGAAGAAATTTGTGAAAGATATGAATACCACCCTAGTCATATCAGTATACAGGAGGCAGGAAGGCATATTGTATTCAATGCAAAGCCAGTACTGCCACATACACTGTTGAACAAATCTTACACGTGTATTTCTTCATACTCCTTACAGTGCATCTCTCTACACTCACTTTACTTCACTGCTGGCACTAGACAAATTTGACCTTCGAACCCTATGCACAATGAGATCTGTTAAGGCTTATCCTTAATACCACTGATGTTTTTGCTCGGACTTATTTGTATAATCAGAAATTCAGCTACAAAATTATTCAGGTGTATGTCAGAATCATGTTGTGCATACTTCAGATAAAGAGAATCTATGTGCATCAATCATTAATGTAAACAATATTTGAGACAGAGTTTCAGTGTTTTCTGACATCACTTTCATCTCCTCACCTTGAACCTGGTGACTTGAGACATGTTCTGTACGAAATTTGCTAGTGGGTGAAGGTATGTAAAGCAAACCTAGAGAGTGACGCGCTGAAAGGAGTAGCATATTCCATATTGTTCACTGTCAGTGTGACTGAAGAACTGGAGCACCATCCACAAAGACATCTTTGACTTAAATAAAAATAAATCCCATTTAATGTGATCCTTAGTTTTGTTGTCCCATGTTAAGTTCAAAATTAAAATAACACTGTCTCCATATTATATAACAGTTATTTTATTAACATTGACACATGTAACTCCTTGGGTCCAAAAATAAACATTTAATGTCTTCACTTAAGTCAAAGTTGTCTTTGTGAAATTGACCTCAGATAAAAAATAATTTACATCCTCCATGCAAGATTTAATACATGTCCCTTATAGGTACAGTGTTGTAACAAAGGTTGAGATATTTTTGGAGGAAAACTGATTAATGCTTATTAATGCATGATTATCAACAAAGTATTATATGCTTTCCATACTTCTAGTGTTAGTAACAAACACACATTTCAGATTTGTGTTCAGATTTAAGCCTACCTGCTTTCTCTGAGCTCCTCAATCTTGCTACAAAAGCCAGTTCTTAGTGTGCAGCTTCTAGCTGAGTAAGAACCAGGCACATAGACAGATCAGTTACGTATTGGCTTAGATTTTACGGTGACAGAATTGTATTCATTTGTTTATTTATTTCGTTGTTGCTTAACATGAAAAAAAAAAAGATACTATAATAAAGACCTTGGAAAAGGAGTCCAAAGTGTGGACTTTCTGAATAACATAACACTTCATAGTTATCTGACGAACTTGAACACCTACCAAACTGTGACAGCATAATAAATGTGATCTTTTACCAGACGAAATGTGCATTCCTGTATTGTTTAATGGGAAAGACCACACCAAAATGAAGTTATATTGAGTGAAAAGGTTATCAATACGGTCCAGAAAATAAAAACATCTGACTGCCATAAATTTGGTGAAAATAATAAAAACTCAGTGAAGGTATTTTCAGATAGTTTCTAATGATCTTTTCATTCTCCATAACTTAATTTTTGTGTGGCCTTTCCCTTTAAAGTTTACATCCGAAGATGCCTCTAAGGCCTTCACTGGCTCATTTGCATGATTCCCGCCAGATTTAATCTGCTCTTGACTAATGAGGTCACATGCTCCAATACAGATTTCAGTGTATCTGTTCCGGCTTTAAGTCAAGTGGTTTGTCATCTTCTGCAGTGTCTGCAGTCTTTCCCAAGTTGTCTGCAGTTTCTTCACCCATGAATCTGTCAGCTGGTGTACAAGTGAAACATTCCTGACTACAGCATATGCGACTGGAAACCAGTCCCCAACCTGATCAAACATATAAAGATGTCTGTGGTGTATGTAAAGCATCATATGAAATAAGCGTTATGCATGTAATGTCTGAAATTGTTGCAATTGCTAAAGTAAAGTTCGGTATTAAGCACTAGAGGATCTAAATGTTAACCAGTCTGGCCTTGGAAGATTGTTTAATAATTTCCACCTCATTATTATTTATTTATTTATTTATTTCATTGGTGTTTTACGCCATACTCAATATTTTATTACAGTCATCATTATCGTGGGAGCAAACTAGTCTGAGATAGCTCAGACCATGATATTTGCTTTAGAAATGGCGTGGTCGCCAGTGATGCTCAAATTTGAGCGTCTGTGTCATTTCTAACGCAAATTCCAACATCTGATTAACCTCGGACTGGGATGAAACCACTATCCCACTCTGATCTTTGGAAAATAAACCTATCTTTTTCGGCACAAGAAGGCCAATGTGTCATAGTTCATCAAGCGTAGCTAAAAATGTAAAACATGCCTTTCATTGCCGGCTAAAATCCGAAGTTAACACGTTTCTTTACGCCCTTATACTTGACCGATTTGTAGAAGCAGCTGTGCGCATCAAGGGGGATAATCGGAATCATGGAAAGATAACTCTCCAAAGGATCGGGAAGCCTGCGCAGTGAGTGCCCGGTTAGTCGGTTCCGGCATTTAAAATCCTTGCCGCTCTGACCGCCGTTGAAGAATTTGGGTGACTGGATAAAAGAAGAGGAGCTAACAAAATGATGTATCCATCTGTTGCAAGCACAGATCTTCATGGTAAAGAAAACTGCACGAATAGGCGCTAATTAAATTGTGTTTCAAGGTAAACTGATAAGTTGTAGAACAAACACCTAGTCGTGGTTGTTGATCGGATGCCACCTTCGTTCATCACATAACATCGACAACTTCGTATTTTCCAAAGATTACTTTTCTTTTCGTTTAGATAGTATTTGTAATAAAATAAAAAAAGAAGTGTAAACACTAGATGCTGCAGTCTGGCGATATGGACTCGCAGCCGAAAAAAAAAAAATGAAAGAGCTATCTAAGAAGTGATTTCTCTCTTGACTTTCGGTTTAGGTTAGCTCTGTAGGGCTGTGATTGCATAGCAGCTCTGAGCCAGTCAACAGACATGTCTTTCAATATGTGACGAGACTATTGGAGGAAAAAAAAGCAAATTTTATCCAGGCGAGATAGGCCTTGAATAAGATTTTACCATAAAGATTAAAAAAAAGCTTTTAGACAAGAAATTGCTTCTGGGAAAATTTACAGAACTTGGTTAGCTTTCAAATGTATAAATTTTAGTGACCTACATTACATCAAATTTTAGAAATCTGCAAAAATCAGCATTTCACTCCATGTTATTTATCACCTCTGGTGCCTGTATGTTTGAAACTACAAATATGATCACAGCCTTATCTTATTCCATAAACTTGAATACCTTTGTTCTTCTTGTGCTGTCCTCAATATATTGTGTGTGGGACGGTTACAGAGCGTGTGTCCGTGCTCATTAACGTCTTAGCTGCCTGTACTAGGCTGGCGTCTCCATGTGTCATCACTGGTAAATCCACATGGATGTAGAACTGGTTGTTGTGAGTACTAAATAAAACTGATCACATTTGAGGCAGTGTTGCACCACCTGGTGAGATGTGGTTTTAAAACTCTGATGAAGTAAATTGTTAAAATGCTGGATGTATTTTGTGACAGAGTTTTGTTCATGTTCTGCAGCCTCATTTGGCAATGAGCCGATGACACTGGGTTCGCCAAGCAGTCCTACAGGACACCCATCACAGTACCTGCCAGGTTACCTGCTAGGGGATCCTGCCCCTCTCGTCACCTCTGTTAGTACCCTTTGCACACATATCCATTGCCTGTTAGTTTTTGCAAAGGTTTAAATAACTTATGTCTTGATATAATTTTGTGTACTTGAATGCAACAGACACAATTACCTTTGCTGAATTTTAGATAATTTATTTTTGTAGTTTCGTTGAAATAGAACATTATTTTCCTGATGATAACTCTTATATAATAATAATATATGGACAATGACGGTAATTTGGTCTCTAATTTGCAAGGATTGTACTGACACAGGACATTTTCTTGTAAACATGAATTATACCGTTTCAGCCGGGTCATAAGATGTGGTCAGCAGGAAGCCCCCCTCGCTCTCAGAGCAGGAATCTGACCTCCCCCACCAGTGCTAACAGGTCAGCAACCCCCCCAGCCTCACTTGAGTCACTCTATAACCTTCACTGACTTGTCGGGCGTCCACAAATCGGATATGTGCTAGAATATATCATTCTCTTCACTTGAAGGCTTTTGGATCATGAAACTATTCTTCAGTATAGCTGAACATAACAATCACATAAACCACCTTCATAATTCTGTAGGTTGACATGCCAGCTGCTCTGCTTGTCATCAGATGATTTAGCTTTTGTTTCGTCATATGTAATTAAAAAGCTTCATTCATTGATCAGTTCACCTTTTGTGTGAAGTTGTCAACAGAACATCAGATTGCCCTTGGAATGTGCTAAGTTCAGTTCATTAAGCTTAACATGCCTCTGTTAAAAGTGCTGAAATCAGTCTTACCTTGTACTCGCCATTTGTATCTACATCAGTATGCTGAGTTCTCACAAGGACAAGGGTGGAGCTCCTCCCATCAAGAGCCTGTTTGACACAGTCGGGAGCCCCTCTGCAGCCGTCTCCAGCCCCTTCTCCAGACATGTGAGTGTGGCCCTCAGAATGTCATCAGGTTGTGCTTTTTGTGTCTCTTGTTTAAGTGCAGTGTTCAGAAGCATCAATGACCACCTCGGTGGTGTAGTGGTTAGAGAGGCCGGGAGATCCAGGCTCAAGCCTGGGGCGAGTCATACCAAAGACTTTAAAAATGGTTCTCGCTTGGCACTCAGCATTGAGAGATTAGAGCAAGGAAACAGGGCTGGTCGGCATGATGTCAGTATAATGTGACTGGGTGGGGTGTCAAGTATGATGTCTTCGGCATGATGTTCCAGTGGCAGCAGCACTTTGGCGGGATGGACTCGCCCTGCCACAAGAAGACACACTATAAATACATACCAGAAGGACTCCTCATCGTCATATGACTGAAATACTATAAATTGAATAAATGAATAATTTGGACACTGACCAGTGAGAACGCAGGATCTAATATAGTTCTGGCTAGTTAGGCTACAGCTAAGATTCAGTAAGGTTTTCAGATGGCTGGCCAGGGTTTCATGTTTACTCTAGGCAATGTAGTTTCTAGGGAAAAAACTCTTCAATACACCAATAAAATAAACAAGCATTATGTTGGCAATCAGCTTATTATTCCATTATGTAATTTAGAATTCTCATGTAGTATTCTATGTAACTTTTGAGTACTTTTAGAAGCTTATTTCCTTTCATGATGAACCCACTCTATGACAAGTTCTACCAGGCTGTAAATTGAGAAGTTTCAGTAGATTTGAACTCACATCACTCATTGTGCACTTACAGATGACCACGACTCCAGGCCCTGGAGGATCATTCATAGGCTCTCCAGCTCCACCCACCACAGGTAAGCTCACAGCTGGCTTACATGTACCTTATACTGGTAGTTGACCAGTCAAGTCTGCAATTGATCGAAAGTTGAAAAGTACGGAATGTTTGAGAGTGTTGTCAAAACTTGAAGTTAAATTTTCCAGGTGGCTGTCCCTAAAATAAAAATGCTTTATCTACTCAATAAAGCCACCGTTCCCATTGCCTAGACCTATAGATGTGAACTTTACAAAAGCATCTGTGCAAAGACATCTGTTGCTGCATCTATGCATCTAGCTGTGCCTATTCAGGGCAGGTGGATGGGTGTTAATTTTGAACTTTGGTTTTCACTTCTGATAATTTGTCCTGTTTTCTCTAGAGCAGGCTGAAATCTAAACTGCCAGTGTCTGAAAACACAAATAAGTTGAAGTGTTACCAGATAAACACCCATACGCTGTTGAGGTTATATACATGTGCACAAAGAAAACTTAGACTGAAAAGCAAAGGAAAGCTTTTAATTTTTTTTATGCTGGTTTATAGTATGTAATCAGCCCTTACTAGCTAAGTTCTTTAGTAAGTTCTGCTTACAGACCTCTAGGCCACTGAAGTTGTGGGATTGAAACCAAGGGTCCCTTTTACCATTAAGGAGCCCTGACTTTGCGCTTGGTGTGATACCTATGATAACACATGGTGAAGACATACGTCCCTTGGGCAGAGAAGCTTGGTGCAATGTTGTAGCAACTTTAGGAAAGTGGCCCTGGGCCATGGCGAATCATCTGTTGCTCTGTATGGAGGTTAGTCAGGTAGTAGAAGTGAAATATTCGTGAGTATCATCCGAAATAGGAATCAAATGAAGAATGATTTTAATTCCAGGCTTATCAAAGAGTTTTAACTCAAGTGCTTTGGCATCCGACTCCTTGATATATCCAGCCAGCAACACCAGAATTGCACAGTCACCAGCACAGATTGATCCATTTTACACTCAGGGGTAAGAAAGACAGTTTGGCAATGTGGCACTAATGTGAAAAAAACTTAAGTCTTAGCAACATTACTGAATGTAGAGGTATATATTCATTTTCAGGTAGCATAAGTTTATGCCCTGGAGGTTTAGTAGTATTTAAGAGTGTGCATGTTGTATTTTGTACTGAATAGACCAATGTAAATATAGGTGTCTTGGACTTTGAGGAAAGGCAACTGTTTGTTTTTGTTGTTTTTTTTTTAAACCAGTATGTGTTGCGAGCGTTGGGCATCAGTTTGATAAATGTATCACAGGCAAGTGACACTGTTTCACAATGGTTGTTTCTAGGGAATCCCTAAGCACAGATGATCTTCTGGATGAAACTTGGGTCACTGTTTTTGGGTAAGGCTCTGTGTATATCAAAAGTACAGTTGAATTTCATTTTTTGTCTTGTTTGTAGGAAATTCATTCACACTTATGCTTTTATGTTACATTTAAAAATATCATGGGTAAACCTTGTGAGAACATGCTAATACCAAGAAGATGATGTCTAAAGGGATACAGTCAGTGCAGTTAAAATTGCAAATTTTGATTTATGCTCATTTTGAAAACTAATTCCTATGTTAGTCTGTTATTTTTTATTTTGGTATTGCTGCATTAATAGGCTTAAAATTATGTGAAGGTTTGCGTTAACTTTCAGTGACTCCTATTCAGACATTTAAATATTTTCACTTAAATACTGTCCTTTTGTGACTAAATTTGTACTTGTATGTTTGTGATTTCAACTATCCTTGGTGTTTTGCATATAACTGGCTAATTAGAATTGATTCTGGGCCCCTTTCAGGGCAGTAGATGCAAACCAAATTTGTCATCTTTTGTGGTATGCAAGAAATAGAATATTGAATGTTGTGAATCAGGTGCTTAAATGTATAACTGCACAAGAATGATGCTGTCAATGCTGGACAGTAAAGTTCCATGTGTTTGTAAAATGGGAGATGTGTTTTTATGAAGAATGAAGAGAAATATTCTTCTCCTGTCCACTGTGTCTGTTTTTTCGTTGACCTTTATTTTGGTTGTGTGCAATTTCAGATTTCCACCTTCAGCAACATCATATGTGCTACAACAGTTTTCACAATATGGCAATATACTGAAACATGTTGTGAGTTTTCCTGTGATTAGCCATTTTACTTATCAAGGAGTATAGTGTGTTATATACCACAAATTTATATTCCACTACATGTGTGCACCAGCCTGTGTATCAAATCAGGTAGACCTTTTGGATTGGTTAAAATTCCATTCATGGCATGATTTATTATATTAACATTTAACTGGTTTTCAATAAAAGTTTAATTGTTAAAGGTTAGTTGATCAGAGACCTTTGGTTTGTTTTCACCATATTACAAAGCGAAATATAGAAAACAAGGCAAAGAACGTGGACTTCATAAAAACTTTCTGTAAACCTGTGCTAGATTGTACCTGATTCTGTTTATAAACTTGTTAAATAATACATGAACCAAGTGAAAACGTTGTAAATGCCATTTGTTTACAGACGTCAGCAGACGGAAACTGGATGCACCTCCATTACCAGTCCAAGATTCAGGCTAAGAAAGCTCTCAGTAAACACGGTAAAGTCTTTGGCGGCAACATAATGGTGGGTGTCACCCCATGTATAGACAAGGTAGGTCTTCATGTCACCAATATTAGAATAGCCCTCATTTTCACCCTCAAATTCACATTGTCAGGTTGTCTCTTAATTGACCCTTTATTATAGTGTTAAGTCATAACGATTCATTTTTCAGGGTCGGCTAATTTTCATGATTCACCACTGGTCCTTGAAATCTTAAATTTTCTCGAAAGGTTTTCAAGACCATGAAACTCTTTGAAGATAAATTTATATCAGGAAAATGCCTTGCATTATGTTCGAAATGAAACAATAAATGAAAACATATTAAGATATGAAAGTACTTGAAAGCCCTTGAAAAACATTTTCATCATGGGTGGGAATGCAGTAAATATGCCCAGTGTTAACAAGAATAATTCCTGCCGCGTAGGATGTATGGATTTGGCGGTTTTCATTTTATTGTAAAATTTTACATGAAGCTTGAAGTGCCAGTAAGCGTTCATTTATGTACATGTACAGATTTGTGTTGGGTGGAATCTGTTGTAATTTTTTCCTTGTGCTATGATCTTTGTTCTGCAGACTGTGATGATGGAGGAAGAGGAGAACAGATCCATGAGCCGACTATCATTTATGCAGACACCTGGCACCCCCAATAGATCACACATGGACTCTCCTGCCATGAACAGCTCCCGGTACTCATCTATCCGACCTCTCGCTGCCACATACAAAGCTGTTCGGAGTGAAAATGAGGTCAGTCATTTGTCTGGTTGTGGTCTGAATAAATTCATGTTTTATATGTCAAAGGCCTTAGTTCTTCAAGAGGTAACTTTGCTATTCTGTAATTAGGTGATTTGAAAATATTCAAATATAGATATGCAAATATCTGAGCATTAGCAGTTTTACTCGCGAGCATTAGCAACAAGTGCAGATTCCCAATAGTTGCAACATGCCTTGCACAGGGAATTTGTGCATTCCCCTTGGCTGTCAGTGTTCGTGGGGCCTTGGCTTTTGACGACACTCATACAACCGTTTGCCCAGTGACCACTTGTTTTCCACCCGTTTGGTGTGCATATCTTTGTTTCATCATTAAGCTCATCAGTAACTTGCCAAAGCTCGGTGATTTATGCAAGGCTCTCTGGTTTCCTATGCAAAGAAAATGGACGACCATCAAATAAGGAAAAAAAAAAAATTCTTGAAAAATGTGTTAAACAACAGTCAAGTCACCAGTAAAAAACCCAGGCCATTCATTGAATGAATTGCCCTTGTTAAAAGATAGAAGGCCCAGGTTAGAAGAGAGGATGTAAAAAAATTTTCAAGACAAACCATTAGATGGCTCATCCTGCTTACTGCTTGAAAATATTTAGGTGCACTGCACTGTTTTTGTGTAATGTTTGTTATTGCTTTCAGGTACTTCCTGCTGGTCATGCTCCACAGAAAAGCAATAGTTTTCTATCAAAGACAATGGAGTATGTGTTTGGCTGGTAGCAGCAGTGCTGTTAAAAAAGCAGCCATTTCACAGATGGGCAGGGGCAATAGCTCTGTGATTCAACAGGGTGTTCCTTTGAAGGCTTGCCTTTCTTGTTGTGATAAATAAGTTTGTAAGGCCCTCATACTATCATGTTAAAACAAAATTTAAAAATTTCATCTTTGTATTTAAAGATTATGTCCATTTGAATCGATAAATGAAAATGATGGGAGTGCAATCAAGAAATGAGAATTAATGGTTAAAAGGAAATTTCATGTATATTTTGTATTTGAACAGACTCTGGTAGTGCTGTAGCCTGTTTAAATCCCCACTATGTCTTTTAATAAACTGTCTGTAAACTTGCTTATTTAGGGATTTGTAATTACTTAAAATCTTGATTTAATTTTGAGCCATTGGATGACAGCCTACAGACCATAATCCACCTATTTCGTGTTGTTGCCAATATATTATTAGCAACAAATATTTTATGATAAAAATAAATGAACTGTATTTAAATGCCTGTGTGTGTTGTCATTTTAATGACCTGGTAAGATATTGCCCTCTTCAGAAAATCAAACTGGATGTGCAATACATGTATTTAGCATTTGTGAGGGAATGTGATCTCAAAAATAATTATTAACCTATGACGACCTGATATGCACCTGAGGCCAAAGTTTGTCATCCTCAGAAATATGATAAACCTCCACTTCAGACAAATTAAAATTTAAATAAAGCCTCTAAAAAGGGCATCTGAAAGCAACAACAGTCTGGTTACCAAGGAGCATGTTTAGGTTGTGACTCATTTGTGTTTTTACACCAAAAATTAGGATAAATGCTCCAAAACTATGAACCATGAACTGTCCAAAAATGTTCATTAACACATTAAAGGAGAAGACCGAGGAAGTATTGGGTTATTTGTGGTAAAAGAGTGGTTTGAAGATGTAAAAGCATTCAAATTTTAAAAAATTTTGTTAAGCTCCAAGGGAACATATTTTAAGGTATGTCTTGACACACACTCAATCAAGAACAATTTATTTATGTATTTATTTGATTGGTGTTTTATGCCGTATTCAAGAATATTTCACTTATACGACGACGGCCAGCATTATGGTGGGAGGAAACCGGGCAGAGCCCGGGGGAAACCCACGACCATCCGCAGATTGCTGGCAGACCTTCCCATGTGCGGCCTGAGAGGAAGCCAGCATGAGCTGGACTCACAGCAACCGCATTGGTGAGAGGCTTCTGAGTCACTGCGCTGCGGTAGCGTGCTATCTGACTGAACCACGGAGGCCCCCCCTCATTGACCCAATATACTAGTACTGGTTGAATTAAAATGAAAACTGAATGAATACGGAAGATATAATATTTAACCAAATATAAGGTAAAAAGGGCTATGGAACTTAAAAACTATGTACAAAGTAGGCTACTGTAAATCTTCAGTTTTTTCAATCATTCATACTGTTATTAAGGGCTAGTGAATGTATAGTTACTGTCAAATTGAAGCCATAAATGACTTGTTTGCGTCGCCACAAATATAAGCTTCATTAAACTAGAATTATTTCGCTAGACCCTACAGTTCTCCTAGAAAATTTTGAAATATTGTTTTCATCATCTGTGGTAGAAAAGGTTGAAGAATTAAGGTAAAATTATATAATAATGCAGCTATCTTTCAGATACATGTATCTGGGTTAACCACTTGTCATACAGGTGTTGGAAATTCTGTACTGAGGAGACACATTGAAGAGTAAGTGAGGGAGAGCATTCCAGTTTGAGCTTACAGAATAGGAAACACTCCGTTTAAACATTTCAGAATGAGGAAAAGGGGGAATTAGTCCAATTGTTTCACTTGGTCTTAGTATTTTTCATATATTCAGGGATATAGTCATTCAGAGATTTGTACATAGTTAGATCCTTATTATTGTGAATGATTTCATAAATACTTATATGTTGAAAGGCTGGAAACATTTCTGAGGTAGTCATACTTTTAGTGTTGTCTAATATCAACCATGCTGCAGTCTTCTGTAGTTCATACACACAACTCGGCTCATTTATGGATGCGAATTCAACTTGATGGTTGGCTGTCGCCCCTTGCATTGTCAGTGCACAGACATGCACAAAGTGCTGGCTTGATGACAAGTGTGTGCAGATTTTGGCTGCACCAACAGCATGCTGAATACAGATGCAGAAATGCCAGAAAGCAAAGGGCCCAATTCACTTCAATCAGCCAGCCTTGGGTCAGCAAAATGTCAGCGTCTTCTGACCATTTTGTGAACTTACAGTGAAGGAGCATGTGTTTCTTAGAGAACATCTAAACAATTATCTGATGCTGTTTTTTTAAATCTTCCAACCTTACTCTTTTCACCAAAATTCTCGTTATACTTCACCGGTCTTCATTAAAGGTAAATGACAATCTTGTTATCATGACAGTATCAAAAGAGGACAGATTTCTGTCTTGGCAACATATTAATCCATGAACTGTCGAAGACTGTAACTCCAAATCTCTGGATTTATTTTAATAGTGCTCTATTCACTTACAACAGCAGTCATTTTATGGTTGGAAGAATGTTTATTTGATTGGTGTTTTACTCTGTACTAAGGAATATTTCACTATTACAACAATGGCCAGCATTAAGATGGGAGGAAACCGACAGAGCCTTGAGGAAACCCAAGAATATCAGCAAATTGTTGGCAGACCTTTCCATGTACAGCTGGAGAGGAAGCCAGGATGAGCTGGCAAGCTCACACCAACCACATTGGTGAGAAATTCCTGGGTCATTACCTTGTGCTAATGCCCTAACCATCTGGGTCAGAGGAATCTAATGCCCAGAGTAAACCACCTCTGTCTGGCTGGTATATTGCAAACTTTTCCTGCATGTGATAAAAATTTTCACCTGCAAAGCAGACCTGAGCTGTTTGCCATGTTGGTGAATGGCAATTAATGCATTCCAAAGTCGTAACCACCTATTAAAATGGCCTAACAGGTTAATGATAATGTACAGGTAGTTCCTATAGCACATTCAAATCAGGCAGGTGCCAGCAGCTGTTTCAGGTTGATACTTTTACTGACATTCAAAGCACTGTCTCAACAGAATCTATGCCAATGCCACTACACCACCCACCCTATCCATTACTGACCAATAATAATATTACATGGCCCATAGTCTGTTTCTGGATGCCAGGCTACGAAAGAACCAAGTTAGCAGATTTGGGAGTTTTCGGTTTCCTTCGCATATAACCCTGGAGATAATCACTCGTCTCCACCAAACCAGTAGCAGATCTATTTCTCACTGCGAACTGCTAACAAACATTGGGCTGAGTGCCCGAGTAAAGCCCTGCCCCTTTACCTGACAAACACCTGCCTAACCAGAACTGCAGGTGAGACTGTGGTGTCATTGGTCAGAAATCAATAAGTTGTGAGAACAAATGATTTACTGTGCTAAAGCTGTGGTAACTGAACCAGAACTGAAGTTGACTGCCATGTGTAAAGTTTGTATGGTGCCTTGAAAAGCCAGGAAACTTAGTTTAACATAGTTAGGCCTGCAATGGCCTTGAAATTGAAAACCTGAGTTAGTGCATATACTCTAGTATGCTGACCATCTCCTTGAGAAATGTGTTTTTCATCATCTCTGAAATTGCTTGAAAATACTCGTGTATATGTGAAAGTTCAACTAATAAGGTCAATTAAGTGATTTCAGCATCTATAATTGTAGAGTATTTATTCCAATGCCTGGATAAATGTGCATTTTGGCAAAACTCTGAAAATCACTGGTACTTACTTAATATAAACAGTACAAGTGGTATTCTCTTCTCCACCACAGTATATAAACACACACATAACAAATAACAAAACCATGAACATTTTCATTTCCTGGTCCAGACAAGGTTGTATTTAACAACAGATACCAAGCAGCCAGGGTCACAAAAACTTCAAGATGTTCATGTACATTAATTTTAGCGCTTCCTTCTCATCTGCACAGTGTTGTGGCGCTTCCAGTTGGCACGACGTGAACCACCAATGGTATGATTGAAGCCGTGTCCCTTGCCCAGACCCCGGGAGCTCTTGCCAGCAGTAGTGAGGCCCCGCAGCTCGCGGTGTTTGTGGACTGGCTTACACAGCCAGTTGATCTTGGGGTCTCGTCTTACAGCCTTGTGGAAGGGGTCCACTAAGATGACCTCGTAAAATTTGTAGGTGGAATCCTGAGCGACCCAGTAGGAGCTGAGAACCCGCAGAGCCTGGCATTTCCGACCAACGCGCTCCTGTGCAAAGAAAAATCTCATTATCGTAGAGCCACAGACTTATGCACTTATGTCTGCAATTCTGCTATAAATGGTTGCGGCATAAATTTTGTCAAACGTCTGAAAGTTATAAGGCAAATTCAACAGGAAATCCACATGCTCTTGTGTTTACCATACAGAAACAGAAAACAGCAGTACTGGCCCAAAAAATATCTGCAATGAATGGTAAGTCACTGGCAGAAAACAGCATCACATAAGGGTAAAATTAATATCGTAATACAATGAACTTCCTTATCAGGGAACATCCATACAGATAATTTCCCATGATCAGATTTCATCCCATTTTGTCACATATTTTTTTACATTTTGGCACATCATATAAAACATGTTTTTGTCTTACTTTGTCAGGATATGTTAGTTAAATTGGTTAAGATTCTGTACAATGCCATGCCTTCACTTTTGTACTTGAGCGTGTGTATGATTATCGTAGCCCTTGCAGAAGACCAGGGGTGTGATTCGTACATCGAGATTCAAACTTCCTAGACATGCCAATATTTCAGCCCTATGTTATGAGGGCACCTAGATTCTGTTTTCAGGAATGTGGGAGTCTGCTAACACACCTGAAATACGAAGGCCTGCATAGCCAAAGTGCACAAGATGGTGGCATCTTTAACTAGACATCATGTACATGTAGTTTCGGCAACTTCACAGAGTGTGTGTGTGTGTGTGTGTGTCTTTTCAACCATTTGAATTGACCACCATACAAATAAAATATTTTCAAAGGCAGGCCATAACTAGAAAAAAAAAAGAAGAAATTCTGAAGCTTTGCACTTTATCACAGTTTAGGTAAAACTATCAGAGGATGTATCTCTTTCTAATTATCGTTATAACACAGGCACCTTAAAATTTTAATGTACAAAGCAAAACAGCCGAATGTAGATGGTTGTTGTTGAACTCTTTGTATGTAGGTTCAGACGGATGACTGAACCCTTTTTCCCTCTGGCACTTTAGAATACATACTGTGGCAAATGGGTCAAATCTCAAACTCGGCTGCTTACTAAAATCTTTCTGTGTCATTACAGCGCAACACTTACTTTTACTGAGAATGGATGACAAGTGCCCCTCTTAGAGACCGCTTTGCGGATCACTGCTTCAGTGTGATCCATCAACTCACTTCACATGTGGGAGCTGCGTGAATATTCACAGAGAACCTGTGACAGAGGTGGAGTCTACCTACCTCAGCCACTGAGCGATGAGACCTCTGGAACTTCAACTGGTTAACTCCCTGGTTCACTGGTTTACCGTAGGTTGCACCCTTTGGAACTGGCCGCTTACGACCACCACGGCGGACTCGCACTCGGTAGATTACGTATCCTAAAACAAAGTTAAAAAGTACATGTACATGTAAGACACCCTGATTTCAAATTCTGGCTAAATCTGTGAGCATAGTTGCCTCAAAGTATTGCACACCCACTGTACAGTACTGGTCTCCACATGTCTCCACATGTGTATACAGAAAGGCTTCAACACAAGTCTGCAAATGAGTTGATATTTGTTCACATCTTTTTGTTTTATTTTAAGGGAAGGAAACATTAGTTTGACAAGGATGAAGTTCTGAACACACCCAAGCGAGATAAACAGAATGAAAGCACTTGGATTCTAAGGGAGGAGTCATCGACAGGGCTTGAACCGAAAAATGGCTGATCAAAGCCGCTTAAGTACAGCATTCATATTAAGTCATTTGCGTTATTTTCAAAAAGAATTTTTGATTACAAAACGACAAAGCGAAAAATCAAATGTTATCTTGAATAATACAAATTTAAATGCCAGTGTTCCAATCTTGGGTAGAGTAATGGGCAAACCACAAACAAGTCATATGTGTTTTCCAGAAGCTTAACGTTTGAACGTAAACGTTGTCTGATGAACAAGAGTATGGTAACTTGCCCTGTACACGTACATTCTACAGCTAAGTTATTGTACGATTCTGTGCAGATGACATTTAACCAGGGGGTATCTCTATCTAGTCTGACAAAATTAACAAGGGAGAGAGAGGGAAAATAGGATAAAATTTAGAAATAAGACACCCTGATTTCAAATTCTGGCTAAATCTGTGAGCATAGTTGCCTCAAAGTATTGCACACCCACTGTACAGTACTGCCATGTTAAAAGCTACACTGTTGCCTGTTACAGTGCCTGAATCATCATGAAATTCAGGATAGTACTGAGAGGCTGGTATACCGTATTGCCGTTGGACTAAAAGTCAGCTGTGCAACATGACCCAGAAAAATGTATACAAAGGCACCTAAATCAGACACCTGTACACTACCCTGACAAGACATTTGTTCAGCACTAATGAGCATGTACCTACTGTATACTTGCAAACATCACTCAGATAAGAGGTGCACTTCATTCATGACACTGACAGAACAAACCAGCATTGCTGCTTTTTTAGCTGAATTTGACCGAGAATTGATTTGGCATATGTATTTGCGTCAAAATTCCAACCCAAATCCACATGGAAAGAAGTGTCAGAGCCATTGTGCACAGACACAGATTTACTTATTTATTTATTTACTCAAGAATGACACAGATCTAGCCGGCATTGATACCTGTACTAACACAGGGGCACCACTCACCTTGCTTGGCACGATATCCCAAACGCCTTGCCTTGTCTGGCCGAGAGGGGCGTGGTGCTCTGTGAACGGACGACAACTGGCGATACTGCCAGGAGCGAATACGAAGCAGGAAACGCAGAACATCACTCTGTTTCTTCCTGTACAACTCCTGCATATACTTGTAGGCTCCCATCTTGAGCTGTAGCAAACAAACGAAATGTTGCATAGCTCCTGAATATTGTAGCAATTGTTAGAGTATACAGTGTTACTGAAAAACACATCACAGGACCAGACAGAAATCTACGAGAAAACACGGTAACCAATGATTCACCACATTCCACTGCAATTAACTTTATGAACACATACTGTATACGACGTAAAGTTTAACCAAAATTGTAACAGACTATATCCCATGATGCCTTGCAACTAGTTGTTGTCATTGCTAATTGATCACAGCTAGGTACCTGTGGGATAGGACTAGTGTCTTGACAGGACTGTGCATACAGCTGACAAAACTAATCAACACACTCATGCTTCACTGAATGGTCAGCATGAAGGTATTTCACAAAAATGAATGAAGGATAGAGTTATTCAAATAATAGTCAATCTAGGTGGACTCAGGGAGTTATTTCAAAATTCTGATGTTCCTTGTAACCCTAAGTTCATCACCCATACTCTAAGAAAATCGCCAGACAAGAGTGACACTCCAACTCCCCTATTTTACCCATTTCTATATCATTTTCTGGTTGAATCTCAAATCCCATCTTCTTAATTTACTACCTTTACTTATGAAATTAATTAACTCACAGTATCGTGGTCACATTGTCTGTGAGAACTTCAAACGTACCTAAAGGCTCACCACTGGCAGCCTTATTCAAAAGTCTCGTAACCTACTCTTGGTCCTGAAATGTAATGGAGGTCTGGTATCAAAATCTTCAAAACTATGAGTTTTTCATTGCCTTTTGAAGGTCCCACTTCAATCTTCAAAATACAACCGAGAAAGGCGTGCAAATTTTTGTTTTCGTCAATTTTGACTACAGGTTAAGTTTGCATGACACACCTGCGGATATCATCAAGAGCAGTTTGCCTGACTTTGAGTTCGGAGCTTTCTTTTCTTTTGTTTGTATGCCTGAAGGGGTAAAATTCACCAGCAAACAAAACAGAACTGCAGTGTGAAAATGGCCTGTGTTCAGGAAGCATATTGTTCACAATGAAATAGCATGTAGGTGTATAAACACCCCTCAGTCAGTTCACGTCCGAGTGAGTTGACCACACATACGGCCCCCACCAGTGGCCACACTGTCACTGGCCCTTACTGCACACCTCTCATCTCTACCACCATATCAAATCAGTTAAACTTAAGGGTTATTGGGTATTAGCTTGTACTCAACTATTTTATGATTAGAGTCCATGTCAATGTCCATAGAGTGAATACATATTGTGCCTTATTGTGGCAGGGTAAGTCCATGCCACCACTAGAACATCATGCCTAAGACATCAGTCATGACACCCCACCCAGTCGCATATACCGACACCCCACCAATTCTAACCATTCAGCAATGAGCGCCAAATGAGGCAGCAACAAGTACCATATTTAAAGTCTTTAGTATTGCTCCTGGACCTCCTACTTCGAGGCAGACGCTATAATCACCACCCACCGAAGTGGTCCATGTAATTCTAATCTCAGTGACTCAGCCATGACAGTTACAATACAAAATATGACTATCTAGATAAACATTTTTCTCCGACAGCTGTATCAATTGTGTCTAATTAGGGTAAAATGCATCTAATTTCATACTGTTGGGGGTATCTCTCAAATTAGAGTTTCAGGTTTGCAACTTCCACAATTAATCTGATATGACACTTTTTCATATCCCTTTCTGTGCTCAGCTAGCATATAGACACAGATGCAGAATCAAGATTTGATCAAAAATTGTCGTAGTCAGAGGTCCTATTTAATACTACTGTATTCTGACTTGGAGTAATACATCCATGGTTTCCAAGGCTGGCGAAGAATACCTACCTCTAAAAAACAGCATGTGGATTTAATTGCAAATGAGACATTTAAACAAAAAAAAAAAAAAAGAAAAAGGACTTCATCCGCTTGAGGCAACAATGTAAAAAAAACGCTTAAAGCGATCGATTCCTTTGGTATTTGGCTTTGCTCCAGCACAAAATTTATGATGGTTTGGGCGAAATCCTGAGTGCATGTTGTGATTAATAAGAGGCAGGTATTCTTCGCCAGCTTTCGGAGCCATGGATATGTGACTCGCAATGAAAACACTGTCATATTGTGTAGATCTACTATGGAACCTCTGGGCCCTTGTCATTTATACTTAAACAATAAACCTTCAAGGAAACAATCTTTAAACCTGATTTCAAACTGGCTGTACTGAAAGGGCTGTCATCACTGTCAACAAACAACTTGCCTTGCGAAACCATATAAAGCTGATTATATGTTCAGTAAATCAAGTGCTACTGGTAGCTACGTACTCAGCTGTTTTTTGCTCGCAAGAATTGATTAATCGACAGTTCGGTTGTTTCAGACAGACATTTGTATCACCCAGAATTCATTCATGTTAAATCGCGGGTTTTCGAACCATCTTCTGTATGTATAATAAGTGTATCCACTGTTCACGTTGTGAGAAATCGTGATGGACAGACAGACATGTACAGATACATGTTCACTCTAAGACCCCCAAAATCTTGCAAAACTGTCATGTTTACTAAAAATAGCAAGGGTACAGAAATATTTAATGTTTGTATGTTCCTGTACAAGTCAATGATGGAAGATGAACAACAGAACTGGTAGATTTTGGCGGATGATGAATCCTGTATTTACATACATGTATATCACCGGAGCCTCGACGTTGAAAAGGCCAGGCCAATTTACGGCAGCCAACATTTTACGACATTCATTTACGACAACCTCCTGAAGGATTTTTCGCGGGAAACGCGGAACTGTCAAACTATAGTAGCAAAATTGTCTGTTGTGAAATATCAGGAACAAAGGAATCAGATGATCTGAGAGAGAAATGTGTATATTAGACCAAGAAGCAAAGGAACTATTTCATCACGAACACGATGTTCTCTGACTCTAAAAGGGCACTAAGTCACTGCAAGGAGCACTCGAAAATGTCACCCCACTCACCTGACCATATCGTTCATTTGAAACCTAGCCTTGTGTTTTATGTCGTACTTAACACATCGAAATGTACCAGTCACTGCGTTCTAGGTAACTTTGAGAACATTTGTATGTTCAAACGTGAATCAAAAAGTAAGAAACTGGTTTTTAAATATAAAATATATGTGCCATATACCTTACAGGGAAAGAACTTCCTTAGTTCTTGTAGACTCTCTTTCAGAACAATCAGTTAATGCAGTTCAATTAACTTAAACGTTGGGCTCTATTTTCAACAATTTCTTTATTTGCCTTACATACTTCAATGTTTATTCATTGAGTTAAAGCTGGAAAATATTAGAAATTGTCGGAAATGAGCCGAATAAGCATTGCAGAAGTCTCTCTAGATCACAGTTTTTTTTGGTAAGACAAGGTGGTGGCTCTCGCGAACTGCCGTGGTTTCATTGAGGTTAGCAATGCTGTTGTTGTTGTTGGTCACGAGAGCCCCCATCCTGTCTTATCCAAAACAAGCGTGCTCTCGCGAGCCTCCTGCAATACTGATTCAACTTATAGACCTCAACATTTCATTTAATTAAAGTTTTAAATAAGAAATAGGTTTGTCGAAATCTCATGTTTCCTGTCATAATATTTTATACAACTGGTAATGATAACAGACCAGTTTTTATTTTCATTTTCATTATTCATCTAGATTTTATGATAGCCTCGTCTCTTGTAACAATTTATGCTATAAAATGAAAGGATGAGTTCCCATGTGGGGGAACGTACGCACAGCAACAGGAAGCAGGAGCTATGTATGATTCGCCTAACATTTAAGTGAAAGGATAAAGTTGTACCTGTTGAGTGGCTGTACATTGTGTGCAGTAGGATTGGGGTTGCCCATCTTTCCACGAAGTCAAGGTCCTCTTCCGACTGTACCTGGAAAGGTAGGTTAGAATATGGATGTTTACCACAACATGTAACTGAGTCATTGTCTAATACACAGGTTAGCATAATACATAACGTGTCAACACAGGTATGTTGTATGTGCCAAAATCTGCTAGCAACCTGCAGATGGTCACGGGTATAACTGGGCTCTGCCCAGTTTCCTCCCATCATAATGCTGACCGCCATCATATAAGTGAAATATTCCTGAGTATGACGTAAAACACCAATCAAATAAGTAAATAAATAAATCAACAAAGGTATGTATTTAATTGTGAAATGTATTTATGATATCGTACTTATTTGTGTTAAATGACAGAAGAATATAATATTTCACATACATGTACATGTAGTTGAAAGACATCACATATGCCACATAATTAGCCATGTGACCAGCTTTCTAGACCAGGGGACTGGAAAAATCTCTAATAAAACTGAACACTTGAGCGGAAGATATAAACTTGTGATTGTGGAATTAACCACTAAGCAAATGAGTGAGGAAACAAAATGTTTCAGATGGATTTCCACTCCCAATCTCTACCCAACACAAGAAATGAATATTTCTACTCAGAACCTCTGCAACTTCTAATGTCTTCATCCTGTATTCTCATGATCTGCTTTTGGTTTTACAGTTGAATGGGTCAAAGAAATGATATGCATGTATGCAGTTCAGCATCAATGCAAGGTGTACTTGTCACTGTAGTATCTCTTGATGGGAACATGGTCAGTGGTCAACTGTAGAACTGGTGTACACAGTTTACTGCATATTTCAATTGTTTAAATACTCAAAAGATATTTTGAAACATGTTAGGCCATTGTATAGAACTGACCATATTAAATGTGGTTTTAGAATTATAAATGAATTATTTTTTTTACCTGTGCCAGATGTAAAACTGTCTTGTTTTGTTTTTGTTCTGATCTTTGGCGTGATCATTCTCATGTTTTAAATAACAACTGTGCTGAAAATTCCTATGTGTCCTCCACACAATACGGCTGAAATACTGCTCATGTAAGTGTTAAACTGTAACCATTTTATTCAACTCTATTTTCAAGGGGGACAACTCTTCACGACAAACATGAATTTAAAACAACTACTAGGTAACACGACTTCAGGGTGTGTAAAATGTCACATTAATTGGTCATGGACATCAACCTAAAGAAGCTGGCCAACCAGCGTAAGTATCTAAGGACATGTATTAATTCTATTATGATGAGCTCATTGTTCATCATTTCAAGAGTCACTATTTCTTTGGCAGGTCAGACATTTAACATTATAAAAGTGTCATTTGAATAACTTATCAGTTTATTATATGTTATGTGATATATGAGACCTTACATACAAGATGTAGCATGCGCAACATCAACACGATGTAATTGTGAGTGTGAGTTTGCAGTTATTTATGATTTTGATACCTACTTCTTTGTTATGTTGTAACAGTGACCAAATTATTAGTGAAAAATTGCTTTGATTCAATTGACATTGGTTACTTGTTCCAGTCTGTATCGTGTGTTTAAAATGTTGCAAGTTGAACAAGGTGAAGAATTTAATAAACATCACAAACCTTGAAAGGACTGAACGGCTTTCTCTGATGAGTGATTTACATATGCACATATAGAACTGTTGTATGAGTCTTCTTGATTTGTGACCTCGTGCACACATACAAACTACAGGGCTTGCAGACTTTCATTTTGTCATGATGGAGATTCCATCTGGGAATTGTTTTGTAGATGTGCAGGATTACCTAACAAACCATCATAGTAATTCTTTGTAAAGCCTTTGCATCACAAGTTTTGTGTAGGCAGCAGCTGTTTTATCCATTTCCTGTTTATTTCAGAGCACATGACTCAGTGTAACCAGCTTCCTCCCTCAGATGCAGCTATCTTGCAAATCTTGTAGCCTACATATTAAGATGGTTAAGGTGATAAGCGGTCCACAGTGTGATGTTTTAAGTTAGGTCCAGATGAGTTACCTTTAAAATAGTTTGTCCATTCTACTAAGTTTCACAAGAATTAAATGTCTGAGCAGATAGTTTCTGTTAAAGATAAGTATTTGTATATGTGATGTATTTTTCTTGTTTAGATATGTTGTGGTACACATAAACAGAGTTGTGTTCAAGGGAGATTGTTTCTAAAATATGCATGGTAGGGTACATGTATTTGTAAATTTCTAGCATCATTGAATAAGGGGATTCTTATTACCCAGTGGAGAACTTGAATAAAAGCAGGTCTGAGTGTATATCATCAGTCAGCATATATCCCTGTACTGAAGTAGAGCACGCATAAATGTAGAGTAAGGCCAGCCATTTCTTATGACCAACAGCTGGTTTCTATCATAACAGCTGAAAGACCAACTGGCTGTAACATCTGGCTCATGACATTTTCTGTTAACCTGGTCAAATGTCAGTTTAGTAAAGAATTTGTGGTTGAAAACTACAAAAACAGTGAAATATGACCATGTAAAAATAACCCTATTTTCCAAGCATAAAAGCCTCATAATACATTTCACAATTGTAAAGTTCACCTTAAGGAGACAAAGAACCATGTTGAAGAAAATTGCAAATTTGGTTTCCAAGAACACCAAGCATATTTTGTGGCAATAAGTTGTTTCTAACAATTCACACTGTGTCATTCTGTTTGTAAATATTAGCCTGTTGGTTATTAGTAGGCATGAGCATCCAGTGTTGTGCGATTTGTTTGCCTATAATGAGTCACACATCAGATGATTTTTGAGGTAATTGCAACATAAGAGCAATAGGCTATATAGTATCTACCATTAATCTTGACTTCCTGCTGTCATATGCTTTACATAAAAGTTAAATATGAGGCCCCACGGGCTGAGATACTCACAATGCTGACTTACTTCATCTTTCTGTCCCTTGATAAATGATTGCATGGGATTGAACCCAGCTCTTGCTGTTCCATCAACTGAGGCTTGAAGTCACAATGTTTGTCTGGGGATTGTCTGGCAATGGCTTCATTTGGGCACTCCAGTTTCCTCCACTCGTAAACCTGACCATAGTCAGTTAACGGAAATTACTGAAGACAGTAATTAACAACAATGAAATAAATACATTGTATAAGTTAAATATTTTTGGCTACCTGAACAACTTAAGAGACTAATTGAATGCATATGGTTCCTTTGCTTTTGTTGTTGAGATTGTAGGATAGTATATACTATACAAGCACAGGCCTTACCATGGAAGAACTCTACGAATGATGACAAGTGCTTTCTCTAATAATGTCAGAATTTACCTTGTTGTTGAGAACATAAATGTACTAGTGAAATGCGCCAAGAGAATAGTTCATGGCTAACCTACTATTTTGCACAAGGCAAGGCCTGCATTTGTGATAATATGTATAGGAAAGTGAGTGTTGTAAGTTAAAAAAAAATGGCCATAACAGTGTGAGATTTAATAGTGATAATTTCATAATATGTGTGTTTGATGCACATAGAAAATACAAGTGGGTGTGGTGAAGTTAAAGTGTTTCTTTGTCTGTCTTTGTTATGTAATCCTCACTGTAATATAACATGTTTCTTTGTTCTCCCGCAGCAAAGAGCTGTGAAATCAAATTAGCACCACTGGCCAATGAGATATTTCCCAGCAGCTGAGGGGAAAAAAACGTGAAAAATGGAAGGAAAAAAAATCCTTGCATATGGCCTGGATGTTGGGGAAATGGAAGGACACTCCATCCTTTTTCTCCTGTGGCTTGATGGAGTTATAATTTGTGTGTGTGCATCAAGGGCTGATGATTCATTCCACATGTTTTAACTGAGTTGGGCAAGGGGTGGGGGCAACAAACTGTTACAAAATGTCTGAGTTGTGTGGAATAATGTGCACCCCTTACTCCAGGTTGTGTCAGGATGTGAAGTGTCTCCCAAAGTGAGGCTCTTGAGGGGCTACATGTAACAACATGTCGGTTGTCATGGAAACATTTGCCAATAAGTTAAATGATATAGATGACCCTTTGTATGCATTCAGTTGTTTCTATATGTAGTAAAAATAATCAGACAGTTTGAGTATAATTATGTTTTGACGACAGAAATTGCTGTGTTATTTGCTCCTTTCTTAGCACAGTAGTGAAATGGTAATCAGTGCAAATTGTGATTTGTTTGTTTTTTTTTTCCATTCTTTTTTTTTCATGTTTCTTCTGAGTGGTTTGTTTTTTAATACAGTAGATGATCTTAAAATGATAATTGACTTTGCCATGTGAATTATTTTATGCTTTGCTGAATGTGTTTAAGGGTTTTTTGTTTTGTTTTTTTATAAATGTATAATTGTGTAATGCCTGCACAATGAAATGTTAACTACACACCCAAAAATAATTTGTAATGTTTTTAAACATTTTTTACTTTCTTTTTTAAATTGTACTTTATTTGAAAAGATGAATTTACTTTGGAAAAAAGAATGTGCTGTTTCAGGTTGGACCATTTTAAAGGTCTGCTGAACGTTGAAGTGTGTGGTTTTGTGATCAACTGAGTATTGATCTTTTTCCCAGCGCACACCGGCAACCAGCAGCATTTGCAGAACCTGCCTCTGATTGGTTAAAATCCATGAGAAGCTATGAGGTAATGGCTGGGTTGTCACAGACTGGAGCCTGCAAGCTGCTATCACCAAGGTGTCATGCTGCTGTGAAGGTGAGGCCCCAGACCCTGTATGATTAAACCTGTCTGCCATGCTTCTCCAGCCGCCTATGACAGCATGGAGGCTGGTGAGGGGATGAAGGGCATGTTTGTGTTTTTATGAATGTGGCTGATAGCGTGTGTGTGCGCATGGAGCTTGTTACTGGTGAGTGTACATATGTTGATGGAGGTTAGCTAGGCCGGACTCTTGTTCTCAAAACTGACAAGCATAAATACTGTCTGCGTGCCTGCCTCGATCTGTACTCCCTTCTGTCTGTCCCCCCTCACCTCTTCTGCTGCAGTCTTAGAGCCTGGAACCTCAGGGTAGGGTTTCACTGCTGATTTCGGGGTGTACAGCCTCAAAGGGGATACTGCTAGCTTTTGTGGTGCCATGTAATAGATGTGTACAGCTGGAGGGCCAAGTTAACCGTGAGTTGGTTCATATCACACTGCTAAGGCTGTATCAGGAGCCTCTCCCTAACCCTACCTCTTATTGATTTCTGCCCCACGTGAGTCAGATGGCCGGACACATTACCAGCGTCTGTCGGGTCACTCTGTCTCAACTGTCATCTTGACCATTGTATAATGTCATTACACCATCCTCTCCTCTGTTAACTGCCTTTATTGTCCATGTCACTTGGTATAACACGTATTGGTTTTGTCTCACCTTTTTACAGTATTTGCCTGCTAGTCAGCTGAGTGGGGAAGATTACAACATTCTGTTTCCGGTGAGCTCAGGCTGGTAAGCGCCGGGTGCTAGCTGTAGCTGTCTCTACCTTGAGGGGAACAGAATTACTTCCAGACACTGTTGTGATTGGCTAGGCAAACAAGCATGGCTGACAAGAAGAAGCGTGATTTCAGTCCCGAGCCCATGGGTTGTCTCATCGGCCCCAATGCTAACCCAAACAGGCCACGAGTCAAATGTTCCATGTTCGAGCTCGTTCCTGATGCTTTCGATGGCAAATCCCTGAAGATCGGAGAAGACAGTCCCACGAAGAGAAGGCAAAACAAAGCCCAGAATGGCAAAGCTGAACTGGAACCTGCCAAAGAACCCACCCCTCCCCCTCAGCAGGAGACTGAGGAACCCTTAGTCGCACAAACAACTGTCATCCAAGAGGCTCGTCCATGGGATAACGTTGATAAGGTAGGTGACATTTGTTATTCTTGAGACCAATACCAGTATTAGTCCTGTAATAATACCTGTAGTGTACATGCATTATCATGTTGTGACACCTGTATGTGTGTACAATTACTGTACCATCATAATGTTGTAACACCTGTTCTGCCACTTTGATATAACATCTGTACTGTCAGTCTGTGGTGTTGTAACGTCTGTACTGTCTGTCTATACTGTTATAACATCTGTACTGTCAGTCTGTGGTGTTGTAACGTCTGTACTGTCTGTCTATACTGTTATAACATCTGTACTGTCAGTCTGTGGTGTTATATAACATTCATGTATGTATCCTCAGTCTATCTTGTTATGTCGTCTCTGCCATCAGTTCACCTTGTTACAACAGCTCAGCTCTCAGTCCACCTTGTTATAACATCTGTATCATCAGTCCATCTTGTTACAATACCTGGGTAGTACTATCTTGTAATAACATCTGGGCAGTACTATCTTGTAATAACATCTGGGCAGTACTATCTTGTAATAACACCTGGGCAGTACTATCTTGTAATAACATCTGGTCAATACTATCTTGTAATAACTCCTGAGCAATACTATTTTGTAATAAGACCTGGGCAATATTATCTTATAAAAACATCTGGGCAATACTGTCTGGTAATAACATCTAAGCAGTACTGTCTTGTAATAACACCTGGGCCGTACTATCTTGTAATAGCACCTGGGCAGTACTATCTTGTAATAACACCTGGGCAGTACTGTCTTGTAATAGCACCTGGGCAGTACTATCTTGGAATAACACCTGGGCAGTACTGTCTTGTTATAACATACACGTTGGGCCTGTTTTACAAAGCACCGGTACATTGCATCTGGTTTAACGGCATTGACAATGTATGATGTAGACATGTCTCCATGGTAAATACACAACAGCTTTGCAAAACAGGCAGCTGATCAGTACTGTCTTATTATAACAATTGTACACACGGCAGCCCTTGTATTGCACTTTCTTGTCAGAATATATTTTCCTGCACTGTATTATGAACTTTATGGCGCAGGTAGTGTACCATCATTACAACACCCATGTTTCATATCGTCTGTTGGATGGTATCCCTTTCTGCATGCAGTTGTCACATTTTTGTCACAAGAACATTTGTCCCTAGGGGTTAGTATAGCATTGACTTATCACAGATGCTGGATAACAACTTGGCACACACTTAGAGGTTTCTTAATGGACATTACATTTAGTGTCATTGCCAGCTCTTTGTTTTCCATATTCTTCCAGTTTGGTGTATATGATGGCAAACATGTAGTGTTCCATAGGCAATAGCATGCCTTGTGCTGGATCACTGGTCTAAGGCTCTGCTCTCCAGGGGCCCGTTGTACAAAGCTGGCATAACAATACGCCAAGCACATTTACGCCATAACGTCATGGTAGTTATGCCAGGCACAGTTTGCAGGTGGTTTATAATACAGGCCTCCGATGACAGGCTGCTGGCGGATGAGGTAGCGTTATTTGGCTGCAGACTTACCACTGGGGATTTGTCACATATTTGATAGACAGTGGTTAGGACACGGCATCTCGAAGGTGAAAAATACATCAGCCTGTCATATACATGTAAGAGCAGTCTTCTTGAATAAAACTGCCAATCTCATAAGTACAATGTGTATACATTATTAGGGAGAAACCAGTGATCAAGCCTGAATCCAAAAGCATACTAAAGATGCTGCATGTATGATTGCAGAGCTGTGCAGTATCAAGATTAGCTGATGTCGTTTTACAACATTTCAGTCAGCTGACTACATCATGATGTTGGGATATTACACCCCTGTTTTGTAACATGATATGGCTGAATCTGAAAGTGAAAGAGAGAAATAAGAGCACAGGCTCATAAATGCCAGATCACTGCTGGTGGCTGTGCATTAGGGAAGGAAATTGATTCACATGCCGCCAATCTAAAGTGAAATTGAAGGTTTCTTCATATCAAATGGTTTTTAGGCTTTGGATATTTACATTCTTCAAAATGCTAACCTGAAGGTGTATCAGAAGTTTAGATGCTTTTGGTTGTGTTTGTAATTTTCCTACAGTAATTCACCAGCTTTGAATCAAAAGGTTGTCAGGTACATGGGGGCATGTTGAGTGATTTCCTCCAGGTTCTCCGGTTTCCTCCTGTCATTTCATTGTGCTCCTGGCACTCCGGTTTCCTCTTATCACTGCAGAGTCCTGGCACTCCGGTTTCCTGTGGACCCTTCAGTTTCCTCCTGGCACTGATTTCCTCCAACTCATAAATCGGACTCCTGCCATATAAGTGGACAAATACCTTCAGCATGGCATTCACCAGTAGGCCTAATAAATGAGTAAATAAACAGAATATAGATTGCTATTCCATAAAATACCAGTCAAATAAATAAGTAAAATTCATACACCACATTGAGAAGCCCATCATTTGTCACATTATTCTGCCATTCCAGGCAAAGATTGTAATTGTTGTGCCATACACAGTCAGTATTACCCTAATGTTTAGTCATATTCTACATGTCTGTATATATGGCATAAGCCAAGTACAATGTAGTTAGCCTGTTGACTGACAATGCATATGGAGGCGTCTGTGGCACTGGTAAAGATCCACAAGGCTTCCTTATAGACCATGGGTTTCTGTTGAACAGTGATGTAAGCCTGTGATGTAATGCTAGTCTGATTCTCCGAGCCTATCCACAGCCGTTATTGATTATTTAGGTTAAAAAAAAAAAGTCAGTCTGAGTAACTTAACTAATGGAATTGTTCCAGTCATGGTGGTTTTTCTGGTACATAGAATCATTCCAGTTTTTCAGTGGAACCCAAGTTTATAGGTAATTTCACAGAGCATGACAAGCAAATTGATGAACCTTGCAAAATGCTTCGAGAGTTTGCTGACATAAGCAAGAGGAATCAACAAGGTAGAATGACTTATTATGCCATATTGTCAAGCCCCCCTCATTTGCCTACAAGATATAGAGCTATATATATATATATGTATACATGTGTTATCACTCAGAATTGTTAAAATTAAATTTGCATTTGATGTCATGATTATGTGTGATTAAGCTAAGTGATACTTGTCACACTGAAGCATTTAAATAGCCTTTAACATGATAAAATTTCTGTGTCTGCTTTTGAATATTCATGTATTTATTATTTTGACTGTTGTTTACATAACTTCTATGATGGTAGTCAGTATTATGGGTGAGGACTCCAGAATGCCTGGGATAAACCACCAAAATTTGGCTAGTTTCCTACACACTTCCTGTCTTGTGATATACAAATAGTATGCATACTGTTGGAAGACAAGTGGTGTTCAACAAACTTTAGACAGTGTATGGCCTCACGAACTTTGTTGACAACTTTAGTCACCAAAGTAGAATGTGAGTGTGAAAGAATCTACAAAGTCCCTGTCAAAGGCAGGATTTGAATCCTTCTTTTGAACATGTGATCTTCTGCTGTATGCTGTTATAAAGCCAGATATTTTTTTATCTCTTGACTGAGTTGATTCTCACGCAGCAAAATTTAAATTAAGTAAACTGACCATTTGCATAGTTCTACAATTTTTTGTCCAATTTCAACGAAACTTGGGTCAAGTGTAGAGGACGTCGAGTCTCATAATTCATAGTATCAATTTTCCATTTCGATGATTATTTGTCCGCCTGTTTGTTTATACAGAATATGTTAACATTTTTAAAATGCTACTCCTACAGTTTTTGTCCAATTTTAACGAAACTCAAATCAAGTGTAGACTACATTGAGGTTCAAAATTTGCGTGGGCGATTTTCCATTTTGTTGAGTGGTTGTTCGTCTGTCTCTTTGTCTGTCTGTCTACCCAGTATGTGTTAACATACATGTAACTTTCAAATCGTTACTCCTCCAACAGCTTTTGTCAGATTTCAACAAAACTTTGTTGAAGTGTAGACTAGATCAAGATACTTAATTCATTATATCAATTCTCCATTGTTATGTTAATATACATGTATCTTTCAAAACGTTGCTCCTCCTACAGTTTTTCACTGATTTCTACGAAACTTGATTTAAGCGTAGACTACATCAAGATGCATAAATTGTAGTATCAGTTTTCCATCCCGATGATTGGTTGCCTGTCTGTTTGTTCATCCAGCATATGCTAACATTTCTTTCAAAATGCTACTAGTTACTGTTACAGATTTTGTCCAGTTTCAACAAAACTTGGTACAAGTGAATCAAGATATATATTTCGTAGCATAGATTTTCAGTATTGATTGTCCATTTTTCATTATACATAATTTTCTAATCAACTCCGTGATAATTTTGTCGCAAACAGTAGAACTGTCTCATCAGAGATTCTGGTTTTCTGTAGCAGTAGCATGACTATAAACAATGAACACTTAAATAACATACAACATTCTGTTGTAAAATCAAATCTGTAACTTCCATTATGGTTTATTATAAAGCAAACTTCAGGAACCAGTGCTGCCAAAATACTAGGAATAGCCTGCTGTACAATGATACATTAGATGGATGAAAAACTGTGTTTGCTGTGAGAAGAGAAATGGTCCTATGAGACAAACACGGGAACAAGAGTTACCAGATGTGTGTAGCAGGGAGACAAGCTGGAATTGGCAGATTTCTAGCATTCTGAACATACTTGCTTTTGTGTCTGGGTCTTCATGTCTAGCAGACTGTAGGGGTTATTGCAGTGATGTCATGTGGTACCTAGAGCCTTGATTACTGACTCACACAATGTAAATGCTGCTTTGTTGTGTTTTCAGAGTTATCCGCAGTTTAGGTCCGCGTTTGGAGACGACTGACACTGTGTATCTTGTAACATGATCTTGTGTCTGGTACATATTTGAAATAGCATGTTGTTACACACAAAATCTTTAAGGTGGAAAATTGGTGAAATGTTTTGATTCTGGTAACGGTTTGCTAAAATGTTGGAACAGGGGCATGATTGCACAAAGATTAATTATGTCATTGTTTGAAATCTAATTTCATCGCTTATATGGACCATAGAACTTCAAATTAGGTATGCCTAGTAAGTTGTCAGTTAAGACAAAACAGTTGCAAGTTCACCTTTTTACCCAGATGATTCCCATTATTATGCCCACCTCTCGAAAATATGGGGGGGGGGGCACCTATTGATATTTGTGATTCTGAATGGTCATTGGTTCACATGCAACCACGACTTCATAACAATGTCGGGTTTTGATAAAATGTGTGTGCATGTTCATTTTATGTACCCTCAGGTCAAGTTTGAAAACCAGCCTGATTCATGTATAAGTCATAGTGTCATATTTATAACTTTGCAGGCCAGGTTTTTTGCTCATATCTTGAAAACTGATTGGGTGCAAATCGGGAAATTGACAGGTCACATAGAGTATGTATAATGCTAGACTGTGGTCATTGGTGCATATCTTTAATTGGGTCTGTTGAACATTTAAAATTCTATACCTTTCTTTGAATATTCTTGCAGAATTTATTCATGCGAGTAAATGGGTTATAGAAACTCACAGTCTTTGATTGTAACTCCTCTTGTTTTGGACTTCAAAGTACTAACTTAGTTCAAAAATTTTTTGTGGAATGAGCTATAAATTTAAGATGCATGATCGACTCTTTTTAAGTTCATGTTACTTATAACATAATTTCCTGATGTACATATACCTGTAAACTCCTGCTCTATTGCTCTGACCTGAGCCACCCATGTGTTTGAAGTCTTTGATATCTACATTACTTCTTTTCTGGTTAAATTTATGAAAGACTGACAAAAAGCTCTAGCCGTTATCACATTCATGTCAGTGGTTGTTGCCCCTGGTGGAGGCATTTCCAATGTGACCTTAGTAAGTACGATTACCTGTAAGGAATATGTACAGAAACTCATTGCCTGTCACTTCAGAGGGTTGTCAAAGGTTGAAAGTGCCCAAACCACTGAGAACATTAATCGCCTCACTCACAGGTGATGTTATGATTGCTTACTTACCTGTGAAAACTTTCTGATCTTAGTGACCTAGTAAACAGGGGCGTGTTGGAGAACCCAGACTCTCAGCCACTCACCTGTTACATGTGTCAGAGTGTTAAGCTAAAAACCCAGGGTAATACTGGCAGTTATGTCGATAGGGGTGAGTTATTGAAATCCAGTTATTAATATGCAATTACACTGATTACCCATAAGATGCTTAGGTGTGTATTTTTGTTCCAAACATATGACATATATGCATTAGCAACTGTTTTGATGTATCAGCACTCGGCCATGGAATATGTCGAAGGTTGCCTGCATTGATTGCATGAAAGCCTTTGAGATTTGACATTGCCCATCTGGCTATTCTACGGGACTTTCATATTTCTTGGTTTCAAAGACTATGGAAGAGCTCTGTAGTAATCACAAAGGCACAATATCAAGTATCATAGCAACTGGCAGTAAAGTCATTTGTTGCCTTCTTTTATGGCTTGAATTTATGCTGTCCATGTACTGATGTGCAATCATTGTAGCAGCTGGGGCTGTAATTGTATTATTAGTCTGTAAAATATGCCTGGGCTACATATCTCTTCACGTGTTGTCATCAGAAAGTCACACTCTTCAGTGTAGTTGCATACATCAGTGTTGTAAGAAAACTCCATCCAACTGTCTTATTACTTTTCCCCTGTTGTGCTCACCTGTAGTTCTCATGCTACACTTCCTGTTTTCACCTGGAAAGGGAGGGATCTACCACCCACCTACATGTACACTACAGGTGGATGAAACAACTGAATGACTGACTCTTTCTTGAACAGATCTTGCAGTTTATAGAAGGCAGTTGATGCCAGTGTTTTGATGCCCATATTTCAGTAAGATGCACAATTTGCAAATGGCAGCACCAGAAATACACCATTGACCTACAGAAGTCTTCATGGGCCATCTAGAGAATCTTGTAGTATAGCATCTATTTATAATGCACAGATGGTAATTTCGGGTTCTGTACAGTTCTATTTGACTTTGTGGTTATAACAAATTGTTAATCTTCAGTTGATTGTTTCCTTTACATTGGCTTCAGCTGCTACCATAATTGGCAGATTTCACTATTAAAGTCTCTGTGATGAACAAATGTCTCTGTGGTGAATTTAATCCCTGATGAGTCAGAAACTTAATCAGCCATCCTTGTCAGAATTAGTGATTACTTTGTCAAATTCATTTCCTAGTCAGACACACGATTTCACCTCTTAGGATGAAGAATAAACTACTTTTCCAAAAACTGCAAAAACCAGTTCAGCTCTGTACGTTTTTTCTTGGATGACACTTTTAGAAAAAAAAATATAGGTTTCAGGTCAGAAATTGCCAGTCTTTCATCTGATATGAATTTGCAGTAATTGGGTGAACAAAGTTGTATTTCATCCAACTCTCTGGAAAGAAGAGAGTGGTTGGCAATGATAAGTGAAGAAGACCAAATTTAAATGGTTTGATAGACGTTTCGCCTAAAGGTGTGTGCTGGATAAGGTAATCTGAACTGGTAAAGAGCAGTGTGTGCTGACATACAGGCTGATAAATTAGAGAGAATTTCTGAAAGGAAAATTTGTGTAGCTTTTGAGTAATTTCTTCATGTCGAGGAAAAGACACAGTACTTATATAGTGTTGCATGTCTATGTGGATACCTTAAGCTTGCAAGAAGGACACATCAGCAGTTATCAAGGATGTACCAAGAGTCTGCCCAGTGATGAGTTACCATCTAGCTAGACATTTACTGTCAAGAGATTATTCTTGTCTGAATGTACACTGGACATCTCCCATTGCTGCAAGTAAACACTTGGATTTAAAGAAACCATACCTGGACAGACTGGGTTAGTATGAGGATAAGTGTTGACCTGAATGAGACCAGGATTTTTCGTCAAACGTGTGGTGAACTTCATATGAATATAGAAAGGTGTAGGAAATGTTTGACTCTCAAGAACAGACTTCATGATTGTAGATCTACTGAGCATCTTCTCCATGTTGTAGAGGTTATATCAGATGTGGACATGAGATACCGGGTGAGTTTAACCTGTGAAATTTGCCATTATGCCCATTTGTTAAGTTGGATGTTCATCAAGAATTGCATTTTTTAGCTGTTTAATGAGGTCTCCAGTAAGCTTTGCAAATGCAAGATCCAGACAAGAATGAGCCAGTCAGCAATCAGTCTATGGGTGATAGATGTAGATCCGTCCTTTTCCCCAGATGAAAACGGTCAGTGCAGCACAGATGAAGGCACGTGTTCCTTGTCATAGAAGTGGTAATCAAACGATTGCTTTGGAATGGGACCCAGTGTGCTAATTAGTGCATTAGACGGTATAAAAAAAGTTACATGTCTACTTGCAAATTTATTCTTAATCAGTTTCCAGGATCATTTTCTTCATCTTCAGTAGGCTTTGCTCTGTGCTCGATGGACTGCCGATCTACATATTGTATCATTAACAGACAATATGGGAGATGTGCTCACTTTCATGTGCTTTCAAAACACTAGACCATTGAAAAGCAGTCTAAGCATCAGCTTTATCAAAGTAAAAGCACTTGATATCACATACCTTTAATGATACCAGATGTTAAATTATTCATTTTTAACTTGGAGAGCTTTGAGATATGCAATTAACTGGGGCTTCAGATTCGGTAGTAGCCAGCATAGAGGGTCTGAAGTCTTTGACTCCTTGAACCTCAAAATTGTAATATAATGGTCTTCAAGCTTTTGATAATCCTTTACTTGTAATCAGTTGTGTTTGTTAACTATGTATATATTATATGTGCAGATAAGAATTTAAGAATTTGAGTCGGAATTAGATGTGGTATTTAATGATCTGTTTTAAATTGATCACAAGATGTGATGTTTATGGCTTACAAGGAGACCCTGGTACATGTGCAACAAGACGTGCACAGTTTGTGTAAACTTGACCGGCCCTCTTCAGTTAGCTGTGAAGTACATGTACAAGTAAAGCAGTGAAGGATGAAGAATGACTTGAGTGGGTGGTATCAGGTTCTGTACCAGTCACAGAGCTGGTGTGGGAAGGGTTAATTCTTAAAGAATGTGTGAAGAGATCATGCTGAGATTTTGGATCTTAGCCATGGTTATGTATAATACATTACATGTACTCAACCTACCTAACTGTTGAGGTATGCCCTGAAGAATTGTGACTGAGCAAAATCCCTGACGGTAATGAGAAGCCCTCAAAATCATAAATTTGGAATTGATGCTGCAACCTGTTTAGACTGACTATCCATTTGCTCAGCCTTAAGCGTGAGAAAGATACAGGTTTATATGGCTGACACACCCTTCCCATTGATTCAGGCTCTTGACATCTTGTTTGCCTTTTGCTGTATGACTGAGACAGTTAATGAAGCAGTACTTAGCTGTATAACAAAAATCACAAAATATTAGAAAGTAAAAAGGTTTTGGTGTTTTGTACCGTTACCTGTCAGCAGAAATGTACATTGTCTCCCATGTTGTGATCTGATTTTTCTAGCACTGATTATAAAATATGGATGGCATTGAAGCAGTCAGAGTGTGTAATGCTCTTACGTAAATACTTGATTCAAGTCCAACATGCAGTGCTGTTTGAAACACTGCATACAACATAGATATGTAGCCCACACGCTCCAGTAATGACAGATGCCCGCACCTGCTTCAAACTTGCCATGACCTTCTTCTACATATATAATGCCTTGCTTTGATGCATCCTCATGGTTTGCTCTATAAGCATTTGCGTTCCACATATGCAGTTGCAGTTACAGCTGCAGCTGCATCTGCCCTTGAGACAGGTCAAGATTAGTCTGTATGTGATTATTGATCCATTGTCTGACCACTGGCGCCATACGTCTACATGTACAGTCTGATAACCCGTGTGTTTGTGGCTGGTTATGGACGTAACATGGTTCTATTGATGTCATAAGACACTGCAGGTGCTATTTTGTGTATGGTGACTTTGGCACATGAGGTAGTTTGCATCTGTGGGTGTTATGCCCAATACAGCTGTGCTGAGGCCTGATCCAGTATTACTCTCAAGGCCAGTGTTGATTTACAAATGATAAACTATGGGAATTCTGGCCTTCTGTATTTACTATCACACTGGAACTGCAGGGGGATCTTCAGCAGAGACTGTAGCTTACATTTCAGCTATGGCAAGGATGTTGAGATCATATATCTACAGACTGGCTTCCTCCACACCCCTTAACTTGTATATCTCTCTCTAGTCTATTGGGCAAGGCCAAGGGTAAAGGGCACATCTGACTTGTTTATACCATGTAATTGGCTAACCTTTTGCAGAGATTTCCATCTAAAACATAATTTCTGCTCTTTCGTGACAACTGCATGCATCAGTATATATTCAATTTTGGCTGAATCTTTGAATGTATGTTCTTCAGCTGTTTCATTTTAAACCTCAGGGCTCTGTATTGAAAACACGATCAACTGAACATTCTTAGCCAGGAAGGTCCACGTGCGAGGGTTTTCACCAACTGAAATGATAATCTAATATTGTCCACACAGCATTTTTATCTTTATGAATATTGGAATATTACTCAATTGTTCAAAACCTGAGATCAACAACATTCTTGTATGACCTGATGCGAAATTACCAGCAAAGCTTATTATGGCAGAAATTTCGTGATCAAGTTGTGATACAATCATGTGAGAGTATACAAAACTGAAATAGCCTACATGACTGTATATATATTTAAATCTGTTGTCACTGATGTGTCATCACTTTTCTAAGAAAATTTAATTTGTGTGTTCTCATAAATATTGAGCCATCATTGTGTAATCATTGTTACCCGCAGTGATAAGCACCAATTTCTAACTACATGTGTAAGTACAAGAGTTTTAATCGCTCAAGGAACTGCATTTGTGAAAAATACTTTGTGCAAAGTGGACCTTAAGTATTGTTAACCTTAATTTCTCAACCTTCCTGCATATGAAAGAGCAACTTTCAGTGCAATTTGTGCACATTTTCAATTTGATTTTGGGGACAAGTCTACATGGGTTGGATTGGCCAGTTTCTGGGCAAGTACAATTTTATCAGTCAACACAAAATAATGCCTTCAGAATATGCTTGATTAAATATGGTGCACACATGCAAAAAGGGTGAAGAATTACAGTATCATTGAAATGTAAAGAAACATATGTATACGTCTGAAAAGAGCAACTGTACAATAGTTGTGTTAATTCTAGCAAATCCCCTGTGTTAGTAGTTTATGAATATATGTGTACATATATTGCCTTGAAAAAATTGGCAGTATTTTGCTTGTTCTTCTTCGTCGAGGAATTTCAGAGTAATATTTTATCTGGCCATGTTTGCTCAGACACGAATATGAATAGCCTTTTTGAGAGATGTGTCACTCTAGAAAGTTTGAATCTTTGATGGCAACATATTGAGATTCTACAGGCAGGATGATCGTTTTCTCAAATCAGATCCATCTGTCAGTTAACAGAGTTTTGTCATTACTTCTGGTCCATTTATCTCACCTTGAGATGAGATCATTATGGCATAAGGGTCAGGGGAAGCTGACATTGATCACCCCTGATGGATGAAATCAGCTGGGGAGGTTTTGGGAGGGGGTGGGGGTGGGGTCATCATTAGATGTGTGTCACTAGCCTTTGGGCTGATCAGGGGATTAGCGTCTGACAGAGGTCGTGTAATCAGATACTAATGGAATGTTTTGCAGTGCCCATACAAGGAAAGCACGGATTCTCTGTATAATATTTGTCATTGTTACCAGTGTTGAATACTGCAGCCTTAAAGGAAGAGAATACAAGGGAAAGAAGTTACGGTCAACAGAAGGAAAAAACCAGGAAAACTGTTTCAAAATATATATTTGCAGATTGTGAAAGATTTTTTCATCAAGAAAAGCATAGTTAAATGTCCAGATTGTGAGGTGGGCACATGGGCCATACTTTTGTGAAATCTGTTAATGTAATATTATGTGAAGGTAAATCTTCAAACAGTTAATCTGATGTGAGTGATTACACAATATGTTAAAAAAAATCATTTTTACAGCATATGGTACATGAAGCTCATTTTAGAGTGCAAACATTTAAATCCATACAGGTAGGTGAGAAAAAATCTAAAAAAAAAAAACCACATAAAATCATACATAATTTTTTGAAGAGTTCATGATTAGTAGATTTTCTGATGATTCTGACTAACATGTCATTTTCTGTTTTCCTACGTGTTAAAAAAAAACTTTCTAAGAAAACATGCATTCCATGGTATGTACAAAAAATAGCCTATATTTTCTTGTGATTGAAAAGGTTTGTTAAAAGCCCATTTGTTTATTTGTTCAAATTAAATAGGATTCAGCTAATATTTTACTACATTTTCATCAAAGTTCTGTGACAGTAGACAGCATTTCATGCATTTTATCAAAGTTAGATTTAAAGAAAATGGCGTATTATTCTGCTTTCTCTTCCTTCCTGTGCTTTTTTAGAGTCTTTATGCTTCTGTATTTTCTATGGAGGACTTCAGTATCTTTGACATACCTTTGTGCATGGGCGCAAATGGTCAGAACCTCAGCTGACCCCAGTCCCGGCATATCTTGTTACTGCCTAGTACTGTTAGCTAGTTTTCCTGGGACATACTTCATATTTCTCTTCAGGTTGGTCAGGTTTCTCCAACCATGTAGTTGAATCCTTCTCAAAACAAGGAAGGAACTCCTAGCCTGTATCAGGTCAGAGACCAAATCCCCCACTGCCATTGGGAAAGACATGGGTTGTTGTCGGGGTACATGGATAAAATAGTACACACCCTTCCTTCCTGCATACCAGTGACTTACAGCCAGATAGATTTTCCTTCCTTTGTTTTTGGTTTATTTGGTGCTTACTTTGTATTTAAAAATATTTGTAATCAGGTTATGACAGCCATGTGCATGTATATGAGTGTAGGAAGTCTAAATGCAGTTTGAGACAAAACAGCTAACCGATAGTAGTTAAAAGAAACCCGGAAACTAAAAAAACATTGTGTTCATAACTGTAAAGATGTAAATTGATTTTTGTATCTTCATAAAAATCAGTAATGAAATCAGAGGAAGTCAAAATGTATTTCGTTAGGACTGTTCTTATGCACATGTATCTTTCACAAGTTTGATATCTCCCATAGGTTATCTGTACATGTGGATGAAGGTTAGAAACATAAGATGACTGTATTTATTTTGTTAAGAATATCATTTTGATCTGATCCCTAAAATGTATTACTTTACTGACTGAATGAAGGCCAAGGCACTGTGTAGGACATGAGGTCAAAGGTCATCTAAATATTTGGACCAATCTCCAGACACAACACAGCAGTCTGGTTCCTGTCAGGCCACCTCATCAGATAACAAAGTTTATCATTGGTCGTCAAGTGTTTGTCAAGTTCTCAGAGCTGCTGACAAGAAGGACGCACAGGAAGCTGTAGTCCACCAAATAGATGTTTGTTTATGAGGCAGTTTGATGCACTGTAAGCTCTGGTATTTAGAAGTGGTGAAGGTTTTGTGAATAAACATTGTGTGGTAATCATTGCCCTGTCCCATAATATCTGTGAGCATTATAATACTTAGTCCACTATAAGTCCACTACTACATGCAACACCGAAACTGTTAGATTGTTTATAGCAGTATAGCTAACAATTTGAAACAGTTTGAATAGAGATTATTGCACAGTGAAGGTAGAGTACCATAAGTATTGAGTGATAAGTGGAAATTATGTCCCACAAGACACAAAACGTCAAGTAGGTTATCAGTTATTATTCATACTTCAGTAGTGTCATGATTTTGTATTTGAAAGTTTGTATTTGAAGTTTGAAGCTGCGTTTTTACATGTAACTGTTAGCATTTGAAGACATTTGTAGTGTCTTTGAAGGCCAGACAATGTATGATGTTGTGTCTTCTTGCATGATGTAGAAATTTAACAGTTGATTTTTTGCATTTTGATGTCATCCTCTGAACTCAGATTGCAACATCATAAAACAAAATGTTTCATTTTTGAGGTCAGGGCATCTGGTTGTGAAATACCTAAATGTGATCATAAAAGTGATGTTCCACTGCAATGAAATATCATATTTATCATTGAAGAAAATTCTGGGATTTCATTCATGTATAAATAATAAATGTCATTAATTTTACCAGTAGCAAAGTGGAAGTATAATTGTTTTGTGTAAGTAGATCATATGTGGTATTTAATGTTTCTTTTTTGTGTGAAACTTGTGATTTAATTTAAATATAAATAAATAATTTTTTTATTTTTTTTCTTTATTTGATATTTGTTCTGCACTGTACTCAAGAATATTTCACTTATACAATGGCAGCCAGCATTATGGTGTCAGGAAACCCATGACCAACCCATGACAAGCGGCAGGTTGCTGGCAGACCTAAATAGATAAGCTTAGTTTATGTTTTAATTTGTAGGCAAATAAATGTCCTAAAGATTAACATGCATATACTTATGGTATGTTTTGTGTAGAAAGTAACAAAAATATGCAACAATTTCCATATATGTGGGAACAGCCCACTATTAAGTGTTTCTCAAAACAAGCAGTAAAGAAATGCCTGTTGATGCTCTTAAGCTTTTAGCTTTAATTACTTAGTGTTCTTTTTTTAAATGTATCTGAAGAATTTTTTTCTTGCTACATGCTGCTCACTCTGTTACTCTTGCCAGAGTTTAGTGAGCACTTTTTGAGTTTAGACTCCTGCCTTTCACTGGGTTGGGTTTCATATATCATAGTAACTACAGTATTGGAAGTGTTGGCAGATGTTGTCTTATCTTATGACTCATACGCCAAATGATTAGTATGGCCTGGTACTAGACTCCATCAAGTTGATCACTGACAGTTCTGATTGGCTCACACAGAACCCTCCTGCCTTGCCTGATAACCAGACTGGCTGGGTATGCCAGGCACAGGGCCAAGATTCTGAGGCGAGCAAGCTGTTGTGAAGGCATTCCTGTTACGTAACTAACATCTAGTCACTTTTGGCTATTATAATCTTAAAGTTTTTGTCTCAGTTACATAAAAGTTTTTAAAACTTCTCTTGTACACCACAATTACTTATTCAGTACTGCCACTGATAACAGTTACATGAAATGTAATGACGTGAAATTAAATTAATTAAATTCTTATAGATCTGAAAGGGGAAGGATTTGTCATAGTGGACTGTCTATTTTCACTTTATTTGGACTACTACTACTCCATCAGTTCTTCATAGACACAATTTTACTTTTATCAAGGAAGTGATCTAAATATTCCTATTAATATGGCAATATGGATAATAATTTGTGGATTTTAACTGTTGTGATGACAGCCATACTGAACCTTTGTGTTAAGCATATACATATTGGTATAATTTATAGCCTAGCCCCAGTTTTCCAAATTCTGCCTCTGGTGGACATAGCCATAGAGAAGGGATATCACTTAGTATTATGCTCAGCTTGTCCACAACTGAGGTTGCCATGACAACCAGGCCTGAGTTATTGTGTTTTCAAACATTTTTTAAGACTTTGTGTTCCTGTTTTCAGGACCTTTTACCTAATAATTTGCACGTACATATAAGCCATAATTTCTTCGTTACAAAATGGAACTTCATATGTTTGTCATTTAAAAATTGTTGTTTTTTTTTCTGATGGCCTATTGATATATATTGATTTTTCAAACTTAATGTTGTTGCCTTTGTGGAGATTTGTAATTTATTTGAGTAATTGCATTATATATGTATACAAAATGCATATAGATATTGTCTAGTTTATTTAGCAGTGTATGTTTTATTTAAACCCAATAAACTTCACTTCTGTCATTTGTGTGAAACATTGTCGAGTGTGGTGTTAAGCACATCAATCATCAATCAGTCATTCAGAACCAAGTGTCTTTATCTTCTTATCCAGCTTGATATATATACGGAAGACAATAACATATTCCACTCCCAAACACCATTATCATGAAAATAATTATTATATATGTTAATGCTTTTAAACTTATTAAACTATTAAAATTAACCAAGGTGAGTCTTGTTAATTTTTTGAGGCCCTCCCAGCTTTTATCTTTTAATCTCCATGGTGACAGTATAGCTGCCCCACTAAGTTATTACACTTCTGAATCAAGCACATTGTTTTATGTGCCTGACTTATTTTGAGGGAGGGTGTTGGGGAACAGACCACAAATACGGCTTCTTCAATCCCAGTTTGGCACTAAGATGTGGCTAATGATTTCGACTGGCATAATAGATTACATTTATTATGGAAAGATAAAGGGTCTAGATTCTGTTGGTTATTTACTGTACACATGATTTATTTGTGTGATGTTAAGTAAGGACATGGAACTGCATGTGCTTGAGGCAGACCATCTGCTCAGGGAAATGTGATAAGGGGACATAAACATGACAAGAAAATGGTCAAATTTACCACCACATCAGGGGGCATAACCCTTGTCTGTCTTGTCTCTGATTGGCATATCCTAACTAGACTTTTATTCAAACTTATATAGCAGACTTAGACAGATTTGTACTTACGGGTATGTGACGTGTGACTTTTGTTGCATAACATAACAGTTTTATCTCAAATTTGCATTACATGTTCATGATGCACACATCTCGTTATTTCTTCTGAAGAATGCTTGAACACAAAGTTAAAATTTCCCAGGCAAAAGTGTGATATTACAACAGAAAAAAATGTAAATAAATAATTTTAAATAAAAGGAACCAGGAAATTCATATCCTCAATTAGAGAAGTTTTAACGTCAGTCCAGCCACTTGTTTAGTGGTCAGATTTGGATATGTTGTATGAATTAATCCAGTCAATTGACTGTAATATACCAGAACATATGAACATATGTGTTATCAGCTCAGGGGAAGGAAACTACACGTGGTTACTTTAATGAAATACACATAGATATCCTCATTTGCAGAACCCTATATTGGTAACTGCCTTCATTACTAAATGTTTTAGAACTAAAGTGGCATGACTATTATTAAGGCAAGTACATAATATTGTTGCATTGTAGGACTAGAACGTGTGTATATCTGAACCATGATATTACTTGTGTTAGGGTATGGGAAGTGCCTGAATGGAAAATACATGTAGCCAAGCCATTACGCCCGGATGTACACTCACTATTCAGTCATTTCCTGTCCAAAATCATCCCATTTGTCTGGCATTATTCAAACAGTGTACTTTATATGTATTTGAATTGTTAGATTATGTGTGAGCCTCTGTGCTCATAGTGTGTTGGATTATTGCTCTGTGATGTGGCATGGAACAAAGAGAACATATTAAAACCATATAGTAAATACTGCATGGTGTTACAGATCCCATTATATTGAGTGACATCTCATGAATATGTATCTCTCTGGAGAGAGGTGTGCCATCCATGTTAGGGGGCCCACAGCTGTGGCTATTGATTTTTTTTTAACCTCCCATAGTCCAGAGGGTCTGGGGTTTCCATATTATTCATAGGGCTGGCCTAATGATAAATTCTTAGGCTGAGGGAATTTTGTATTGTGTATAGGCTTGGGTGTTATTGGTTTGGTGTAATGCTGGTGCATGGCAGTGCTGTCCCAGCTTATGTTAGTGGCTTACTGTGTCTGGCTGTAACAGTGGAGAGTAGTGTGACTGGGGCTTTTGGTCTGTGTGTGCTTTGTGTGAGAGTGTAGACGCCTAGCCTGGGCAGTTGATGCATAAGGGTGATAAAGTGGCCAGGAGCGACAGAGACTGAGTATCCACAGGCCTGTTACTGCCTGCCTGCCTCCCTCACCCACCCAGCTCAGCCTGCTCCTAGCCAGCCGGCCTGTGACTGGCCCCTTCCCTTATTCCTGTTCTTTAACCTAGCTGCCATTCACTGATCTGTTTGATGCCAAGCCCCCCATATGCCTGTACTTGTGTTTAGCTGAGCAGTTTGCTGTACCAGGATCCCCTTGTGACTCCTTGTGGCTGGCAATTTTACATACTAGGGGATGTGAGAGGGGAGAGAGATAGAGGCCAAACAGTGAGTGGAATCATTTTACCCAATCAGGATCAGTCTGGTGGTTGTACAATCAGGCACGCCGAAAGCCAGCCGGCCGGCCAGTTATTTTTGTATGGAGAACTGTTATTAGCATTGTGACATTTAATGCAGATAATAGGAGAATTGTTCACGGCTGGCGGACTCCAAAGTTAAGGATAACGTGAGTGCATGTAAGTGTGAGATACACACTGTATAACTACACAACCAGCGTGTGTACATATGCATACACATACAGGAGGATTATTAAATAGGAAGCTGCCCTGGTGAAGAGGTCAGCCAGATTTGATTTCCCACCAGAGGGAAGTTATCTACACAAGGTTTTCAGTTACGAAAGTGGATTTATTACTACAACAACAACGGCAGCAGCTATGTCAATGAGCAGCAGAACGCCAGTTAAGAAGGTCCCCATTCATTTACAGGTAGGTTAATCTGTATGCTGATCAGCATAATTTATTACGGAACATGTGATCTGCTGAGATATAATGAAATCAGGCTGCTCATTTCAGAGTATGCGAGTTCATTTAAGCATATTCGGAATGATTTGTGCAGAGTTGAGCTCCTCATGAATCCCTAAAGCTTTTTTTTTCGATTAGATCATGATTATACTGATGCTGTGTTGGCCAGTTATTTATGTATCAAATCTGATTAGATAAAATGTATACATGTATATGCATCATCTGGCTTGCATGTGAGCTGCTTACTTGTGTGTGTGGATGTAGGCCTGTGGGCTCAAGTTGTGACTGTCATATGTGAGAAAGTTCTACATGTCCATAAAAATGAGATGGTGAACACATTTATTGATTTCAAACCGTTCAGGCCAGAATTCAAAGAAGTAGGTCAAGCGATTTATCATTACGAGGTCTTCCTGTGCCTTCTTAACTGGCATGCCTCAACTGCCAGCTACATGTGGCTCAGGTCGCCTTTGTGTGATCTCCCGTTGATGGCTTAATTAGGACATTCCTGCAAAATTTAGACACCCCCCCCCCCCGAATAAATTAGAATAAAGACACTACAGCTGATCGACTGGTAGTAGAATCTAGAGCAAAAGTTGTATATTACAGCAAGCCTTTAACTCTACAGCATTTACCAGAAAAATGTTTCCGGTGATAGACAGTGCATGAAGACAGTAGTTAATATTGAAGATTGGGTCAGAGTTTACAGCTAGCATTGAACATTACAGCTGTATGGTCAGATTTTACAACTAATATTGAACCAAACAGCTAGGGATTATGGATAGACCTAGCTATAGGGCTGTAGACGTTCTGGGATACAAGTATGTTCAACTTGTCTGTTAGGCACTCATATAAATGTACGCATGCATTAGTCATTTCCCACCAGCCGACAATGGCTGCAGCTGTGAACATCTCGGCTGAATAGAATCTTTGGGTGTGAAAGACATTGTACTTGTAGATGTATGTAATCTGGCGTAAAATGTTGAATGTGCATTCAAGTGTTGCACAAGGATGTTAGGACATATATTTTCATAAACAATGCGGCTGCCTTGCAACCTCAATGTTGTACGAGTAATTCTCATTATAAATACATAACCTAATTCTTCAACCTTTTCAACAGCCTCTACAGCCAGTATTTTGAAACATTCTGGACAAAACTATGGGGTGTAGAGAAACAATTTGCACAGTTTTATGAAGCTTGCATCTTTAACCACACAAAAAAATCATTTTTACTGTCATTTTCGTAGTGTAGTGGTTGAAAATGTTGAAGACTTACAGTGGATTGAAATGCTTCGAAAGACTTCACCCATTAAACTGAATCAGAAACATTATCAGATAATCATTGGATTTTGCATTTTGTAAAAACCTGTTCAAGTCTGAATCAGATGAAAAATGAACAACCACATGGAGCTGGGTACCTATCAGAGCATTGGTCTGTCACTGCCTTGGGTCGGATGAAGTCTATCTATTTAAGCTAACCAAGTTGTTTTTCCTGCCAAATTTTGTGACTTCCTGCATAGCAGAACTGGTTCAAGGCATTCAACTAAGTTAGTTTGGTTGTGATGTAGCAGTCATAAAAGATGACAGACGGTTTCACTTAACCATGGTTTTTTGGCCCATGCAGTGTTTGGGCTCAGTCACTTGTTTGGTGCAAGATCTATTTTTTCTCCCTATACCAGTGTTTGTGGGACTCTGATGTGGGAACTATTTAAAGGTTACTGCTCTGCTAGTCTGTTGTTATTATGTGGTTCTCTCTCAGCACTGCACTAAGTATAGGGTAAATAAGATAGTATCTGTTACTTTGCATTCTGCAATGGGTGCATCATCAACCTGTTGGATTGGAACAAAAGAAATAGGCTTACTTGTTTAGAAATTATCTGCTGGGTAGAGTAGGGAGCACTTCTGTGCACATGTAGCGGAGCTGGCAAATTGTTTGTTTGTCCCAATGCTATAATACATGTACGTCTTATGAGTATTGTTAATTCAAATCACATCGTAAAAAATGTACCATTTTGAAAGAATTTAGGAAAAAGGAATAATAATAACCTATGTGATAAGATAGCTATGGGGATGACATTGTTAGACAACAAAAAAATTAAGGAATAAAAAAATTATCTTGTGACCAGAAGAAGTTTTATTGATGTAAACCTATAGACAAGAATGGGGTTTTGGAGTTATTTCTAATTTAAAGTTACGTTGCATCAGCTAGACAGATGCAATGTTATGTAATCATTGCCTAGACTGGTGTGTAACCCTGGGCACCTTATAATTTTAAAGTGTTATCAATTAAGGAAAAACTTGTCATGTTTGGAAGAAAAAAAAGCATTCAACTTAACTTAGATACATGTACATGTAACTTATACAAAAATGACCTGTAGATAAGAAAATTTTGTCTTGGGCCTTTGGGCATAGATTATTTAGGGTAAGTTCCAGTTTGTCTGGTTGTTGAGGTTTAATGTTATATTTTAATCTTTCTAACAATGTTACAAGTTCAAAGTTAAACAACCGTTAATATGGAATGAGGACATATTTTCTGTTCTATTCTTGTCAATAAACAATGTTCATTTTATATTCATGATGATAATACCCTCACTAATGAAGCCATCCATCACAAAGCTGCATTATTCATATCAAAATACCTGACTCCTCAAAAACTGATAGGCATGAGCGAAGTTTTGACACATTTGTTGCCACAAAAAACTTGTTTTTCTTGCATTTTCTCAAAATATGTCAAGGTAGGAACTAAGGACTGCCACTGTTTTTCTGTCCTGTTTGATTTCACCTGTATCTTTTCCCACAGAACAGTACCTTCTCGTCCATCTGTTACAGCTAAATGCATTGCTGGAGTATTGGTACCGGCGGGATTGGGGGCGGGAGGGGGGCGGAGGGGTTGGGAGCTGGGATACACTGGGGCTCAGTCAGACCTGCTGTACACCTGCTGCTACATCCCAGCCACACTAGTGTAGTCATTAGCTCAGCAGACTCCTAACAACACCTTGTTCTGTAATTGTACATGTACATGTGGTAATGTAATGATGTGCAGTGGAATATTCAGTATCCTAGTACATATAGATTTTTATAACATTGTGGTTGGACTATTTCTTGATACCTGTAATTGTTAAAAGTTGCAAAACATTACATATCCTAAATAAGTCAAATTTTGCCCTCAAGACTCCATTTTGGGGAGCCGTTTAATGTCATAAAATGTTACTTATGGATTTAAGTCTTGCATTTCACAAGTGAAATATCACCCTATCGCCAAACAAATTTCATAACACACATCTAAAATCAATACATAGAATGAGGAAAAAAGAGAAACTCTGTCACTGATGAAGTGATAGGTCATTTAGAATATGCATAAATTTATTCAAAACTGGTCGAACTGGTTGATTGTTGATTGGTCTGTGGGTTTATTGTAATCACCAGTACCAATCATTCTCTAATATTCTACATTGATGTTTTGTTTGCATACTTAGAAGTCAAGAGAAACAGATTATTCATAACTTTATTGACCAGAAGTACATGTATATATCACCTAACTGACATTTGTGCCAGCCCATGACAGATTTTTCATATTACCGTAGGGTGATGACGCTGTTGGAAAAATTTGATTAGCTGAGAGTGTGTGAAAAACAAAACCCTACTCATTGATTCAGGTCAACCTACATGCACTTTTCTTTACTACGAGAGACAACATTGTTGAACTGATGAACTAGGGAAAGCAATTCTGAAGAAAAGGCCGTTGATGAAATATTAAACCCTTCAAAGTTATGCATGCCATAATTTACTACTCAACATGCAAAGAGATGGGCAGTGTTCCAGTTTCAGTTTGTCGACAAATGAGCATTTTTTTTTTCTTTTTTTGGCACAGGATTTTTGTCCTTCACGCAGCTTCTTTTATTTTGCAGTAAACACAACGCCCTCACATTATTTTAGGTGGTCAGTTACACAGTTAAAATAAGAGGTGATCAATAAATGAAATGGCGATTACATCCACTGTTATCTCATAACACAAACGTTTCACTGAATATATAACATTGAAGGCAAAGTTCCCACACATGTCTCCAGTCTCCTCCGTGAATTGACAGCCTTCTTACTCTGAGCCAAAAAATGCAAATTTCAGGCCCCCCAAAACATCATACCCATTAATAATTACAGGTGCAGAAACAGTCATCAGCACAAAGTGTGGTCAAAAAGGAAACTGAAGCCCTCTGACCTGTAAATCCAGGTCAATTCTGCACTAATCACCACTGCAGCTCTCAGTAAAATGCCGAGCTCTTATGAGAACTATATTAAGACCATCACAAAAAAATATCCAACTTGAAAACAACATCATCCAGATGTTGAAACTGTCCTATGCCTTACATGTGCAAGGCGGAATTCACAAAATCTCCTTTCTGACAGACAGTTTCAGTCATCCGCGAGTCATGTGACTGCAACTTTTTTCAGTGCAAGGTTCGTTTCCCGGGAGACATATACCCAGTGCTGGCAGAGACAGAAGTATGAATGATTCTTCTAATTTGCCATTTTAAAGTATTCTTTCTGTAATACCCTTACATATTCTTGACTTTATTGCACATAAAATGTATTCCCTAGACACATTAAAATTTTTCGCTGAACTATTTTTACTGTTGCGGAGGCATCTGTTCTGTGTTGAAGTAGTGATGCGGGACATGCACACGCTGCCTGTTCTGCTGTGAAATTTGTCCAGAAGTGATGTGATTTTTTGTTGCTTTCTCATAAATTTCTCGATCCATTTATGTGATATACAGCGTCCCAGACTTGTGGTCATCTCTTATGAAAGTTATCAAAATTGTTGAATTAAATTTTGTGTTTGTTGCTTACTAAAGCTCGCAAAACAAATCCAAATTTTACTCAACTCGTTTCATAACTTTCATATGCGATAAACACATATGTAAGATCCTGTATATATGTTATGATTACCTACATGCATATACAAGAACAGACACTGGGCAATGATTGTGAACAGGAGCAAAGTTTGATCATTTTATCTCGCAGGCTGTCAGAAATGAAACAACACACACACATATCATGTCATGCACAGTCCATATACACGGAATTCAGCCGCCTCCTAAAAGGCTAGTTTTATTGGTGAATGTCTTAAGACTGAGATAAACCAGATATTAGTGTATATTTTTTTCCCATAAAATATTTTGGTTTGGTCTGCGGTGGTGTCACAGTGGGGCAGGCAGCATGGGGCCTGACTGTGGCTGACAGGGAGATAGAGGCCAGAGGCAGGGCTAAGGGCAGTTTCAAGTGAGTGTATACAACCAGCAATAAACTCACCACTGGTGTGTGTAGCCGGGTAAATTACACCAGGCCAACCAGACCAAATTACCTTCATGGAAACCCCCAGTCATCCTTGGAGGCTGGGCATAAGGCCAGGCTCGTTTATTTCTCGGTTCTTGACTGACTAATAGGTCAGTTGGATTGGGAATTTACTTCAAAGAGATTCCAAATAGCTGGTATTGTTATGTGTTATATCAGTATGGCCTGTTGCCAGGAACTTGTTGATTGCATAGGCCTGTCTGTGACACAACCTTTGTAGGATTGAAGTTTCCATGCACTAACTTGATGGCAAGTTATGCCTTGTTGCCTTCTTCTACAGAAGAATGGGAATGGAGAATTTTGGGGGGGTATCACTTTTTCTGCTGAAAAAACAACAGTAGGCACAGACATACACATGGGGAAATTTGTTCTTGTAAAGACAGCTTAGTGCTCTTTTTCAGTAAATCTTGGACTGATAGGATTAAGTTTTTATGTAACTGTCCTCTCTGTGTACTTCTTGACAATACTTGCCAATCACGAACTCCTGACCTTAGGGTTGTTCTGAGAGATTGGTTGGACTAGACCAGGTTAATACTTGATTAAGGATTAAATCACAGTGGGGAGATAATCCGACTTTGTTGCGATCACTGATTATGAAATGGAATGTTATCTGAAATTATTTCTGAAATGTTGTAGATGTACTTATGATTTGGACACTTGGCCCAGTGCTTAATGCACCTTGTGACCTGGACTTATAGATGGACTAACACATAGACTTACACTCTGCCAGTGTTTTGTTCTGAATAGGCTGTCAGACACACCAGTAACACAACAGGTTGATACTGGTGGTAAATGTGTGTTGAACTTGTCATTTACTTGACATTGTTGTGCATGGATATGGGACATCCAGTATGGCTCAGGTCTACATGTATATATTTGATACTGAGGCTCATATATCTGATACGGCTATTGATTGAAACCACAGCACATGTAGTGCAATATTTAAGTCAAGGACACAGTGTATAATACAGGCTGGCCAAAATTGATGTGTAGGGCGGGGCCACAGTATATTGCGGTACGAAAATTTCGGCTTTCCAAAGGGCATAGTGAGAAAAATAGGTGGTTTTCACACTGTTACCTGATCAGTTTATCCGTTTAATTATCTTATTTTAACTACAGTGACTTGAACATTTTCTAAGAAAAGTTTTTCGAACTGGAGATTATGTTATGTTCTATTATCATACGAGATAGAATTGAAAAATGCAGAATACTGTATAATACCATAAATGCCACGACACAACAAGGTCCTAGTATACATGTAATTAAGACCCGACCTGGGACATTTGCTGTGTTACCAATCTTAGACAAATTTTTTGCTTTACTGTGGTATCCAAGGTAGCCAAGAGAAAATTACATTACCCTAAATCCTTCAAAAATATGTCCAGGAAAGTATCTTCAGTTGTAATTTGAAAATCTTGATTCCTAAAATTTTGAAGACTTCAGGAACTGGCACATAAGACCTTCACCTGCAATCTGTAGTACAGTGTGTCTATTTGTAGATGATTTCGCATAAGTCAGTGTAGATCTAAATTCAGTTCAATCAATTGTTTGTTATTTTACTTCAATGTTTGATGTCTCTGCTTCATATTTACAAAGTTTAATGAAGTTGTCTGAGCCGAAAGATCTTACTGTTACTACCAGAATTGAATGACAGTGGAGCATCTACCGGTTAACGAGATGAATGGATCTTAATTAGTGGAGGACAAACAAGCCTTACAGCTGAGTATGATGACAGATTGTTCACATGTACTCAGTACCATGTCAGCTCACAGCTCATTCATCTCCAGACTGTGGCTCAACCTTTGTACATGTCTCTTTAGAGAGCAAGTTGCAGAACATAAGCCAGATCAAGGTGTAGGGCTGTATATTAAATACTGGCTGTTTCAGCTAGATGTGACAAGGGAAAGAAGCTTGTTAATAAATAAGTTAATGCATTATGGTTCAGGTCCTTTTCTAGTGTGATATGTAGCATACACTCAGCCAGCAAATACTCAAAAGTCAGAATATTTTAGAATTTGATTTTGGGAAAATACTTCAGAGCTTTTTCTCACCGTAAATATGGTATTTGACTCAAATTTTGATAGCCTAAGCCACAAATTTTACCAGATTCTGTGATTTTTATTCTTTCTTCAAAAGTTTTTTTTGAGGTTTATTTGGCAGGTAGCATGAGTTTCAGTACTAAGCAAAGTAATATTTTGTGACAAATATACAAGTGGATGCAGCTGATACCATGTAAATGGAATCATTGGTAGCAGCAGCCCCGAATACACCACTGGAATCAGTTGGAATTCATGGTCAGTCCAAAAGTGACCAAAGCACTATGCATTACATGGTCCATGGGTGCCCATGCTCATATATCCATATGCCTCTTTGTGCAGCACGATCATCCTGTGTACACCTGACGGTTGGCCAGCTGATGTGGGTTGTCTGTCTGCTACATGGATTTTACAGAAGCCTACTGGTCTGTTACACAGACATGGTTTCACAGCACCACTTTCTCCCATGTCAGTTTGTGGGGAGGGATACTTATCACCCTCTCCACCCAGGCCAGATTCCTTTAGGCTGCGTCAGAGCTAAATATATGGGAAGATGCAGATGATGAAGAAGTGCCACTGCTGGTTGCTGCTGCTGCAACTGCTTCAGATTCCACAATGTGCTAAGATTTAACTGCAAGGAATGCATGTGCATCCTCCTGGTGTGCAACATAAGGTGCAAGATGTTTGCTAAACCCATGGCACTGCCATAAATAATGGTATCTGTAATACACAGCCTTTGGGTATAGCTTTTCTGTTGTATTCGAGACCCTGTTACTCACTTAATTACATAACAGCCTGTCTTCTGCCAGCAACATATTAAGGAACTGAGGAATTTTCTGGGTTATCTCATTCTTGCAAGCCTTTGTTGGTTTGAATGTCTGGCTAAATTTAGACTTTACTAGCAGCCAGAATTGAACCATCGCTTGTCAAAAACTTCTACAGCACTACAACACTCCGAAAGAACCATTGCATATAAACAGCCAAGTCATGGTTCCTCTACTTTGGTGGGTCACGTACAGCTTATTAAGGTGCTTCAGGCACCATTTTGAGCCAGATAATTTGCGCTGTTGTTGAGAAACTGTAGACCTGTACCCAATATTAGACAAAAATGTATAAATAATGAAAAAGGATATTAAGACATAATACTTTATCACAGTTGTTACCATCCAGTTAATGAAAACCAATATCATTTTAAAATTTATAACTCCTTCTGAGTTGGGCTTTTTTGATCTTTGTCTTCAACTCAGGAACCCTTAATGAACACAAAATATATTCATCCCTCCCAAGTTACCTTGGTCATGTTCTCCACAGAATAGCATAGCAATGTGTGCTGGACCTCATCAGTTAACTTCCCCATTCCAAGCCACTTGTCCTTCTTTATCCCCTGGATGTAGACATGGTGCTCTGGACTATCTCAACCTCTGACCAGTGCTATACCATGTTACCATAGTGACCAGTACTCTGTGGTTACCTTGGTGACTGACTAACCAAGCTCAGGGCAATGAAATCAGCGTACTGGAGCCTGTACAGCAGTAGTTTTTCAGTGTTGACAGTAATTCCTTCAGGAATCTCAAATGTGTTATCTGGATGGCCAACCTTGTCTGACTGACCAGAAAGGCAAAGGACAAACACATAAAATTAATAGTTGGCATAAGGCATCAGTGTATACATGTAGATGCTTTAGCATGTTTTGACTCTTTACTTCTGAAAGTTGTTCTTCATGAAAATTAAATATCAGAATGTGCAGTCAGATTTCCCACATAATCTTGAAAATAGCTGTACACACAGCCATTGTGTCCTCGTGTTTGCTGCTTCTTTACCGTTTTGGTGAACATCAGCAATTAATGATGTGGTTAATGGATATTATTCTTCATATGATTGCACCTGAATTGGCCTACTCAGTATTATTTTCTGATCTTCTCTGACTATATACAGAACAGAATCATATATCTCTCCATGAATTTTGTGTCCCTCAGGTGCCGTTATCACAGAATTAAGCAAATCTCATAGCCAACAAAAATAATAACATATTTGAAAGATATTCTCAGTTTGTTCTGCCCATAGAATATTGTTTTTTAGATAATAAAACATGGAATGAAAACATAATAGAGACATGTCCCTCGAATGCTCTCATCATAAAATTTAGCTAATCTCATAGGTGATAAAAATATTTAAATATACACTTAATTAATTCTGTTCATTAAATACTGTTTAAATAATGATGCATAGATTGAAAACCATATGTTTATATACCACATACATGTCGCCCAGTCACAGGACTCTACTTAGTGTAAGTGCCATCAGTATCGAACAGCTCAGTGGGCTGACACATAAGCACATGTACCTGTAGTAGAGGCAGATCATCTAACAGTATATGTAGGTTTGTGTGTAGTTTCATATTGTGTCCTCTCTGTAAGAAGGATCTTTTTGCATCACTCAAAAATATATTTTTTCTTGGCACCGGCTTCTTGTAGGGTATTTTGTGGCAACCTCTGCTCCAAGGTTAAACAGTTATTTAGGAGGAATTGCCCTGTCTCAAAGATAAGCTCAGTGCGCACAAGAAATTCAATCTCCCGGTTTCTTGGCTTGTTATTTTTCTAAGTTAACTAACTGGGTTAAGCACACAGTTTTAATTTTGACATTTGTTTTTGTGTAAAGTGGCACGTTTACCACAATCCTCCATGATTTACAAAAACCTGCTGGTCTGGTTTGTTACTAAGGTTATGCTCTTGATATTAAGAAGTGGGATATTTGACAACTTAGATATAAATAGTTGTACAGTGTGAAAGTTTGAATCTATCTTCTCTCAGCATTCTTGTCTACAGGTGTTTCAGTCTTTCATATTTTTAACACACTTGAACTGAAGGAAAGGAATTCTCTTCATTTGTAATACATTTATCCTTTCACATACACATGCAGATTCCTGTTTAGCAGTATTGGGCAAACAGTGCTTGTTAATTTTTTTGAAATTTCAAAAAGGAACAGCTATAATTATACTTCATGGCTACATCATTTAATACTTCATCCCTAATTAAGAACTAATTAGGATCATTAAAGACAAATTAGCATAAATCATTCATTTTGGATATGTAGTGTGTTGTGGGAAGAATATCAAAATGCATTTTTTCTGTAGGCAGACTGTCTTTCTGCTTTCATCATGGTACTTTGTAATAGTGTCCATCAGGATAGAGTTAGCCAGTGATTATCTGCACTTCTCTGCAATAGGCCAGTTAGGCCACTCTATTGTGGTTAGAGGGCAGGCAGTGCCAGATTTTGAAGACTTGCTGTGTTTGATGCCCAGGTATTCATAGTAAACCAGTGTTAATTACCCAGCTGCTCATGCATCATGTAAGCCCCTTGTGTGAGCAAATCACTGGTCAATTGAGCATTAATAAGAGGGCTAATGGCACGTAGATGACCAGTGGAGTCCTCCTATAAATAAACCAGTAATAGCCCTGTAGGATGACCATTACCAGTGACCAGACGGTGTTGATCATTTGGGTGTGTGCCTATGAATACTGACCACTGGTCAGCACAAGCCATGTTACCTTAGCCAAGCTAACTTACATATGGCACTCAGGTGACAGCACTGGAAGACAATAAACTGATCAATATTCTGCCGGCCATCAGGGAATATGTATTTGTGAAGACTAGGACTCAAGCTTTCTGATAGGTGTATGTATTAATGGCATATATAAACAGACTGAATAAATCTGCATGACACTTGAATTGGCATACATTAATATTACAGCTGATCTGATTTGTGGTTTGACATTACCTTGTTACTTGTTGTAATGTACTCATTCATGTCTTAAAATAGAACAGAACAGAGTTAACAATTCTAGGACAGGGAATGTGTTGTTCAGTAAGTTTGTCATAGGTTTACTTGATTGTATACTCTGTAAATATTACTCTTAAATATATAAAAAAATACTCTATAATAATCATGTAAAATTAAAATTTTAAAATTAAATACTGGTTTAAAATTATTTTTCTCTGAATCTAAATAATACAAAACTATTTAATTTTGTGCTTAATGATCAAACTCACATAGGCTCTGATAGGGTCAGGTTCCTAGAGTGATTTAATCTTTTTTTGTTGAACTTTCGTCTTTATTTTCACAAGTCCATTCCTGTTTATCTCAAGGAGCTAAGGTTCTCTGCCTAGATTGTGAGCTATCTTGCCCATGGCCTGGGTGCATAGACTAGTCCCCCCAGACAAGGGTACATGAACTTCTTTCTCTTCTTACCGATACCCAAATGTTACATATGGTTTCCTTTCCCAGCCTGAGATAGGCCTGTCTGCCACAAGTCACTCCATGGCCAGCTTAAATTTCATCCTGTGTACACATGTTAAAACATTTCCCAATACACCCCACCCCCCATTTCCCCCTTATCTGCCTTATATAATGTAAATATGTAGTCAGGGCTATGAATGATTTATTATGTACCATTACCAGCCATACCATATTATTTTCTTGGCCCCATATAGCATGTCCACAGGCATCATGAATTGATATCTGCAGTGTATACATAATTGTATCACACAGTATATATGACTTGTGAGTGTAAGGGAGCAGAATGTCAAGAATCATTGCTTTTGTTGGTCTTTGCAACTGATGGGAAGCTAGCTTTTGCCCTATATCTGCTACATTCAGCAAGCAAGTTCACACTTACATGAAGTTGAGTTACACATAAATGCACATTTGACTTTGTACGTCTAAGACTACTTGCATGTAAATATTTTAAAGATGCCACATGGTTATTTTAATCATATGTACATGTAATAGAAGGTACAAGTATCCATGTTACATTGCCTTATACATCTAGATGTTTGTAGAACCTAGGAATCAGCATATGCAATAATAGGGGGTTTTACTTTTCAGTTCAATAAGTTAGCAGAGGATAGCGTCCAGTGTTACCTCATTGTTATTCATGGTCGTTGACAATTCTAATATTTCAGACACAGAGTATTTTTTTCTTCCCCTTTTCAAGTTATGTATCAGAGTTTCTCAGGAGAGTGATGTACTTAAGTATGCGCATACTGATGAGCAGAGGCACTGTTATAGTCTGCCCTGTATTCTCATCATAGTATTCTAATCAGCTGTTCGCATGTTAATGGGTAATTGCTGACTCAGATGGTAGAATCATTCAATTTACACAAGTAGGCCCACACATAGCAGTTATCAGATATTACATATTCTCCTTAAATGTTTTCCCAATGCACAGATTCCAAAGAGCACATTTTTATTATGTGGCATTTTCCACATACAGCACTTTCATGATGTAAGTTCCCCCCCCCCCCCCCTGAAGTTTTCCCAATGTGACATTTTCCTGTACTGATATTTTCCCAGGGGGCATTATATAATAAAATAACATTGAAACTCATCTGTCTTCGTTAACATATATATTAGTAATTACCTTGGTATGTAAATTGATGTAAAAACATTTATTAGACAGTTTTAATACATTTAAGGGGATAAATATAGCAATTTTTCAGCTTTCAGGTGATACATGAAATTGTGTAAATGGGCAAAATATCAGCGGAGTGAAATGGCTAGCTAAGTAAAGATGCCTTGTGGGGAAAGTGGCTAATGGAGAAAGTAAAATCCCTCCGGGGCTTCATTTGATGAGATTGCTATGGATATTATGTCTCCGTGATGGTTGCACACAGATGTGTGTAGTGGTAACATTAGCTTGTGCTCTTTCTGTAATATAGGATGTGATGCCAGTCAGTAGCTGGATATTCATCAGCAGCATGGCGTTACACTGGAATATAGGAGGTGCTTCACATCTGCATATGTGTCATGTAGGCTGTCATACCATATACTGCAGGAATACAGGGGAAGAGAACTGTTTCTGGGAGGGTGGGCATGTGTGTGTCCCTAGGTAGATGTATTTGTGACTGAGCACACATGTGTACAGTATTGATTTGGCAGTGCTGCTGCCTTCAGTTGTCCATGGTTTAACTAAGAGAGAGTATCAGTCTGTACTATGACACAAACCCAAAATTTAACATGTGCATGTAAAACTAGGCTTGACCCATCTATGGACTTGACAAATTGTAGTTGTTTTCATGTGGATCCGACAGTTTGATGGTTGTACTGCACCAAAATATGCTAGCTGCTGTGTGATATTAGGGCAGATGTAAATTACCAGTATAATTAAAGTGTTCTGTTCGCTTTTTGTTTGTTTTGCAACTTGATTAACCTCTGACCTTCACCAAGCGAAAAAAATGAAGTTTAATTATGCATGTTGCAAGAAATTGTAAAGTGGTGTGAATAAAGTCACTAGGACTTGTTCTACCTGTAAAGTCTTTGAAAGTATAGTACATGCATTGTATTTAGTAAGAGCGAAAATTTGCGAATAATTAGAACAGTTGGTATGTGATGTGCAGCAGTAGCAGTAGCAATGTCAGGTCATTGTGTCTATATTCTTGGCTTGAGAAACACAGCACATGTACTATACTCTGTATGCCTGCTCCAGCATACCTGTATATGACTGCAAATAGTTGCTTGTCACATGTCAAACTGGATTGTTATTCATTTGAGCAGTATGCCCTTTGTTGAAGTTGCTTGTCATGTTTAAGTTGCTTGTCATATGTTCAGGTTGCTTTTATGATTTCTGGATAACTGTGTGGATGTGCAGTGTAGTCATTTACTACATCAAAGTATGTTTATGCTTGATTTATTTTGGTAGTAGGGGTAAGGGTTACAGCTGCACATGTACCAGAGAAAACCTACTAGGTACAGTAGCCTCCTACACCCATGTGTTTCCAATCATGATTCACCCTAAGGCATGATCTCCTGTCATGGCTAATTACCTAACACCTCTGCTCAGGAGATTTGAGGTCAGAGGTTAATTGGACAAGTCCATTTACAGATGTTTCACAGGGGATATTCATACTGTTGGACCTGTGGGGACAATGTGGAATGTGCAATCCTGCTATAGTCTTTGAACATACACACATTTATACGTCTTGTATAGGACACAGTATGCTGCGTTCAGTTTTATATGCAATAAAATAGCCATTTTTACTTGATAGGGTCTCTGTGTATCAATATTTGAGGTAGTGAGTTCTTTTTCCATATATTTAGCATATCTTAGAATATCATGGACTCAGCACAAGGGGGGATAACTACTGACAAAGTAGCATGCTCAGAATGGTACATGAGTAAGAACCTTGCAGAAAGCTATTTACTTGTAGGAAGTCTGCTTGATGGCATGAGTCATGCTGGCCTTGCCACAACCTACTTGCTGTTTGTATATATAAATATAGGAGATTTGACCCCATGACTGAGATGACAACAGACATCTTGGATTTCCTGTGATAGGATTCTCCCCTCATGGGCTGATAACACCCCATGTGCTTTCTGCATTCCAGCAGGCTATAAGCATACCCTACTTCCTCAATATTTTCGCATAAGAGCAACTTTCAGTGCAATTTATGCACATTTTTATATTGATTTCTACATCGGTTGGATTGGCCAGTTTCAGGATTTCACAAAGTATAATTTCATCAGTTCACACAGAGTACCGTCAGAATCTGCTTGAATGAATGCCTTGCAAACATGCGGACAGGTTGAAGAATTTCAGTGTTAGGGGCTAGTCTAAGTGTTCCAGGGCAGATACCTTTTTATTTATATCCCAGGGGCCATTTAAGATGGTTTAAGAGGTTAACTTTTGTCATTTTGGTCTGCTTTTTGCATAGCTGTGGCACTTCTTTAGTGTTATTTAAAAGGACAGTGTCAGGTTATGGGAATAGTGTATTTCAAATGACTCTTTCCCTCTGCTTGTTAATTACACACACAATGCTGAGAATGAACCTTACACATGGCTGAATGATCAATATGCTAAGCATGTATAATGCAGGTGAAAACCCTTACATCCACATCGTTAGGATAAGACCTCCAAGGTAAAGAGAGTCTGAGACTGAGCAAAGCCCTGGCTCTAGTGTTTAAGATAAACACACTGAGGTGGCTGGATAAACAGAGATAACTTAGTGGTGTGTGCTGTCTTCAGATTGCTATGCACCCTCATACTGTTTGCATTACACTGATATTCACACTGGAGAAAAAGCAAGTTTAGAAAAAGTTCAGTTTAAATATTTATGAAGTGATCTGTACAGTATTCATTTAAATTTCTTACGTCGGATTATGTGTAGCCAGGAGTATTTTAATATCTCCTGAACCATAATTATCAAGGTATAGCATGAAGTATCAGTTAATTACACCTGAACAAGGAAGGTAGAAGATGAGGATTCATTGACCTTGTCAAGAGCAGATAGTGTTGATCATAATTATGCAGGGATTTTTAGAAGCAAATCCCACTGGTTAAGAAAGAATTGTCTATTAAGGTTAAAAGTACATATGAACAGAAAATGGCCAACTTCCAAGCTGTGAAGGCACTATTCCAATTCAGAGTCACGTCCAGAAAGCTTTCTTCATTCATAAATGGTGTGTTGTGTTTCCGACCACAATTCTTTTAACAGGTCACAGTTCATCATGGACTGTTTTGTACTTGGCATGTATATCCTCTGCTGATCTGAATCATCTGATATATATTTTATAAATTATTTCTGTATGTGAGACAGGTGAAAGATATATAATTTCAAAGCAAACCCTTTTTGTCTTTGCACATTGTTCTGACATTGGACTTGAAGTAAAGTGTGATGCATTGTCACTTGGAGCAGCTTTGTTCATGTCTAAAACTTGAATATCAAAGCAGCTGGGTCTGTAGGAGACTCCCCCAAGAGACCCTCTTCAAATCTCCACCTTGTGGGAGTATACAACTGACTGTCACACCCACCACAGATGGAGAAGGCCAGGTAGTGAATGGGGTAGCTTTTTTTGTGGGAGAGGTTTTGAATTCAGCTTGATGAGGCTGTAATTACAGGTGACAAATTTGTTTTACTGGAGATTAGATTACATATGACGTCTTAAGTGAGAGAGAGTTATTATTAGCTAGTGGCAGCTTCAGCCAGACCTACTTTCTCAGGGTTGGCTTCAGTTATATCAGTGACCTTGATATACTGACATCTGGTAGACTGTCCTAATACATCGTCAGGCACTGGTCAGTACAGGTGTGTGCTCACAGACAACTGATCCAGCCATGACTGACCAGGTGAATGGTCAGCACCAGGTAACTGTGTTTTACGTTCTGTGTGGTAGTTCTCCTGTAAGCTGCCTTGTGACATGCGTCAACATGCTCTAATGTGTGGTGGGAAAACTGTTGCTTTGTTCTTGTTTACTGGTGCTGTCACAGCTTAATTTTGTCAACCATAAACAAAACCAGAAACAACAGCTTCTGCAGTATAGTGGTTTATAGATGACATGTCATAGTCTTGTGTAATTTGTTGAGGTTTTTAATAACATTATATTGGTTCATCTGTTGTTACACACTTGTTACACAATAACACAATACTGCATCAACAGGTACTCATCAGACAGAACCGTGTGAACTGTTTCTGTACGGTAAATGCATGGACGCACACAGGGTAATACCTTGCATCTGTTCACGCAGAAAATCGGTTGAAAATTTTGAATGTGTATGCGTTAGGAGCGTAACCTACTTATGCATCGTGATATGTGGCGTTTGTAATGATTACAATGAAGATCCCATGCAGAATGGGTACTAGGCTAGGACAGGAGTGAATGTGGTGAGAATAGTCTCAATATTGACGGAGCCTGACATCCTGCCTTATCCTGCATGCTAGATCTGCTCTCTTTGTCTGCACTTTGTATGCGTGTAAAATGTGTGACTGCAGGCTGCAGAATTCACAGGTGCATCACTCACATGGGTAACCTGATGTTTTGTCTATGAAAAGTCATTTAAACTTTAGAAAAGTTTTTTTTGTGCAAAACCAATTAAGTGTATTTTATATAACTATCTCAGCTACATGGTGCCTTTTTGTGGGCATTTAAGTTAACTATACAACCAACATGAAATGTTCTTGAATACTTAGTAAAATTACCACTGAAGTACAAAAATAATAAGTGAGTGTGGATATTCACTAGTAAAGTGTTGCATTTCCTCACCATCTGAAAAAATGGATTCAGAAGTAAAAAAAAAAAAAAAAAATTCTGTTGCTTTTCAAAGTATTTGTGTGTTAAGACACGAGATATTTATGTTAATTAGAATGTGCCAATCCAATGGGCCCAGGTTCATGTACATTGAAGAGTGTCCTCTGTATAATATGTCCTTAACATGGTAGGAGGTCGCTTTATCAGCTGACCCCAAAACCTAGGATTTGACAAGCTTCCTTCTGGGTTAGAAGATTAGGCCTGAATAAAGCCACTTAGTGGCAAGGCCTTCATTCTTCGCTGTACAGATTTGTAGCAAGAGTAAATACTGCTTGCTAGGCAAAGGCTATGCACATGACCAAACAAAGGGATACACGTACTTCTGTACCTTTGTAGCACAATGATACCTACCTTTTAATAATGCAGATTCTATCATGACATATACCACAGACTGTATTGGTGGTATCTTGGTGACAACTGATAATAAGGCTTGTATGTCTTTGTGAGACTTTCAACACTTGAGTGCTAATTAACTGCTGCCATGTAATAAAGCAAGCACAAACTTGCGGTTTGTAGATTTGTAGTGATATCACAACAGCTCTGGGGCAATCAGTGACACTGTCTTTGGTCACATGGCTAGTCCGGTGTAGGTGAAGACAAAGCAAATTTTTTAACCCAGGCAACAAAGTCTTCAGTAAGATTTTGCCATGAAAAGTGAAAAATAAAGTTTTTTAGATGAGAAATTTTTCTGGAAAAGTAATCAGAATTTGTCCGGCCTTCAAATATGACCTTTTCAGTGACCTGCAGCTCATTAAAATTTAGAAATTGGCAAAAATCAGCATTTCGCCCATTCAGCCCAATGTTATTTATCACCTCTGGTCCCTTGCGAAGTACCCGGATCAAAACTCAGAATACCTGTGAAATCCCTCCAAAAATGTCGCTGTCTTCCCTCATTAAATGAAAGGCGTTTGTGAAATGATAGGATGTTGAAAAATTTGACCAACTGGCTGACCCACAGACAGAGAGATTAGGCTACGTTTAGAGGTGCAAATAAATTCATGTACTGTCAAATTTTGTGTAATCAAGTGTGTTAACAGGAGTTACCAGGGAGTAAGACAGCCTTAACTAATGATGCTGAGATCATCTGTTGCTTTGAGGGGTGCTGACATAACTGTGCACTGAACACAGGATAACACCTGCCCTGTGCTAAACAATCTCACAGCTGTATACCCTAAGAGGTAGAGCTGACACTTCACTCTGCCACAGGTCCACAGCTGCAGACTGGGGTTATCGCCTATTAACTTATAGGCACATACTGAAAGCTTCAGGATTAAACTCCAAATTTTCTGCTGACTAAGCAGTATTAATTTGTAACAAAGTATAGGACATTGGATTATGCAAACCTTTGACCCCTTATTGAAAATACAGGATATGAAATGCATGTACAGATTCCACGTACACATATAATAAAAGTAGTCTCTGTTAATAGAGGCAATAAGGATATTGAAACCTTACTGCAGGCTGATGGAGGATTTTAAATTCAGCAGTGTGAATGACACCTGCAGAACATCAGAGGGAAGTTGACTCTTTATTAGTTGGTGCTAACTTGATGGTAGGAAGGAAGGAGCTTTCTGAGTGAGGAAGAACATAGAGCGGCTAAGTAGACAGGATTACATACATTGAGCCTGTCCGGGCTAGTACATGGACTTTCTGTAGTGGCTCCGTACAGAGTACAGCTGTTGCTTGAAACTTGTGACTGTAGTTAACAGACTAGTGGTCAATGTGGATTTGTATAGATGAACATGTGTAACAGGCTTCCTGACCCTGGTGTATAGTGAAGATACAGTAGAGTTGAGTTTAGTAGAGCACTGAAGATCTGTTTTGGTTTGGTGCAAGATTAGTGGGAACCAAGCAATCATGGCCAGGGAATACATGGAATAGATACGAGTTTTGGAAATCATATCAAGTGGGAACCGTTGTGCAATTCATGGTTACACACATGCATATCAGTTCACGTCAGTTAATGATTCTAGTGTAGAAAGCTTACATTGCCATCAGTAAGCTTATCAGCCAGGCTTTTAGATCTCCTAGTTAAGTCAGTGTGACATTGACTTCCTTATGACGGATGTCTCGTCCCCAAGGGCTCACGCCCAGGAGCCCCTGACTAGTTGCAGGTCCTGTGTGAGGTGGAGCTGCAGCTGTGAGGAACATCGTGTAAGCAATACAGCGCCACCGTTTCTGTTTTATTCTGTGAATATATTGTGATGTGAAATGAATTTCACCGTGTTTTACAAGAGTTCAGTATAATTCATCTGTGGTTTTGTACTTTCCAGAGTGCCCAGACCAGACTCCTCATCAAAGGAGGTAGAATCGTCAACGATGACCAGTCGTTCGATGGCGACATTTACATAGAAGATGGACACATCAAGTGAGTAACTTGTCTAGAAAAGCCCATCATGAGAACGAAGGTTGGCATAACTATAAGATCAGTAATAACTCAAATATAATCAGAAAACTGTGATGAGGATTACACATTTCTTGAATATGATAGAACAAAATAATTTGTGCTTTATTAATGAACTTCTTGTAACAGTATTTCTGTGTGTTTATTTACTCAGATGAGATCTATTTGTGGTTTTCAGACAAATTGGACAGAACCTTGTTATCCCTGGAGGTTCCAGAACCATAGATGCTAAAGGGAAACTTGTTATCCCAGGTGAGTGATACACTTTTTCAGTAGAGCAAGTAACATTTGACGACAGGTAATGATTGACAGCAGGTTACATTGGGCAAGAAATACTGCCCAACAGCAAGTAGCTGCTTAGAAACTTGTCCCCAGGATCATGAAGTTCTCTTTAAGACTTAAGGCATACAGTAACTTATTATTCCTGTGATCAGTTTTGGACTTAAACAGTAATGTTCATTTTTGTCTTGGAGGTGTAAGACAGCTTTTCATAATGAAGTAAAAATGCTTCAGGTGAGTGACAATTTCAGCACGGTAAACTGTTTTGAAATTAAGATTAAGTCTGTTGTAAGTCATTACCATTATCCTGGCAACTGTCTCATAAGTTACATCAAAACACAGGCTGCTTTCGGACTTTTCCTCATCAATGCCTTGATGACTCACTCAGCCAAAGCGTTTGCCTGCCTTAGCATAGTAACCCTTGATCATGGATTTCACAAACTCCAATCCAGCTTTTGCTAGTTTCAGCTGCGGCTCAGTCAGGAGTTTGTTGGATACTTGACATCTTAGTTTTCACTCTGATCATCAGCCGATGGTATTTCATTCATGACACAGATAAGACTTACATAGGTTCAACTTGAAGACTTTGTCTGAACCTTCTCAGAGGTTGGACCTAATGTACGTTACAACATTGTTTAAAAAACTGTCTCTACTTGGTACTATATTTTGATAAATCATTATGTTAAGATCTCTTGGTATGTTACAGAAAAAAAAATTAGAGATAAAAGATATGTTGAAACAGAAATTTGCTTTTATGTGCAGGTGGTATCGACCCACATGTCCATTTCCAGTTACCTTTCATGGGTACAGTGTCTGCAGATGACTTCTACAGCGGAACTAAGGCAGCCCTGGCTGGAGGAACCACCATGATTGGTTAGTGCACACCACTTGGTGTCATGAGAACTGGTCAGAAAAATTGTTGTCATGCAGAATGTGGACACTTTGAACTTCAAAATGTGTAGATATTCAACCACTACTTGAGGATTTTCATCAAAGCCAAGTTTAATAAACACATATATGTATATCAAAATGTTAACGTTGAGAAAATAAATTGTGAAAGTAACAGTTCTACCTGTGGTGCTGTGGTTCTTGATAGCATTAACTGCCAGCTGAATCCTTGAAATGAAAACTAAATCTTTTCAACTTTATACTTGATGGAAGGCTGTTATTTTGCTTTATTGGAATGTCAGCCACCATCTTTTACATGCCTATTTGTCTTTTGTTTCATCTGACATAGCTTACCATTTATCCTCCAGAAGTATCCTCACATATTGCATGCAAACTACAATAATCAGCAGACACATGTATTTAGCTCTCTGCTAAAATTAGAGAAAGAAGTCACTGGCCTTGGACTCGGTTTAAGAGGTAAATGTCAATGTTGGAACGGTTATGCTCTGTTTTGTAATCTCCTGCTTCTCTGTTTTACATTACAGTTGACTTTGTCCTGGAGAAGACTGACTCTCTTCTGGACTCGTATGAGAAATGGCGGGGTCGTGCTGACCCCAAAGTGTGCTGTGACTACGGGCTCCACGTGGGTGTGACCTCATGGAATGAGAACACCCCTAAAGAGATGGAGATACTGACCAAAGATAAGGGTATGTCTGATGGAAGAGTTGGAGGTTATGGAAGGGCAGTACCATCTGAATAGTCGGAGAGGGTGTAATACTGCAAGAGGTGTATGGTGCCAAGACTGAAGGCTAAGTGCCAGACTCAAATTCCATGCAACGGACACTGAACACATGGTTAAGCAGAACAAAAGTGCTCAATTCAGCCTTCTGACACTGTGTACCTGAATGCTCATATCAAATTTAGGCTGATGATAAAATTAGCATTCATTTGCGTTGAATATTTGTTGTTATATACTAAAAGTTAAAAACACAATTATAATTACAAGTAAACTGCAGTCGAAATTGCAAGCTCATGAATTGAGGTTTTAACATCTGTTGTCGTTAAATTTTGATAAGTTTAACATGATTTGGCAGCAGTATCCTAGAAGACTCGATCTGAAAGAAAAAGGAAGAAAAAGCTTCATGTCCTGTATTATTTATAAGGGGATCTGAAATTGTTTTGTTGCCGTTGAATCTCCAGTCAGAGTGAGATGTGTGCAAAGTGTCGTATGTATGGCAGTTAGTGTTTTAGTCTTGTGTGTTATATCTGCGCACTCCATACAGCTGAAGTATATGCCAAGATAATCCAAGTGTTGATGCTGTTAACAGGTGTGAACAGCTTTAAGATGTTTCTGGCGTACAGAGATGTTTTCATGCTGGAGGATGATGAACTCTACCAGAGCTTTCTCACCTGTAAGGCACTGGGCGCTGTGGCCCAGGTACATGCTGAGAACGGCAAGATTATTGAACAGGTGAGGCGTACTAGTAGTAAGACAATTGTTACAATGGAAACCAGAAACCACCAGGATTGTCCAGAAACTATCTGGTGGCTTTAATCAGGGAACCTCATAGGAAGCAGAAGATTAAGATTTTTTGCCAAGAAATTGCATTGAAATGTACTATCAAATGTAAATGTTAGGCTTTGTAAATTATGTTGATGATGTATGCATGGCAAAGCTCTTTGTTAGCTGATGGCAGATTCATGTAATCTGTGATTTTCATATGTGACATTGATGACGGGGACATTTCTGACATAATACATTAATTGCTCTGTGTTGTATTACTTTTCATCAAGTTAGGGCTGGTTCTAAAGGGTCATATGAAATCTTTATTGTAGAAACAACAAGAAATAGTGAATATGGGGATTTTGGGACCAGAAGGCCATGAGCTGAGTCGACCAGAAGAGGTTTGTTTTTCCTCAGTAGAGAAAAATCTTCATGATCTTTGCAAATCTTGCTATAGAATAAATTTTCATTTTAAATAACTTTCTTCAGCATACATATAGGAACAAATTATTTAAGTTTAATGAAATGTATTTAAAATTTAAGACTGAATGGAATAAAAAGAATTTGTAATGTGTGTGTGTGTCATACGGTTTACCTTTGGTTTGATTTCCTTCGCACTTTTTTGTGTCGTTATAGACATGCATGTAGTATTAAGCTTATAGTGTCCTATCTTAGGGTTGATTGTCTGGATTTCTTTAACAATACTTCATATGGTGTTTTATGTGTGAATTATGTTACATTTTGTTCTGTGCACATTCTTCTCAAGCTTTGTGTCTGTTTATTTGGCTGTTGTGCATTTATTTGCTTATTGTACTTTACTACGTGTAGTTGCCAACACAGCACATATTCCTTGAATCATGTGCTAGCTTTCTGTTTAACTTAATGTTATTGGCTCTGTAAGCACCTAATTCTTCAATCATGTTTATTTTGGTGTTGTACTTTATTTATTTATTTGTTTGCGGTTATATTTTGAGTTGGCACGCTCTCTCTGTCTCTCTATCCTCTTGGGTGTTGTGTTCGTTCTCAGCTGGAAGTAGAAGCCACCCAAAGGGCAATAACCATAGCTAACCAGACTCACTGTCCCCTCTATGTGGTGCATGTGATGAGCAAGGGGGCAGCAGATGCTGTGTCTAATGCACGTCGGAAAGGTTTGTGACAGTCTTGGAATTTGAGGAGAAACAGTTATCCAGCTGGACATGAGCTGATCAGCTTTAACTTTGGTCTGGGCATGTAAAGCTGGATAAGTGTTGCGGGTTAAAAACAGTTGTTGATTGGTTTGGATTGTGTCACACATCTTGGAGCAGAAAGGTTGAATGATAAATTTCGAAATCCTCATGTTCACATAGTAAAATTAATGGTGATGATACAAGAAGACACAAGTGCTGGAAAAAATTTTCAGAATTCCGTGTGAATCTTTGGAAAGCTGTGTCACAATCCAAATTCAATCGCTTCCATTGTAGTCATGACATTGCTCTGATGTTTGTTACCATGTGTACGTTTAGGTTGAAGGAGAGGCCACCCAAAGGGCAATAACTGTGGCTGCACAGGCCAATTGCCCTCTTTATGTCATCAAGGTGATGAGTAAAACCTCTGCTAACATTATTGCAGATTCTAGAAGGAGAGGTGAGAGCAAAACCATTACAAGCTTATTGCTTGGATTTGTTAATAAATTTATGTAGTGCAAAGTAATTTTGAATGTATGTGAAGCTATTCAAAAGCAGCTCTTGATGAACCAATTACAAGTACATATCCAGAACTTTGATAGGTGTAGCGATTTTTGAAGATATCAAGACCCAGACCTTTGTTTTGTTTACCCTTATTACCATCATGAAAGCACTAAGATATCAGTCAGGTATAAAGTAATGCAGCAAATGTATTTTACATAATTTCGTTGACATACAGTACTTGAAGATATTACTTATCTACATATGAATGCCCATAGTTCTGGTAAAATAATAGCTCACTGTGCTTAATGTACCTGAAGGCTCGAAGAGTTCTAATGTTAAATGATGCATTTTGGTCACAGGTAATATTGTGTTTGGTGAACCCATTGCTGCTGGACTGGGGACAGATGGGACTCACTATTACAACAAATGTTGGCGACACAGTGCCGGTCACATCCTTAGTCCCCCACTGCGACCCGACCCCTCCACACCGGGATATCTCATGGATTTGTTAGCTAAGTAAGCATCTCACGCAAGCATCTGGGGCCAGTTCCACAAAACCGTTTTCAACTTGAGTCAAAATGTTTAAACTCAGTTTTTTATTACTTATTCATTTTGAAATTTGTCACTCGAGCTTCAGCATGGTATACAGGCATCATCCATGCCTTTATTTTAAAATTTCCAGAATGTTTAATTTTAGTTAAATTTTTCAGAGTTTTACTTAATTACAAGCTTGTATTGTTTTGTGAAATCAGGCACTGGATTTAATATCTCAGTGTTTTCTTTGCTCAAGCACTAGCGTTTGTAGACGCCGTAGAGAAATGAATGCAGTAATGTCAAAAAACAGCCTTAATCCCTAAACAAATAAACAAAAAATCAATAAAGCTTTGGTTGGCTGTTGAAACTGTAATGAAAATCATGGTTATTTCTTACTGTGCTCATGTATACATGTTTATTTCAGCAATGACCTGCAGGTAGCCGCCACAGACCACTGTGTGTTTAATGCTGATCAGAAGGCTTTAGGTAAAGACGACTTCCGCTGTATTCCAAATGGGGTGAATGGTGTGGAGGACCGGATGTCAATTGTCTGGGAGAAAGGAGTGGTAAGTCATCAGTGGAGTTATCATACATATCATACTACAGTATTTATCATTAGTGTAGAAAGCTTTCGGATTGATAGGTTCACAGGTACCGGTAATCTGCTTGTTTTCTCGCCATGAATAAATCTTAATTTAGCTCTCTCAGCTTGCTCTGAAACATATTCCATTTGTAAACTGCTGCAGAGTCTTGCTCATTTGTTTCATCGGTTCACTGCTTGTCTTCTGTTAGGCATTTCTTTCCTTATATTACCTTGTTACTTTTGCAGCAATCTGGAAAAATGGATCCTTGTCGTTTTGTGGCTGTAACAAGTACAAATGCTGCCAAGATCTTTAATATTTACCCCCAGAAGGTGAGTGGTTTTGACTCTGGACCATTTATATGACCAAATATCCTTGTAAATATGCTTATGATACGCCTTATGATTTATACTCTGTATTAATCTGAGACCCTGTTGAAATTTTGCCTTTGGACATCGTCAAGGTATTTTTCTACTACTTCTACTTACAACAAGCATATTTTGTACACTTACAAGCCTATAATAGAGTAAACCAGGAGTAATGATCCTTCAGCCACTTTTGAGAATTAGAGTACAGAGAAGTTTTCACGACATGTGATAACTTAAGTTTTGTATTGTTTGAGGAGACAAGCATTTATGGCTGAACAATATTCTGACCATTTGTCTTGCACTAATGTGGTGTGCATATTTGTGAGTTACAAGTGGGAAAGTTCGTCAGTATGATGCTAAAGATCTTGTCATTTACCCAGAGCACTGTTTCCTCTGCCAGTTGAAATGATTGCTGTTGTATCAGTGAAAAAATTCTTGAATATGCAACTGAAACAACAGTCGGTGAAATCAAATCATTCCCTTATACCAGGGTAGGATAGCTGTAGGGTCGGATGCTGACCTGGTGATCTGGGACCCGAACAAAACCCGCGTGATTTCTGCCAAGACCCACCACTCTGCTGTAGACTTTAACATTTTCGAGGGGATGGAAGTACATGGCGTGCCCCTGGTGGTCATCAGTAATGGCAATGTTGTGCTGGAAGATGAACAGGTGAGAGTATAAAGTATTACTGTTTGTGATTCCCAACAGAGACCTCAAGGGCTGATATATATTGGTGTCATTCACAAGTTCACTCGACATAACCATCTCAGGGCTCACAGTTACCCTATTTTCCCTATATTTTCAGTGTTCCCCTATTTTTCCCTATATTTCTCGTTCACAAATCCATTCCACTCTTTGATAGAAGGGAAATCCTTGAAAACAATGTCCCATACATCCCAACAACTACATGTAGTTAGAAGTTTTATCATGGAAGTTCATTTTCTGTCCATGAAATGATAGTTTTGGTCACAGTAGTGATGGTATCTCTGTAAGTGATAATAAAGTAACATGATACTTGCACTAAGGTCAGAAAACAATCAAGTGTTGTGGTTCGATATAACATCTTTTCCTATACTGAACACAGTAGGAGTTGTAACCATTAGTTTCATGACCATGTATTTCTAGAGGTGTTCATCAGACGATTTCGTGTACTATTATCCTTTAAAAGATCTCTTCGTTGAGCAAGTCCCTCATCTAATTTCTACTGCTTTACATGAAGTAAATACTACAGATTGTCACTTGCTTGTTCCGGTACCATTCTGTTTACCTGCCTGGTGTTGTTGTTGTAGCTGCGTGTCACACAGGGTGTGGGCAGATTTATTCCGATGAACTGCTGGCCTGAGTATGTGTATGGTCGGGTGCTGGGTAGAGAAAAGGTAAGTCTGATCTTGACCAGTACATGTAGGTTTTGTTGAATTGTGCAGCCAGCTTTTCAGGTCCATTTATTTGTTCTGACCCCTTTGATTCCAAACACACTGTTGTACTTGATAATTAGTACTTCCTTTGAAAAACGAAGAGTACTGAGAAGATGAATGTGATGAAAGCCATGTTAAACCAAGTAATCCATGATTAAAGGTCAATGTCTCTCAATAGCTAGGACACACGAGCTGCAAGTTCAAATCCCGCCTTGGTCAGGGAATTTCTAGATGCCCTTGTTCTCAGTGTTCAGCGGGCTGTTTGGGCAGCCACAGTGTAAATGCCTGTAGGTCAAAGTTAAGTTTGAAAATTTGTCACTATTTTACCAAAGATTGATGGTTCACCCCAGGCAGTCTGGTTTTCTCCACCAATAAAACTGGTCGTCATCATAAAGATTAAAAATTCTTGACTATGATGTTGAACAACATTCATATAAACAAATAAATACAGATGCACTAAATGATGGTTACGGTGTTATGTGTTTACTGTACAGGCTAACAGGCCCTGTAAAGTGGATCGAGAACCGTACACTGGCCCCGTGGTGGAGGCTAACATCCAGCCAATCAGCAATGCCAAGACATTCAGCAACCCCATCTTGCCAGAACCGGGATCTGCTGAGTTCTACCACAACCGGCCCAAAACCAGTAGTGGGGGTAGGAATTTGCATGACTCCAGCTTTGCTCTCAGTGGTAAGAGTTTTAACAAATGCTTGCCTGTTTACTTCTCTCACTCAAGTTTCTCATGGAGACAGAAGGGGAAGTACATCACACACATTTAGACTGTTTTTTTAGTGCACAACTCCAATTCATTTGTTCTTAGCCAGTGGAAAAGTTAAAATGGCTCGTTGATCCCATGTACTGTGAACATTCCCTATAACATCTTACCCTCTGTCAGAGATGAATATTCCTTAAGTAGGTGTTTCTCCGGATGCCTTCAGTTGGCTGTGTGCTGTAATTGAAACAGATAATGGTCATCTTGGGTTGCACAGTGTAGTAGCTCAGCTCCCCCTTGATATTATATCGTGTAAGTGTTAAGCCATCCCGAGTGACAAGTAAACATTAACACAAGATCTAGTTAGCGAGCCTGGTGTTACCACAGAGAGAGCGTGTGCTTGCTTGGTTGTCCTTGTGATCGTTCTGCTTTTGACATTTCCATCAACTGAAGAATTTTGATAACCCTTGTGGTGTTTTTGTTCACTGAGGCACAGTTTAGTTACCTACATCATGTGTCTTTGATTGGTCATGAGCTGACAGTCAGAAGTTGGAGCATGCTAAAGCTTGAGTGCGGCTTATTATGAACTGCTTATTTGTGATATACATGTACATTTCTGATCAAGAATTTGGTCAATGTTGGCTGTTAATAATACATAGTACCTAGTAGTCTAAATACAGTCATTGTACTAGATTAAAGCTGTAAACCAGAGACTTTCCCCTTTCCTTTCCGTACAAGATCATTAGATGTATATACCTCTATAATTTGAGTCTCGTAAGCAACCATCTTTGGATGAAACTAATTTGCCACCTATGCATGATGTACACATGTAGATCTGAGAAGTACCTGTGCCTATACGTATGCAGTTTGGAAAAAACATATAACATTTTGGAAAAACATATAAGAGTTTAGAAAGAATGTATTTTTCTCTTGAGATATGATTGGCTGATTAGGAAGGTAAGTCTAAAGGAAGGTTTCCTGTCTAAAGCTATGTTCACACTAGGCACAGAAAAAAGGTTCTGGGGCCATAAAGAATTCTGTTTCGGTTTCATGGCAAATGGGATTGGTAGTAAAACATACAACCTTCCACATACACGGGAGCCGAATTCGTGCCCAGCCATGGAGTCGGGCTGATGGTTTGCGGACTCATTTTTTGTGGCTCTGAGGAGGAAGATCATGACGAACTTTCATTATTGACCAGCCAGCATTGATCATCATTCAAACATGGTGACAAGTACAGGTCGCACTGAATTGCTGATTTATGAAGCGAGAAGGAATAAACTGTTGTTTGCTCTTAGAGAGGGATGTAAGAAAATAGATGGATGTGTGGAGTGAGATCGGCCAGTGTGTCGAACATAAAAACAGTAACTTGATTACATGGATTGGTTAGCTACTTCGCCTCGCATCGAAAACTGGACAATGTATAACCTAGTCAGTGTGCCAATTCACGTCAACACAAAAACAAAAGCAACAAGACATGGTGTAATTTCTTCATAAATTTCTAATTACATGTTGATTTCTAATGGTATTATCTGATGATTCATGGCTTAACTAAATAATGACCAGTTTATTCAAGAAATAAATTTACTTTGGAAACCGGATCCGTGCTCCAAATTTCCCGTGTGTGAATTGCTCAGTAATATGGCTCGGGCCCCGGACCGATTTCAGTGCATAGTGTGAACGTATCTTAAAGCCCATGATGTTGAGATCAGCATTTGTTACCATGGGTGAATTAGCATTAGGCGTAAGCAAAGACACATGTACATTTTCCTCGTATTTTATTTCAGGTGCACAATATGATGATAAGTCTCCAAAGCGTCCTCACACTCGAGTCAACAACCCCCCTGGTGGCAAATCTACAGGACTCTGGTGAGAAGGGGAGATAATCTAGCATATGTATTCCAATTGGTATTGCAAAGGAGGCAAAGCCCATGAGCCTTTCACAACATTTTCAACTTTGTGCTAAAATGGCACACTTTAGGTGTTGTGAAGTCTACATAAAACAAGAAAAATAATGAAAAGTGAGAACTTCATGCCATGAAGTCTATTATGTGTGCTGTCATGTTGACAAAGTTGGGGTAATTCAAATCACTAACCCAGAAGACCAGCGTCTGTTGTAAATCCAGCATGTTTGGTACCAAAATCTATAGCTTGTAGAAGTGAACTGTAGTAACTAGAGTGTCATCTCTGTATATAACAAGTAGCTATTTAATACATGTACCAGTATCAATGTAGCTGTTGTGTGGCTGATGAAAATCAATTATGGAAGATCTTTCTAAATTTAAATTTTACTCGGATTGTCCTGATTTTAAAGTTTTTGCCAATGTTTATGATATCTATTCATCTGGTGCCTCCTGTAAATTCTGCAGGTGATTTGTTTCTTTGTTGTGTTAAAAACGAAGTACTCCATTCAGTGGATGATACATATTAATTAAAGCCTTTGTAAGCTATATGACAGTATAGTTCACTTGATGGTAATGTAGGCAGATGTAACAAGTCACGGTTCAATAAGCTTGCATTACAATGCATGGAACTTTCTGTTACAATTAGTACGACAGAGAACTCACTTTACAATCCATGGGACTGTAAACTGATGTTATAATCTGTGGAACAAGGAATTCATTGCATATGGCTGATAACTGGTGTTACAGTCTGTATGGACTGGAAATTCATGTTCAGATTAATGGGAAAGGATGTTAACTCTTATTGCAGTCATGAAAGAAAGTTCTTTGATGCAAAGGTGGTACAGAAGGGATAGTGTTAGAATCTGGGAGACGGGTTTATAATTGGCTATAAGGGAGAGGTGAGAGGTTAGCATTGTACTTGCATGTAGATATAAGCAGCTAGAGTCACCATCATCACTGATTACTTTGTGCAATGCGTCTGGTTTACTTTTTTTTCTCAGGATTCCATTGTATTGTGACCATTATATTATGTATCTTCGCTACACACCATGTCTGAGACATTTTGTTTGTTCTCTTTGTGGAATTGTCATTCATTGTCATTGAAACATCTGTGTTGCTTTTCATCATTTCCTTCAAAGTATGATGAATCTTTTTGCGTTAAGAGGCCATAATTCCTTGAAAAAATCTCAGAAATGCATAATTCTCTAGAAACAGAGCTGTGGCATCAGATTCTCCCTGAAGAAGGAAAAAGTGGGTTTTTTATTTTTGTGTTCTCTATTTCTTGGAATCTGTTTCATATCAACTCATGAGTGATTTATGCTTATCTGTAGGCGTTACTCCCCGTGTTGCCTTTATGAAAAAAAAATTATAAAATGCAAAGGTACTTATCTTCCATTTTATGAATTGTCTGTATAAATTATTTCTTTATCAAAGATCTGCCAGTTGTGTAGAACGTTCAATCCTGTCACTTACAGGAGAAGTTGTATTATGGCTAATGGGCATAACGATTTCAGAGTGTGATTGCAACTACTTGTGTAATTAATAATAAAGTGATGGCTTCGGTGTTATGCTCCCCTTTTTGATTTCCTTGTCTTTATTTACAAGTGAACCTGTGGATGGTTGTGGGTTTCCTCTGGGCTCTGCCCAGTTTCCTCCCTCCATAAGGCTGACCGTCATATAAGTGAAATACTCTTGAGTATGGCATAAAACAGCAGTGAAATAAATAAATTATTTAAAAATGTTTCAGTATGTGCGTATGAAGCAGATAATAACAATATCTGCAGGGCAGAACATAGTTCAACATGATGTACCACTTCGAGGCACAAGGTGCAGGTTGAATCCCAGCTTTGGACATAGACTTTGCAAATTGGCAGTGAGCGGTTCATGGTGTTTCTGGTGCTGTTTAAGGGTGTACCATTCTACTAACTGTGGGCAAGTCACAATTGTTAAAGTTTGTCAGCAACTTGCTAAATGCCAGTGGTTTTCCCAGGTCACTTCAGTTTCCTGCACCTGTAAACCTTGATACCGACACAGTATAAGTGAAGCATTCTTGTCCTTGGGATTAAAAAACAGTGCCATAATGCTGGCTGTGTCTCAGAAGTGAAATATCCTTGAGTACAGCATAAAGCACCAATCAAATAAATAAACAACAGTAAAAAATAAACGAACAGATACCAGCAAAGTTGTCCACAGAATGGTCAGGCCTTGTCCTTTGCTGACATACATCACTGGAGTCCCGCAAGAAATGTACACAGCAGGAAGCTGAAAGCAAACCCTCTGCTATATTCCTGGAAGTGAACAGGACATCACTCTGTTGTCCGAAACTCCTGATCACCAGTTCAATTTCCAGATTCTCTTTCTTTGGTGCGTCAAACAGCACTCGCAGAGCAGTTGTTTGTGGCCGAGAACTCACTGAAGACCATTTGTCCTCTACTGGTACGGCACTCTCTGAAAGTCACATGAGAAAGATCATCAGTGGTTCACCAAGGTTTCACTTTCAGGTTTCTTCCACCCATAAAATTGACCTCTATTGTTTAAATGAATTCAAATAAATAAATGAGTTAATCTTATGGTTGTGTCCAGTGGAGATACAGGTACTCTAACTGACAAAGCCATTATCTGGTAGTCAGTCACACATCACTGGAGTCGTGCAAGAAGCAGCAAACAGAAACCTTGCTCTGTATCCTTAGTAGGGAGAAGCTGCTCATGGCTCAGCTTTAAAGTGTGCAACTTCCAACTGGAGATTAAGTTTCAATACTTGTGTTGGAAAGGGAGTTTCCAGATCCCCTCATTTCACTGTCGACAGGCCTATGGTGACCATAAACATCATATGGCAGCCAGTTGCACAGCCTTACATTTATGGTGCTTGCTTGTCAATTGTTCGGTCACCACCATGCGAGTTCAATCCCTTTTCAGGACATGGAATTTTGGCTTCCCTTGTTCTCCAGGGCTTCTTGCTTAATAAACATTTAACAACGTACATGTGTTAGAGATTTCAACCGACTGCTTACAGTACTGGGCTTTCAATTGCCAAGTCAAACAGGAGTTCTTGGGTTCAACACCAAGTTAGAACAGCGAATTGTCATGATCCAAGAATGTGTTTTGAGATTTATCCTGTGTCAGACAAAATCCTCTGCTTTTCTTCGGACATCAATGGGCACGTGATAGACATATATATCTCTATACCGTGCAGCAGATGCTATATACGTGTCATGACTCAACAGTAGGGAGAGCGCAATGACATAACACTCAATAATGTGACGCAACGACACGTCTCAAAGAAATATTGACACAACATTGTCAATGACGTTAACATAATTAACTCCAAGAGCACTACTTGATAATTGAAACCTCCTTGTTACAACAGGAAATTACTGTTGAAGCTTCTTTTGTTTTTCAAGAAACGAATGAAAGGGTACGAAACCATATTGGGTCTGTAAGCCTCTCATACAGGGCGCTTACAGACCCCATACAGTTTTATATCCTTTCACTCAGTAAACATGTAAGTAATATTGTCTGGAATATAGGATGATATCCTACTGGACAAATTTAAGTTTCACCACCAAATATAATATTTTACGACATTTATTTACCTAAACTGTACTTGACACTGGAAACCTTCAGCAGTATCTTGACAATTGTCATTGGTTTACTTTAGGAACTCCATATGTCCTTCAACCTGAAAACTGCCTCCATTCTTATGCGTTAAATCCATGAATGTGGTGTTAAACTATATTATATTTCATATTTGTAACTTGTTACTTCTCTGGCCTAACTACTCAGTGTAATGAAAGAAGTCAGCCCAGTGTCGTTCTCATTGTGTTTGTAAAATGCTGGTGTTTAGGAAGAGTTTTGTAGACAAGATCCAAATTCTATCTTCAAACAGACATAACACAGAACTGAACCACAAAAGATGCACATCTTGTTCCCATGTTTCATGAAAATCTTGTGCAAGCTTCAGGAGGAATTATGTTGACCAGATCTCATTTCAGTCAAGTCGCACTGACAATGTCTTCTTTTATTCAGGTCAACATTCTATGTGTATCTTCAAACTGAAATAAAATCTCATACACATCAACAAGTATATAAACTTCAACACCTCAGCCAAATTTCATATGAACTGGCATAAAATGTAGGTGACGGTGCATTCAGAAACACTTCCTCTCCTTTAACACAGGTATCTTGGAAGGGTGATACAGCTGTGTAAATACTTAAATGATGCAACATCACTCCAACAGTACAAGCATGTATCTATGTATCGTGCCCTTCAAATTTCAGGGAAAGAAAGAAAAAGAAGGAAAAACAAGAAGGACGGTAAAAACTGCAGATGCGTTTACACAGAATGTTCACAGACAGACCTACAGACAAACGGACAGATCAACAAGTTGGCTATATCCCCACAGAGAATTTATATACTTTGGGAGCTGGGGTGTGTGAATAAAAACTGATCAAATAAACTCTTCTAGATCATATAACAAGTAGTACTGCACTGGTACAGGTATGTGTGGATCAATAAGGTCAACAGTCGTGTTCTTGCTAGTGTTTTTATTCTGGATAACTTTTCTATATACAAAATCAGCTGTGTATCTCCACTGTTCTGATTCCATGTACATGTTAAACCTTGGACAGTGTCAATGTGTGTGTGTATCAGCATTATCTCTTAAACCACAGTATGTGAACAGCATGAAAACAGAGAACCTACTCAAAAATGCTTACCACTCTGTTCTTTACAAGAGTATATATCAACATTAATCTCAACCTTCATACAGATGATAATAAATAACAATCTTTCTCACAGACCCACAGTATTCCAAAATCACTGCATCATACCGCAGACCCACAGTATTCCAAAATCACTGCATCATACAGCACTGACCCACAGTACTCCAAAATCACTGCTTCATACAGCACAGACCCACAGTATTCCAAAATCACTGCATCATACAACACAGACCCAGAGTAGTCCAAAATCACTGCATCATACAGCACAGACCCACAGTATTCCAAAATCACTGCATGATGCAGCATTGACCCCCAGTATTCCAAAATCACTGCATCATACAGTACAGACCCACAGTATTCCAAAATCACTGCATCATACAGCATTGACCCACAGTATTCCAAAATCACTGCATCATACAGCACAGACCCTCAGTATTCCAAAATCACTGCATCATACAGCATTGACCCACAGTATTCCAAAATCACTGCATCATACAGCACAGCCCCACAGAACTCCAAAATCACTGCATCATACAGTACAGACCCACAGTATTCCAAAATCACTGCATCATACAGCACAGACCCTCAGTATTCCAAACTCATTGCATCATACAGCACAGACCCACAGTATTCCAAACTCATTGCATCATACAGCACAGACCCACAGTATTCCAAAATCACTGCATCATACAGCACAGACCCACAGAACTCCAAAATCACTGCATCATACAGTACAGACCCACAGTATTCCAAAATCACTGCATCATACAGCACAGACCCACAGTATTCCAAACTCATTGCATCATACAGCACAGACCCACAGTATTCCAAAATCACTGCATCATACAGCACAGACCCACAGTACTCCAAAATCACTGCATCATACAGCACAGACCCACAGTAGTCCAAAATCATTGCATCATACAGCACAGAACCACAGTAGTCCAAAATCATTGCATCATACAGCACAGACCCATGCCATTCCAAAATCACTGAATCATACAGCATTGACCCACAGTATTCCAAAATCACTGCATCATACGGCATTGACCCACAGTATTCCAAAATCATTGCATCATACAGCACAGACCTACAGTATTCCAAAATCACTGCATCATACAGCAGACCCACAGTATTCCAAAATCATTGCATCATACAGCATTGACCCACAGTTTTCCAAAATCATTGCATGATACAGCACAGACCCACAGTATTCCAAAATCATTGCATCATACAGCACAGACCCACAGTAGTCCAAAATCACTGCATCATACAGCACAGACCCACAGCATTCCAAATTCACTGCATCATACAGCACAGACCCACAGTATTCCAAAACCACTGCATCATAAAGCACAGACCCACAGTATTCCAAAATCACTGCATCATAAAGCACAGACCCACAGTATTCCAAAACCACTGCATCATACAGCACAGACCCACAGTATTCCAAAATCACTGCATCATACAGCACAGACCCCCAGTATTCCAAAATCACTGCATAATACAGCGCAGACCCACAGTTGTTTTCAATGCTACCACACAACAGTATCTTTCATGCTTTACCCACTCAGCAATTCTACATGTACATTTGCTATCATTTCCTGTGTAAACCAAAGTAGGGTCTTGTGTCTTTCTACAAGTACATGTTTTCCCAGTCACAGGCGCTGCATTTGTACTGTTGTACATGCAGTCCTACCTTTTCCAAGTTACGTATAGAACCAAAAGATGTGCAAGAAACTCCTACAGTTTTATCATATTTAACGTGACCATTCCAGTTCAAACTTATAAACACTAATAGAGGAAAACTGCACATATGTACTAGCTGTAACAAGAGATGTACTGTAGATGACCGAACATTTTGCCCTAAAAGTGCATTTGTAAAAGACAAATAAATGTTACATAATAATATACCTGTAGCTTACATTTTTCACTAGTCCTAGGATATCATCCTACTGTCTAAACAAACATTGAAATGCCTTTCTAAAATCAGAGGTCTTTTAAGGTATTTGACAGTGATTGTGAAGTTATAACACATTTTAAATCCATAAATACTGATGATGTCCACTTCATTTCAGCACATACACAATACAGTTTTCATTCATTCACACACAAATGTCTATGTACTCTATTAAGCACATACATATCTGTACATAATATTTAGAAATCTATAGCACTGACATATGCACTGTACATTTACACATCTTAATGTGTGGCTCATTTAATGACCACTAAAATCATGTTCTAAAGGAAAGTAAGTAAGTTCATGTGATGTCAAATATAACAAGTAGAACCAAAACATCATTCCACCATTATCATGTAACTTACTGTTTACAGACGTGTTTATTTATTTATTTATTTGATTGGTGTTTTACGCCATACTCCAGAATATTTCACTGATACGACGGCCAACATTATGGTGG